>RJWH01000303.1:98778-498692 GCA_004363575.1 Solenodon paradoxus
AGAGAGAGAGAGAGAGAGAGAGAGAGAGAGAGAGAGAGAGAGAGAGAGAGAGAGAATGAGCAACCTCGATGATAGTAATTTAAGCATGACTTACTTCAGGATCAGAGACATTTAAATGTGAAAGCTCTACATATTATAATTGACAAAATATATGGTAGTATACTTTAAGGAGTAGTTTAAATTAGTTCAGCCAGACAGAATACAGATATCTCACATAGATGTGTCTGAAAAATGGCCAGTTCCCATTCTTCAATTGACTATGAAAGTAGTTTTCCAAGGATCATTGTTCTTCATAGCCTGACTACCACAAAATTGTGATGCCCTCATTAAAGATATGTTATCCTAATACATGGAATAGAATGATTCCACACCATTTTGAAAAAATACCTTCTTAGGTTCATGACATTGACTATCCTCTTCCTGGAACTTGTGACTCATTCTTCCCCAGACCTCCAAGATTAACCATTTCTGCTTGATATTTAGAAAGACAACGACCCTGTGATATATTTCTAGGCTACTGAGCCAGGACTCTTGCATTAATCTCTTAGCTAAGAAATAGGATAAAAACATACCCTTGGAACAATCAGAAGACCCTTTAGTTAGTGCCATGGATATGACCTCAATAGAAACTCTTTCTGCAAGTTCTAGTATCCATAACTTCTGTATGTAAGTTACCTTCCATTAAATTACTATTATATCTCTTTGCTGTGCCTGCTTCATACTTTGGACTGAAATCACCTAGTCAGTTTGGAGGAAGCGTTTTGTTCCCACTGATGAAGATGTAAAATATCAATGCAACCTTAAAGGACCCAAGACCTTGGTAAACTGACCCATAAACCGTTATATCAAGATTTACTTAGGGACATTCGGTTCTTAACTTTTTACCAATAGAGGAACACTATGTGTATTTCAATGGAAAAACAGCTCTGAAATGAATTCATTAGTCTTAGATTTAAAGCAATGCTGTAGAAAAAGAGGAATTATAATACAGTGAGTTAGATTTAATGTATCATGCTTATGCAAAAGTGATCCTTGAGAGAAGCTGCTTATACATCTTAGTCAAAAGTTTAAAGGAGGCATATTAGAAAACAATCAAAACATATCAACCTGTGAGTTATTTATTTTCATATTTTATTGTGGAAAATTTAATCACACTTAAAAGCAGAGACTAGATCAGTGCACCCCTATGTACTCAGGATCTGCATTAACCTGTAGTTTTTTTCAGTGTGTTTTATATATCTATCTTTCTCCTTTCCAGACCCTCCCCCAGGGATATTTGAAAGTAAATATCAGGTATCAGGGTTCTGGACCCCGCTTCAGTATTTGACAGAAGAGGATAGTTCTACATATGTTTTAGAAATTCTTTGGACATCCAACTAGGTATCCTGCTATTGTGGAAGGCTAGAGAGGTTTCTTGGCAAATATTGAGTAGGAAGGAACTTCAGCCCAATTCCAGAGGTTCTTCTGATCCCTTGCAAGAAAGAATTCAAGGAAAGTCAAAAATGGGTTCAAGAATAGAAAGGTTTACCAGAAAAGGAAAGAACACACTCAGGAGTGAGTTTGGGCATACTCTAGAATGAATAAGGCAAGAAAAATGTGCACATGGAGATTGTGTGGGCATACTCCAAGACAGAGACCTTACTCAGAGGTCTAAAGACTGGTCATTTTATGGAATTGCTGGAGAGTGATTGTATCAGACTGATTAATATTATTTCCTGTGAAAAAGATGGAGTTTCCTTGAAAGAGGGAAGTTCTTGCCTTGTTAAAGGCAATCATGTATATACATCCTTATATGGTCCTTGCTCCACTGCCCCACCAAGCATCATGGCCCCCAAAGGGGCATATTGTTTTTCACTGTGGAATTTCACTTTTCAACCACCAGTTAATTTTCCTAAAACTAGCTAACCTGCCTCACTGCAATCCAACTCAGCTGTGACACTATCTACTCTGAGAGGGTTTCAGATACCATAGGTTAATGGTTCAATCCTACAAGACTGTCCCCACTTCCCATTCCTCACTTCAGGTGCCAGTGACAAAACTAGGTTGTTAACTTGTGTTTCTGAATAATTGGCTACAAATTGAAGCTTCACACAACTCTCTCCTTGTGTTATATTAATTTGCTAGTTATTCATAGAACTCAGGAAACACATTTACTCACTGACTCATAATTTATTATAAAAAGATATACTCAGGAATAGTCAGATGGAAGAAATATATAAGGATAAGGTATGGGAAAAGGGTATGAAGCTTCCATATTCTGAGTATGTCAGCCTCCCATCATCGCTACATGTTCACCAACCGAGAAACTTTCAAACACTGTTCTTATAGGTTTATATTGATGCTAATTACTTAGTTATGCTTTATTAAAGCTTTGACAACTGGTGATTGATTCAATTCTTGCTCCTCACCTCTTCCCAAATATGAGTCTAATCACTTGGTTGCCTCCTCTGGCACCAGTTCCCATCCTCAGTTCTTTCTAAAAATCACTTCATTAATGTACTTTACTGCTCTCATCACTGAAAATTCAGTGGGTTTCAGCAGCTCTGTGCCAGAATAGGTAGAAGAGATACTTCTTATTCTAAGTTATAATGTTATACCAGGATCTTAGTGTTTAACCATATGTATTTCAGTATGCTTGATTCACAGGACATTTACATATAAACATCTCGACATTATCACACCTAACAAAATTGCTAGTAATTCCTTAATATCAAATACCCAGTTCATGTTTACATTTCTTTGATTTTTCTCAAAGATATTTTTTGAAAATAGGTTGCTGCCTTCCCTTCATCCCTTCCTCCATTTTTCCCTCTCAGTCTTCCTTTCTTCTTTTTTTCTCCTCCATTCATTTCTCATGAATCAGGGTTAAAATGAGATTTACAAGATTTACAAAGAATGCTTACAAGGTTTACAAAAAATTGATATTCCAATTTTTTTAAGAGAGAAAAAACACAACAGTGTACTTTGAGCCAGAAAATTTAACTTCTTCTAATAGCTATTGTAACCAGTTATTGCACAAATTAGACTCAGTTGGCTACAAGTCATAGCAACTTGATTCTTTCTCACTGTTATCTTTGAAACAAGGTCTAAGGATTCTTCCTACTTCCTAGTTTTCCTCATAGTTTTGATCTCTATTTGCTAATAAAAATAGATTCTCTTTTCCTAGTAAATAACTTAATGTGGTATATTATGCAATCTTATTTTATTATGCACTTATGAAGGTTTTTACCCTCTATCATACTTTCACTGGTTATATCCTGATACATAGGGGAAAGAAACCAATAGATCTCTTCTTTATTTTTTGCTCAATCTTCTCTCTCATAGACTAGCTAGCTCTTCTGAATCGTCTTTGTTCAGACTCAATGGTAAAGGAGGAAATAAGAAAATAGAACAATTTTATGTATCTAGTGCTTTTCACCTGATGTCTTTTTTTTTTTTTTTTTTTTTTTTTTTTTTTTTTTTTTTTTTTTTTTTTTTTTTTTTTTTTTTTTTTTTTTTTTTTTTTTTTCATTATGAACTGCTTTGTGGTTTCTCCTTATATATTCTACCACTGGAGGTTTCCAACTGTAGGTCTCTGCCTGGCAATTTACAGTTTGTTTTTCTTTTTCAGACCCTGTCTTCGCAGAGTGCTATCTCTTAACTTACAAGAAGCCTTCTTTGGAACAATCCCTTTCAACTTTCAATGCAATTTATTTTCATGAATCCACTACTCCAATGTAAACTTTTCTAAGTCTAGCACTGAAGTACAGGCTCTTCCCAGTATAGCCTGGTATCAAAACTTTGCTTCCTGCAGCCAGCCTGATCTAGAGGGTTCTCTAGTAATACATCAAATACTCCAGCAAATACAGACTTGACATGAGTTAGAAAAGTCAGCCTTGGCTTTTGGTGAGAAGTGAAGAATGACACAGCACTCCAAAATTTCATTCTATAAGTTGATATTCTCTACTAGTTTCATAGCTCTTCATGAATTCATGATCTTTAAAAAATAAACAAACCAAGAACAGCCTGGTGATTACTAAACAAAAATGGATTTATATTCTCTAAGCTTCTGCTGAATAGGTCTGATAGCTATGTCCTCTGACACTACCTGTAAAAAGGAAAAGTCACAATTAACGTCCTCGAGATCTTGACTACATTGATTAACTTCACTGGATCTGTTTTCTCAGATGTAAAATCCATTTATTTAGACCTTTATTCAATAAAGTGACAGCTTATTTAAAGGAGATACACCTAAAAATAATTACGCTACTAAAAATTGATCTTAAGTGTTATGGAAGTAAACAGGCTCATCTAACCCTTGAAAAGATGGAGAGAGAAGAAATAGTTGTTTCCAACTAAGGTGGGAGTACAATATATTCACTTCTTTATGCCCCAAGTTCTATCAAAATGGCAACCATTCAAAAATATATTTATGCATAAATAAATGCTCAAAGAGATAGGGAAAATATTCACTTACAGAACTTAGAAGGTAGATTTCTTTTCATACTCGAAATAAGACATCCTCAATCTTAAAAAAAAACAGTTGCTTCTCGAAAACGTGTGTGTTTATTGAGCTTCACAATATATACATTATTTTCAAGACACTAATGAAAAGATAAAATCACCTTTAAAACAAGATTAACATTTCTTGGAATTTATGCAAAAAATTAAATAGCTCAAGGAAGCATATCATATAGCCTATTATCAAAGGTTTTGTCAACTCTTTGAAGAATCACAGCCATTCTCTATTCTTATTTCTTTGGAAATTTTATGTATTCTACTATAATATATCCTCATACTGGATTTCTTTCCACAGTGATATGTAGAGTTTTATTGATTAAAGGCTGTATCTTTTACAGTCTTACTAGTACCAATGGCAAAAGCCTCATGGATCAATAAATTGAAAAGATAAATTAATAGTAGATAAAATGAGTAGTATAGGTGTGGAACCTGCTTGCTTCAATTCTTGAACAGATTTATGTTGAAGAGGAAATTCTTCCAATTTGGAAAATATTGTTGGCTGAAAAAAGTGGGGGCAGGAGTAAGAAATTTATCTGCGCACATGAAAGGGGATAAGAAAGAAAGCAGAAACAGCATAATTTTATATAACAGTACCACATTGAGGGAGGATGAAAGAAGAGAACTGACACAAAGGACTTGGTCCTGAGCCAATCCATATTAGGGACTCAGGCAGTCCCTGCAGTTGCCTCTTTTCTCATTATGCGCACTTCTGATGTGTAATTAAAGGAGTGGTCTGTTCCCAGTAGTCATTTCAATTGTTAAAATAAGTGTTTGTGCCACTAGCATAACTTGACCCAGTATAGTTGCTTTGTTTACTGTGGTGGTTTTGGTGGGAGAATAAAAGGTCTCAAATGAATCAATAAAAGCCTTTGATTCATAGCATTTCTTAGCTTGAGTGCTAAAAATTCTGCTATCTTTATATGAGTGGGCATAATATTCCATCACGCTCGCTAATAACCATATAGAAAAATCTTCCCTTTTATCTACTGGACAGAACAGAAAATAGGAATTACTATTATTTATGAATTAGGTTTATTTGTATGTGAATGTATATTAGTGATCTGCAAGGAACAAAGCTATTTTATATGTATATGTATGCATAAATGTATGCATATAAACATATACACATATATACATATACACTCACACATATGTACATATATATACATATATATGTATATTCCTTCAATTACAGTTCAGGTTGTTCAAAGGTGAAATTGTCTTGTCTTCTAAGTTGTATCATGACCATTGGTAATATGAATGACTACTCATATCTCAAATTGTGACTATAGAGGAGGATCCAAAAATATCACACTGTGTTCCAAAACTCTTTCATTTGAAGTTCATTCTTTGAGAGTCTTGAAGACATTTCTGTTTTAAGAGGCATGTAATGAAATGCAAATGCCTCACTTTGGCGCTCCCTTTAGGACCTTAAACCCTAAAGATAAACCTGGATAGATATATTCTAGAATTATAATTTTATAGTTACAGTCATAAAATTATAGTTTTTCAGATTCTTAAAAGACTATAGAGATAATTGATCCACTACCTTCAATATACAGATAAGAAAGCTAAGGCCCAGAATGACAAAGTGCTGTGCATCAGTTAAATAATAATTTAGTTACAGAGCCCAAAGCTAGTGCCATAGCTAATTCTCACCACCAGTATTTCCTATTTGTCACACCTTGGTCTGAATTAATCTGTGCCAAGTGAACAAAGGGAAGGTACTTAAGATAGGGAAGAGAATTAGATCTGAAGTGAAAGAACAATCTGAGAGAGAAGGTCAAAAGCAACAAAACCCAGCTTGTACCAATACTGTGATAGAGGGGGCAACCTCACATGGGAGTTCAGCCTTGCCACATGGAGAGGTACAGGCAAATCAAAATATAGCCCTCAATTTCAGCAGCATCAGGACAATAGTAAGACAGATTTTATACTTAATGATAATAATTTTAGTTCTATTGTAGTAATGATCTTTATATTAGTGAAAATTAAATATATGTTAGTAAGATATCCTTAATTCATGTTTTTAATACTAGGTTGGAATCCTTATTAGAAATTCCGTAAATACATATTGGAGTGAAATAACTCTATATGACCCTTGGAAATACTGAAGCATCTCACCTCAGGATTGTTTTTTCACTAGGTCAAGTTAAAAAAATGCTAAAGATTATAAAATCTTTTGATCTTATGTTTTTAAAATTGTAAACATTCCAGTGAGGTCAGTAGTTTCTTCCACCCATTAAAATTATCAAGACTTTGAAAGCAGTCATGCCAACTATTGAGCAAGTGTTCTCCTCCTAGCAACCCTATTGCTTATACACTTCCACCTAAATCATTCTTTACTCAAGAGAGAACACTGTAGCAGTGATGTAGCATATGGGGAATTTCAATATTTGTGTGCATTAAGCAACCACAATGCACACATAATGTGAAAGGTATTATTTCACCTTACCCATTTTCACTCTCTTCCCATTATTTAATTACCCCTTGTCTCTAGAGTCAAAGAGAATTTGGGTTTAAAATTTTAAGATCACAGCTGATATAATGTGACATTATCAGATTCTCAGCTTTCATAATATATAGATTCAAATTTAATGACCACTAAATTGCTTACATGCATATGGAGTGCATTTTGGAAAAACTACGGAAAACACTTAGAATATTGCCTGCATTTAATAAGCATTACATAGAACTATTATTATTATGAACTTGATGCTTTAATTTTATTTTGATATTAAATTCCTACATGCATTTTTAATCATTTCTATATTCTTCTTTCAACATTCTGATTCTGCTCAAGTGTTTTATTCTTCTAATCAAACACTAAAAATAAAAAAAATTGAAATCTACCTCTAATGTTAGAAAATATTTAAAATTTATTTCACTTTTAGCAGTCTTTAGTTAGAAACATCATTTGTTTTCTTGAGAAAATATGCTATTGTAATAATTAAATTGACCTAGGGCATGTAAGGATACAAGGCCTGTGAGCTTCATACTTCTTTACTATCTCAGTTATAAAGACTAAAATAATTTGATACTCTGGTTAGTCTGTGCTGTATTAGATATAATGGGAAAGATCTGTTGTGACATAAATTCCTTTTTCGATTTGCCTTAGGATATTACCCATTGTGGAAGAACTTCTCTTAAATCCTGGTTAAATTCATGTGGAAAAAATTCACTTTATTCATGTTCTTAAGCTCATATATGTATAGTAATCTTAGTTGAATAACATTTCAGGTCTAAGAAATATTTGTGATGCAAAGGGCAAAGCACTTTATGTGCAAAAATGAAAAGAGAAAAACAGAAAAAACGTACTAAGGTTAACTCTACAAAAGGTATTTTGGTATTTTTAGTTACAGATATTCTTTGAGAAAGTTTTTTAATCATTAACACCACTGTTAACTTCTGAGTTGCTCTGGTATAAAAGAACTTGTTTCACTTTTGTCTTGATATGTATGATGAATGTTGTTTTTTTTTCCCCCCACAGGTAGTTGTACAAAAATGTGTAAATCCACTAAGGCTTGTGTCTGAACAATGTTAAACCTATATTTCTGTAGGAAGTTCTTTTTATAATTTACCTCTAAAAACAACTCAGATTCCATATATATGTCATGACAACTATTTAGAGTGAAATGCATTTTCTATGCATGTTAAAACTATATTGTTTCATTTATTTTCTGGCTAATACTCAAAGCATTGAGTTGAATTCATCTTAGAATTCACCAACTCATTTTAACTTTTTAAACCAGCTAGAATAATCTTAAGTCTTTAGATTAATAATTTGCAGATTTAAAATAGCACTTGAAGGAAATATTGATTCCTGTTTGTTTTCTATCCAGTCTGAATCACACCACTCAAAGTCTGCCATAATTTCTACTTCACTTGTTCTTGGTCCTATTTGACCCTTTGGGTCAATTGCTAGTTAACCAAATTTTCTAACTCATCTCTTTCTTACGATGTTTTGTCTTTTCCACTTCTCATAAACTGTTTTTGATAAACAAGTATCTTTTTAGTCACTTAATTAGCACACTCTAGTTTCTTTCCATTTCCTTTTTTCTCATTATCCTTGTAGCATCTCTTCCCATGGTATTATTTTTTGTGCTAATGTTCCAAAGAGGCATGCTTTAGATACTTTCTTACTTTGAAAGCACTAAATTCTGTTCAGTAGTCTTCATATTTTAGTGATATGTGTTGATATACCACTTCTATATATTTCACTTATGAATTGATAAAATATTATAACTTGTTTTTAATTTATAGTAATAATAATAACTTTATTTTCCATAGGCGCTATACTATGAAAGGAATATAACACATAAATAGCTTCTGTTGTTTTAATTCTAATAGTAGGCAAATAATTTAGTATTAAGCTTTAGCTGTAGTAAAATCCAGGTTTCCAGGCTAGGATGTTTCCTATTTATAGCTTTTAAAATGGGACATAATATTAGCTATATAAGGTGCATAAGCCTCGTGGAAAAGCTTAAAAAGCATGAGTAAAAATATTTGAGTGCTAAGTGTTAGATAAGTACATTTTTACATTGGTCTGCTATTAGAGTAGCATATAAAAATATGAAGATTTAATAATATAAAACAAGCAAATCCAGGAACATAGAATTTTATTTGTATTTTGTATGCCATATATAAGTAGAAACTCAAAATTAGTCTAATTGCTTTAGAAAACAAATTGGAGTACAAGTGATTCCTCATCTTATGATAGGTTATGTATTAAAAAAGCCATCATAACTTGAAAACGTTGTGATTTCAATATGCATTTAATACTCTGAAACTACTAAACATTAGAGTTTTGCCTGAACTACCTTAAGCTTCAAGACACTTATATTAGCATGTAGTTGGGTTAAATCATATAACACGAAGCCTATTATAGTGTCTTAACTCTCTTGATTTCTTGAATACTGTACTAAAAGTGAAACACAGTCTGTAGAGTATGGATTTTTTACCCACATAATCATGTGGCTGATTGGGATCTGCATGCAGCTTGCTGATGCTATCCATCATCATGAAAGAGCACCGTGCTATATACCACTATCCCAGGAGAACAAAATTTAGAATAGTTTCTACTGAATGTGTATTGTTTTCATACTATGGCGAAGAAAAAAATAAAACCGTAAGTGGAACCATCATTAAGTCTTGGATCATCTTTATATAGTTCTTGTGAGAAATGCGTTTGGATCATGGAACTGTTTGAAATTTATAGTTAGGACAAATATATGGGAGTATTTATAGATTGGGCAGAATTTTTTTTCCTGCCAAAATTGAGTTTTGATTGAAAAAGTCTTGACCCTTACAACTGAAACAAAATTGTCACACAATATAAACCCTTCGTAGTCTCATCAAATTAACCTATACCTATAAGAAAGCTGAGCCCAGAAGTATGAAGTGATTTGCTCACATTCACATAACAGTTTAAATAAGTACCAAATTATAACAAACAAGTTCCTGAGATCCTTGTGAACTTAACATTCAGAGGGAACTCTTGATTTTACAAGCAGGACTCTTCTTGGAAATTAAGCTTTGATGCTGGAATAGGAAAAGTTTAGATAGAATATGAAGTCTAGTTAAGTCTAGGAACCAAGGTAAGATAGCTTCTCAGAGTATGTAAGAGATACTTGATTGCCCTGAAAGAATGACCTCGTGGAAGTTTTCTTTCATATGGCAGTCATACACCAGTTCCACTCCAAGATATATCTTTACTCACCAATCATTAGTTCTCAGCATACATGGGGCTGAATATCAGGTCAATATTTTACAACTGTACACATTTTCTTTGTGATTTTAAAGCAATTTCATTTTGCACTATAATTACATTTGGCAAATCACATAAGTATTTTTACCCTATCCTCTGTTTTACAGAATATATGCATAGGTACTTCTTTTGCCTTTTTCTTCGAAAACCAGTATTCTAAACCAAGAAGCAAAGTCATCTCAAAATCTTTGTTATTACTTTATCATGGGGGAGTGGTCCCTGGACAGTTAGAAGGTTATAGGTATTTCAGAAATCTGGTGTTTGTATTTAATTTCTAATTTTCTTTTTTTATCATGATACCTCACATTCATCTTTTAAGGATGCTCAAAGCAAATTGAAATAATAACAGATTGAAATTTTAAATTCCTCTCAACTCCTTTTTATCATCTTTCATGTAATAGCTGGATGATGTTCGTTTTCGTTTTCCCCATAGCTCTTCACACAGGACTTTATAGATAGTAGGTAAATGAGAAAAGATGAGCATAAGACAAATATGAGAGGAAGCTATATAACTAGAAAGCAGAAAATTTAGAGACTATTTTCAGGAACTCATTAGCTATAAATCACAGTACCTATTTATTGACATAAATGATAATTATTCAAAGTTTCCCAACCTAAGAACTTCATTCATACATATCATTCAGTTAGTATATAGACAAATCTCTGTTCTTCAGTGATAGAAAACTATTGCCCAGAAACCTGTAGTTCCATTTTCAACAGTTCTAGTGGTTTTTTATTTGTTTGCTTTGCTTGTTTTTTGAAGAAAGGAGGTAGGGAGAGAAGGAAAAAGCATGTTTATTCATTTATTTTAGTTTAAGTTTTTCACCCCAGCCCTAGATCTCAAACATCAATCATTGGACTTTGCCTGTTCCACATGCCAGCGTCTCAGCCTGCTGAGTCACAGGGGCACACTCTTCAATAGTTCTAGTTTTTAAAATGAAGTTAAGGAGGAATTACATTCTTGTAATTTGTTAACCTTGCTTCTAGTTGCACATAGTGATTGAAATAATATTAAAACTAGTACCTTTCCTACTTCAACTATATGAAATCAGTTGAATTGTTTTTCATATCCTCTATTGTCCTGCATTATCTTGTTATACTCTAATATGTTACTCTTCGTAGTTTACTATTTCTAGCATACCTTTATTTAAATCTACTAAATAATGATTTATGAATTTCAGACATAAAAGAAATATGTTTATTAAAGCAGAAAACCTCATGTAAAATATATTCTGATCAAATTTACACAGTACTTATTAAGATTTCTAAACTTAGAAATTTTAATTATTCATTCAGCTGATTCTATGTAATCAAATATATAGAACCAGAGGAAAAATCACATTTCTTCAGATAACATTATTTGATAGATTAAGTTATTTCTATTTTGTCTTAAGTAGCAAAAACTCCATTTTTTTTTGTATTGTGATTGCAAGGTCATTCTTGCTCAAGAGTGGAGCCCCCTAGAGGGTAATGCTGTGTGTCTCTTATCAGCACAAAGGATATTTTAGGCTCTCAAAAATATTAGATCAGTCAATCATCAAGGTTATTTTCTCTGACCCAGTTTACTTAAGTGATTTATATGGAACTTAAAAGTTGGGTGTCTAAAATTACTCCTGATATTGAGTCTTTTTTAATTTGCGTTAGGTCCCATGAAACTCATTTAATAAGTTTAATCTTCCATTGACTTAAAGGCCTAGGTATCATGATGATCTCTATACAAATATAACAATGAACACACTCCAGCTCTTAAGTCATGGAAGGAAATGTGCAGTCAATTATAGAAAAATTTGTCGAATTAGGGTTAACACTTGAACTTTGGTTTCCAAAAGTGAAGTATCTAGTAATAAAGTGTTAATAAGTTTTGCTATACATTTTTGAAATTTATAATCTATGGAATTTGGTCAATGCTGTCTGAACATTCTGTTCTTCCTTCCTGTCTTTGATTTTCTGGGTGGCGTTCACTCTTTATTTGCAACAAATATTCCACATCTGGTTCTTCTCTGGTCAGAAGTTTTATGAGATGATGCCATCTGTCTAGGCCAGTCTGAGGATGGAGTCATCTGACTCACCCATTAATTGCCCTGAATATAGTATAGGTTTTAAAACAGTCATTGAACTTGCCTGTTATTTTAACTACCTCAACCACATTCATCTCGATGAATTCTGGTCCTTGACTCTGATGATGTGGTTGCTAGCAGAGCATTTCTGTGTCATGTCTGCCTGTACGAACTCACTTGTATAGTTCTGCATATCAGGGTCAAGTCTGGTAGAAAGCACTGTGGTCCATGAGCAAAGTGTTGCCTCCAGTCTCCCCATACCACCTAACTCTGTCTTCATGTCCCAGTCACTGGCCCTCTTATCCCTAATTACCTACTGCCACCCCTATTCTTGATCCCATGTCCCTTTAATCCCGCTTCTTCCTTTCTTATTCACTTAAAATCCTGAGAGAAAAAGTTACATTTCTGACATACTGACAGGAGGAATAACGTTCCCTGATGTACTTTATGACTGATAACATTTTGAGCAGGTAGACTCCATTGGCTTCCTTCAAACTAATCTTTAACATTTGCGTGGCCTGGGGCAAAAGTACAGGCAGAGGCCCACATGATACAAGACTGAATATTTTAAAATCATAAATCCAGTTAACAATATGTTAGTTATATATGAACTGTCTCTTGTCTTAACAAATACAATTTTTTAATGACTGGAAGGTCAAACTCAAGTGTAGAATGTTCTGTTACTTTAAAATTTCTTACCGATATCTAATTCCTCACTACTGACCTATGACCAGACCCTTTTCTCTTTCTATCCTGACTTCATCCAACATTGCAAGTGAACTGATATATACTGTATATGTACTTCATATGTAAAGATATATGTGTACCTTTGCCTGCATGGTCAATCTCAGGTACATTTCTAACTCCTGAAAAAATGGCTCCCTTTGTCTCCCTTGCCATGAGGTTCCACTTAGGACGAGGAACCTGAAGAAGATCCCTGGAAGTAATATCAGGGCCATTTAGGTAGATACTGAGAGACTTGGGCACCCAGGGAATGATCTGTATAAGGGCTTTGGTTAGGCAAGATTCTGTGGCCTCAGGAAGTTTGTGACATTAGGAAGACCAGTGTCTATATGGACTTACGAAAGGGCTGCTTCTTGCCTGGGTCTAAAGGTGATCTGGCTTAAAAAAAAGTCTCCAAAACTTATTTTTGGGAAATATAAATATATCTTTGATGAAGACAGAGTTGGTATTGTGATTCCTGCAAAGAAAGGTGCTTATATAACTAAAAAAGAAATACCAGGGACAGAAGTCAATGTAAAAACCTATGAACTGAGAATGAACCTATGTGGTGTTGATCTTCTGTATCATTTACCTTGATCAAGGATTCCCATTCATGAATGGAGATATCAGGACTACAAGAAGAACCTACCTGTTATTGGTAGAAAAACTGAGAATGAAACTCTTAGTTTTGTCCTTGTCAGTTTGGGGTCATAGAACTATACCGTCAGGAAGTTTGAGAAGTAATAATTTGTTCCTAGCTATAATTAGTTTTTTTAAATAAGAACTAATGTTGTCATCCCTGTATTTGGGAGAGTTAAAGAGAGCCTTTCTAAATTCTCCTGTTAGCCCTGAAAATGCCTCTGGCTTATTGTGACCAAATCCCAGCAGGTGTCAAAGTGCTGCATTTTTCCACATTTAATACTGCAGTTTTCAGCTGTGGAAATTCATACCATACACTTATTTATGTCATTACAGTCACTCATGTTTTATAAAATATAACCATTTCTGTCAGATTTAATGTTGACTTAGATTTACATTGTACTCACTTTACAATTGGAAGATGTATTTTCTTTAAGGGTTTAATAATCATTTTTAAATTGTCTACATTAAATTTAAGATGACTTCTGTGTGTGTGTTTGGGAAGTAGAACATGAGTTTAGCTTTTGAGATTTTCATTTTTGGCAAGCATAGAGCAGGATGTGGCCTAGTTTCAAATGTTTATTTGAAACAAAAATTTAACTGGAATTGAATACTGTGCTTTCTGGAAAGATTTCATACAATTTTTGACTGTGGTTATTTTTTGCACCTAAAATATGTATCCTTATCCTTCACCTAGAAATTGTTTTTAATAACTTTAGAGGATTATTATTGAGATTTTTTTAAAAAGAAGATAAGAAAGATTAACTACAAGATGTCTATATTTTGATGTATTTTCCATGTTATGTATGGAAATATTCATGCACCTAAAAAATGAATAGTTGGTACACCCATTTTCTAAATATTAAGAAAACATACTCTAAATCTCCCTTTTTACAAATCATTAATTTGACATCAGAGGAAGTTCATTAAGATATAACTAATGAATACATGAAAATGAAAAATTAATCTTTGGATAATTGAAATGTAGTCATTGTTAGAGAAACATTATTTAGGATTTCTCCTAACTTTTATTATACATTGAACCAGAGAAACCAGAGATAGCAATAAAAAAGCACTATCAGGTCTGCCCTGGTGATATAGTGGTTAGATTCATCACCTCTTTCTAAATGTATCCCATATACATCTGGAGGAAATGGGTTCCTCTCCTAGGGCTGGGAGAACAACCAAGATAAACAACTAAAATTTAAAAAATAAAGTGCTTCTTCCTCTCCTGTCTTCCTGCCTCCCTGCCTACTCGTCTTCATTCCTGCTTGCATCCTTCCTTAGAAAAAAAATGCACTAGCAAAATTTTCAAATGCATACTATATGTATTTAAGCATGTGTTTGTGTTGTGTTAGACACTGTTCTAAGTACTTTGTGTGTTTTATCACATTTAATTGGGACAACAGTCCCAATGAAGTAGGTGCTGTTTTTATCCCCATGATACAAATGAGGAAACAGAGGCACAGCATATAAGTGATTTGCCCAAGGTCAAATACCAGTATGTCATGTAAGTTTGAACTAATTATCTCGATTTTCACTTTATATTTCCCTTATGTAAGAAATTTATAAAGTACAATCACACAAAGACACTGAAAACAGCTTTAAATGAATAAAGAGTGGCAGGAATAGTAGTAGTTCATTCTCCTAAAAAATTCTAAGTTTATAGAAAGCACCAGACTTAGGGAGGAAGACTCAATTCTAGTACAAATTTTGTTACTGACTGTGGCTGTGTGACATTGATCAAATCACCTCACACTTTTGAAGTGTTGATTTCCTCATTTATAAAATGTAAAGGGGTAGTATTGTTTCATTGAACTGGTATGAAGAAAAATTAAGTATTTTCCTCATGACAATTTTTAAAACATAGACATATATAAAATAAAAATGCCCTACTCTTCTTCCTTCTGTCTGTGTCTCTGAGCCTGATTTCAATGAAAAGTGGGAGGTTTGAGCTAGATGATAATCATCTTTCCAGTATCTCTCTTCTCTGTGGTTATAATAAAAATTGTAACTTATTTTTCAAAGTCCACTAGTTTATTGTGACTAATTTATTTCATGAAAACTTGATCTTTAAATTTGAGACTGTGTTTTTATAGTTGTTTTCATAGAACCAAAAAGCTTAAAGAGATTAAGAGGTTTTCTACATAATTCAAAGTTCTAGGACAGCTAGGAATGTAGCAAGACTTTACAGAATCCTGTGTTAGAATTCTAACAAAACCAGTTTCAATGTCCACAAAATTTGCAACCACAAATATCCCTTTATCCTTTATCAAAATCCTTCTTACAATATATAAATCTATTTTCTTAAATCAGAGATCTTTAACTAAGCTGGGGATATAACTTAATTGAATATAGCTAAGCCTCTTTTCAGGTTTTTATCTTTGTTCTAAGATGAACTATTTTTTGTTGCATTTGTCATTTCGTTAACTTTGAGAGACTATAAATCCACAATATGTAGAGGTCCAAACTAATGAGTAAACATTCTCTTGTTTCCACATAGGTCTAATGAAAAAAATTAATTCAGCGTGCTTATAATGGCCAAAGCAATAGTAAATTATGTACTTTTTAAAATCCTCATTGCTTTGGGAGTTTTATGTAATTTTGTGCTGTGTATCTCAGTTTGGGTTTTTAGCCCTAAAATTAGTCTGGCATCTTAGCAATTCCAAAAGATTGAGAACATGTTCATTTTTCTATTTAATTTAAAGTCAATAAATAAATGATATGGCATAGTTATAATATATTAAGAAATGACAACTGAGAACAAAGCCACATTTGGTTAATCTTCATGTGAGAATATTCTATATCTACATGAAAATAGATTTTGCTAGAATGAAAGAAACATGTCTTTCAAAGTATGTATTCAATAATTTTTGCTCTGACACAGCACAGGTGACAGAAATTAAACAATGTATCTGAGAACTGGGTTGTGTGTATGTTAACCGTGATCTAATGGAAAAGATTACATGTGACATATATATGTATAAAACATCAACACTGTTGGGAAATGTTTTTGATAGGACATAACACTTTTTGATTATTAATGAAGAATAAATATAAAATAGTTTAATATTTTACTTATAAAACACAATTTGTTGATAATGGGTATTCAATCTGTGAAACTATACTTTAAACTAAATACCTGTAATATATTAAATATACCTGGTTTTGTGTATAGTAACTGATTTTCTGTATCTCCATGATCACAATCTAGGGTTGGGGTGACGAATGACTGCACCTCACTGAATGCAGTCACTACAATGGGCAAAGGCCCTTCTAAGGAACTGCATAGCATTTGAAAATTGTGCTTGTTGAATATGCAGATGTATTCTGTAGTTAGAGAAAAAAATCTACCGTGTGCTATACCAAGAGGGTGTGTCATTATAGAAAAATATTATGTGAGAGGTTCAATTACATGAAATCCATGAGCAAATATATTTAAAAGCACTAAGAATTATATATCATGATAAGGAAATAGTTTCTGAAGATCAAGTGAGGAATACTATTTTGATCATTTCGGTTTGCATTAGAAAATGCTGTAGTGAAGCCACCAGACAAGGATTTTATTCTGCTGCTGTCTTATACATTTATCCCTTTGAGTATATGTTAACTATGAGCTATAATTTTTTTTTTGCCTTAGTACATAGCTTTTGTAGCTCTAAAGAGGAAATGCAAAGTCAGCACTATTGCCTTTTTAAAAAAAAAGAATTACTCCTCCTCAAACTGTAATTGATTTTCCTCTTCCAAAGTATTTATTTTTCATATTTATACATATATTTAATGTGCATGTATAATTTATTATTATATATGCAGATACACAGAGTATTGCAAAATGATTTCACTAATTCAGTAATCCGATACACTTTAACATTGCTCTGCAGTTTTGCAGCATATATCATTTTTGTGAGTTCTTCCTGTTCCCCATAGGCATGTCTGTTTACTGAAGAGCATAACAGAACAAAAAAAGGAAGACTAGAGAAAAATGGACTTGTATTAACATAGAATAGTGTGGTTCATGAATACAAATTTATAACCCTTATTCTGTTTCTAACAGCCTTTTTAAATACATGTATTTTCCCTTTTTTTCTCATTGAATCCAGTTAAATTGGGCTAGAATATTTTTCTAAATGTTTTGATTATATAAAGGCAAAATGGTTCTATCTTAAATTACTTAGAAATATAATTTACAACATATAGCAGTCTTGGGCTATATAAATGATAATTGAAAAATAATATAATTTTTTTAACCCAGCTCTTTCAGATAAATGCTTAATATTTGCTGAAACCTTCACTTTAAGATTGCATTTGATACATCCATACATCTATGTTAAAACAGTAATTTATTAAAATACAGAAAAAACATATCCTTGGTGGTTAAAGCTTTCAAAGAATTAAGCTTTCTTAAACAGCATAATCTACCACTTACCCAAAAAACACCTGGAAAGACTGCAGATAAGTTTTTTTCTAACAACATTCCAATAAGTTTCATAGCTTTTCCATTGTGGGATAGGATATATGTAATATAGTAACGAGATATAATATTATACAGTAATATAATAACTGTACCTAATCTGCCCAGCTGGTTTGCTCTCTGTAACCCTGTCACACAATTGAACTTAAACCATCTACTGAGAAACAAGCCCCAAATGTAGTTTTTATACATGAGCTAAAATAATACAAACAGATAAATGGAAGGAGATCCTGATTCTGTGATTTCAAATAAGGTAACCTTTGAAAAAAAGTATTTCCTGACTTATAATAAGGAAAAAGGAATATTTTTGACCTAGAAGACTGGGGCTACTTTAGGATTCTTGTCTCACCTCTAAAGCAGTAACTATATTAGTGAAGATTTCTTTCTCCTTTACATTTGTTATTTGGTCAGTTTTTATTACTTATAATTTTTTTGATGATCCTTTTGAGTCAGAGAAAATTAGATTAGAAAAAAAGTCAGCCTCACCCCTTTAGATTAACAGTTTAAATAAATTAATGAGACCCTACATGTAAATTTAACAGCCATTTCAAAGTAAATCATAAACATGAATTTTCCGCAGGAGATACTTCACTGGCACTAGAAAGGACTTTGCTGGTATGGAAATAATTGATTTACCTTTATGGAACATAACTTCCTGTCCAGATGAATTAATCACTGATAAAAAACAGTACTACAGGATACTGATCCAATGTTTCCATTGTTCAGTTATACTTGACTGTTTTTTATCAGAGAAATCACTGGCTGTAGTGACACTGACAGATTTGAGGATTTGACTCAGGACACACCTCTCACAAATGTCAGGAACCCATTGAATGCAAGATTAAAGGCTACTTTTCAGGCAGTAAAATGTAAGAGAAAAAATCTGAGCCTTACAGCAGAAGATGAAGTGACAAAATAGGAGAATGAAACACAGACCAAATAAACCCCAGGTAGTGCTTTATACTAACCTTCTAAGGAAAAAGAGCTTAGTGTAAAAACTAAAGTTTTGTTTCTGTAGTCTGCTTGGAGTCATTCCTGTTTAATTTAAAGATAATAGATCAAAATGTATTGCTCTACTATTTTTATTTTTTAGAGAAAGGAAAGCAGGCAGGAATGGAGGCAAGTAGGCAGGCAGGTAGGAATATAGAGAGAAGAAATTAAAGCATTTTTAACTAATTAATTTGTTTATTTTGGTTGTTACCTCCAGGCGCCAGGATCTTGGGGTTTATGTGACCTATGCCCAGCCATAGACTTAATGTCTGAGCCAATAGGGCTCTATTGTAACCATTGATTGTCTTTAATCAATATTTTTTTAGTGTTCTAATGTCAGAATTCTAACTGGATATTTTTGAAGGAAAATATTGGAATTTTAGATAGACCCTGTTGATGTTATTTCACTTCTGCATTCTGTTAGTTGGACTGGCTACTGTATCACCAATAGAAGGCAGGTAACTTTGGAAAATGAATGTGACTGGGACCTCTCAGAATAGTTAAGTGACCATTTCTTACCAAATATATATTTTAGAGAGTTAAAAGAAAAAAGAAAATTTGAAAACACTGGTAAAAAATGTATGTAATATGTTATCTTATAGAGAAGGCTATTCTAAGCATACAATTAAAGGAAGAAATTATGTGAGTACATTTAAATTAATTTGATTATCTAAAATTTAAAAACTATATTATGAATTATATCCTGAAATATAATATTTATAGTATATATATATATATATGATAGCTTGTGAACTAAGAAACTTAATATAAAGTGAGTACTTTAAATAAAAGGCAAGTGAGGGAGGCGAACAAGCCATGAGTAAATTATTCATAAGAGTTGAAATAAAAAATACTTTTTAAAATTAATAAACAATTGCTAATAAAAACAAGTGTGTGAGACCATCATTATCTATAAAATCAAGACATGCTAACTGCTAATTAAAGTATGATTAGACCAGTGTACATATGTATCTGTTGAGGGAATATAATATTATTTTGAAGAATTAGCTTAGAGATAGTCTTTTTTTATTGAGGTAACTTTGATTTATAGAACAATGTAAGTTTGTATGTACAGGCTCACTTTTCAGCAAATATAGGATAATGCTACACCCATTACCAAATTTCTAATATTCCACCACTGCTGTCCATTCGATCCCCATGATACTTGTAAGTACTTCAAGATGCTCATCAGTGACTGCATAGTAATGATGTGTGGTCCAGTGGAATTTCATACAAAGAGCCAGGGCCTGTTCAAGGAATTTTGGCACCTTAGATGAAAACCAAATTGGCACCCCTGTAAACCCTATTCTAAATGTCCTTCTTACAACACATACTGCTTTAACCATCCCAGTTCCAGAAATGCCCCCAAAACAGCCCTGTGCCAGAGATTACCTCCATAGTACTTACCTACAGCTTGACCATACTGTTGCCTTATGTATGCTCCTTTTGAAGAAACAGAAATGTGAGGGCAGCAGGGGGTGTAGATCCTCTTCCTGAGAGGCTCCTGTTTCCTCACAGCTGGCAGGAACAGCAGTAGTAGTGACTTTGGTACCAGCAAGGGCCCTCTTTAACATGGGGCAAAAGGGGCAGCTGCTTTTGGGCCCCCCTCAATGGACAAGACCTGGGGCAACTAAACTGCCTCTTTTGCCCTGTGTTAAAGATGGCTCTGGTTTACTAAAAACAGGGCAAAATTTAAAAATGACAAGTTGCTCAGGGAATATGAAAAAGCAGGGTACTGTCCCATTTAAAACAGCATGGATGGTCAGCCTTCCTAAGCACATTCCTTGCCTTTCCCTAGACAAGGATGTTGTCTTGATCAATAGGCAGTTCTTCTCCAGATGATTCAGGGACTGATAATTGTTCTCTTCTGTGGCTTTGCTACCATCCATCAGATAGAAGGAAAAAGAGAGCATGGAATAGGCAGACACTTCCTAAGAGCACAGCCTGGAAGTGACACATTTTATTGCTGAAGACGAGTCGTATGGCTAGACCTAACTGTAAAGGAGGCTGCCAAAATATAATTAGTTATATGCCCAGGAAGGAAAGGAAATGGATTTTTGGTAAGAGCTGACAGTCTATCATTATACCATATGCTGTGCTAAATGATGGAATAACACAGATGAATTACTCAACTGTCTATAGATGTAAGAGAATCCCACAATCTCGTAGAATAGGTACAACTATACACATATAATTCTACAGGAAAAAAATCAATAGATGCCTCTCTGTGAGGCTCTTCCATAGAGCAATATCTGTAGATTTATGCTTTAACCTACATTTAGACAATCTCTTTGTTTATTCTTTTATTCATTCAGTCAACATTCTCTTGGCATTGAATAGAATGCATAGCTGCTCTAGAGAACTTGAAAAAAGGAGTGTGAAAAATGAATTTATATGTGTAACACAAATAAAGTCTAAATTAAGTGACATAGAATCCCACACAAGATTTTATGCTGCAGTTTATTTCTATGTCCTGCAGAAGTTGGAAATAATGACATGTTTATAATATATTAGAATGGTCTTAATAAAGTGATTGAACATAAATAGAGGCTTTATGGAATTTCATTACTCCTATTTTTAGAGATAATAATGGGAGATGACATTTTAAACATGAAAATCTATGTGAGTCAGTGTACATTGTCTAGTTAGTGAAAACTTCTCCAGTGAATGAAGAAGTCAAATCATAGGAGTCGATCACTTGACTTTGCTCCTGTAACTGTATCATGTCATGGGATGATGAAGTTTTCCTGTTTTATTACTGCTGTTTTTACACCAATTATAGACCTTTCTCTGTAAACCATCATTTTACATAGTTTCATAATCATTATCAAATATTCTGTTACTATTTTATACTTTCCTTTGATTATATTGCTTCACAAATTACTATTTTGTATTTATATTTTTAAGGTTTAAGCATTTTTATTTTCCTGTTATCCATTATGCACTTATTAATATATCCATCTTATATTCACTTCTAAGAAGAGATGACTTTGTCAGGACTTTACTCACTTTTTCTGTAATCTTTGAGCTGATTTTTATGATCACTCAAAGAAACTGGACCAATTGATCACAATGACAATTTTTAACTACATACTATTAAAGCTAAGCATATAATATCTTTGCCCCTGAGAATACTATAGCTATGTCTGTATTTTTCCTTAGAATGTTACACTGAGGTCAGTTCTGAAAGTTGAAGCACTAATAGCTAGTCATATAATGTTCAGAACACATTTGTGTTTTTAAAACTACATGTTCTCCTAAAGATTTGTAACCTGAAGTTTAATATTCTAAATTTTATGAGGACCTTAGAAATTTAGTTTACTTCTTTTCTAGAAAAAATAAACTGATGATAAATGAAAAATACTTACATTGAGAATAGATAGACAACTTTCTAATATTAAAAACAAATATTGCTATTTTAAGCAGTTCTCCTTCAACAGTAACAGCATGATTATTGTTTATAGAAAGAAGAAAATGGAACTTGGCATGGCCTGTAAGGAGGCCACAGAAGGGACTAACTCTATGTATAAGAAATTCTAGTTAGCTGTTTGAATACTTACTTTATAATTTAATGTACAATGAGAACAATTTTCTCTGTGTAACTATAATTATGTATGTTGGAACAGGATTTGATTCATAGTATACTGCATCTGTGTAAAGCTGTCAGAAATAACAGGTTACAAATTTTATAGTAGGCAATGATATCTCACCTGGAAATGACAACAAAAAAATGTGAATAAACAGAAATCAGCACCGTTAGGGGGCTAATTGGGATGATTTCCCCCTATTCATTCACTCTTATTTCCACCTGCGTGTATCATTTGCAGAGACCAGTACATCAGGCAATCCAAGTATGTGGGGATAGACTAAGTTTTTTACCAGTCAAGATTAGCAGAGTTTGTAACGTACCTGACAATTGTTAGCTCATATGCCCAGGAGAACTCATCTGAGTTGGATATATCAGAATTGGCTTAATTCTACCACCAGGAAGAGTTGGCAAGGAGCCAGGTGAGGAGCATTCCTGTCTCCCAAACATACTCATCTTAGATTTAGGGGACAAGCATGTAACTCCTAGACTTGGCAAATAATTCTTATGTATCAATGACTCTGGCAACATTTCAAACACCATGTTTGGGCATACACAGTAAGGCTAGGAAGTTTCCAAGTTGATGATAATTAATTCTTCATGGTGGACACACACACACAAATCTCATCTGAAGGTCGTGCTCTGTAATAGCTCTATAGACAACTAAGCCTGACTCTCTTTTACGTAGACTTCAAGAGAAACATAACCTAAAATTTATCTCTGACCACAGCATTATCTTGTGGGAAGCAAGAACTGACTATAATTTTGTCATTAAAAGCTAAAATGTGGACAGTCAAAATACTTGCAGAAAGTCAGTTTATTAGGAGAGAAGAGTTGGGTTGATTAAATAATGAAGTACTGTTTGGAAATATTTTAGAAAGCAAATTATTAATGTTAAACAAACAACGCTAATGAGATTTCCAGTAAAAGAAAGCAAACTTTCTTTCACATGTGGCAAGAAACTTAGTTTCAAATGTTAATACGCTGAAATCAGTGTAATTATGTTAGTTATAGGTAACTATGAGTGAGAATTATTTTTTTTGATTTTTTTCTCAACTTTTAAATTTCTTTTAAAGATCACTTATAGTAGCAGTTTACTATTCAGTAAAACCATATCGAAGCATAAGCAAAACATTATATAATTCTCTTTTTTCTGAAAATTAGCAATTGATTTTCTTTTACCCAGATGAATCACTGCGTGAACAGGAAAGGAATGAGAAACTAATTAAAAAAATCCTTATAAGGAACTCTTTTTTCCCCTTAAATATTGGGTGCTATATTTGTTAATTACCATTTTGCTAATACAGACTGTCTGATTCAAAGTGCTTTGATGTTGCTGGAACCTATTATTATTGGATTCTACCACTTAATTCTTTATAATAGATTAACAAAATGGAAAAGTACACCTTTGCTACCATTTAATGAAACAGATTTCAACTTCTAACATTCTGTATTGTAATTTAAAGATTACGATCAAGTTTCCCAACCAAGGAGACACTGCAAATATATTAGTGGAGAAAAAAAGGCTGGAATGTTGTAATTTTTAATGAATTCAAATCTCTTCTGTCTCTTAGTATACACTATATCTCTGTGATGTGACTTGTGAAAGTGGAAGAAAGAAAGACAGTTATCTACAAATCCTAGTTAAATGTGTGTGTGTTAAATCAGTTCTTTTCTCTATCACGTATAGTTTTTATTGATGAAGGTTTCAGCACCTAGAGAGGTAACTTACTCAGTATAGCCCTCATTTTTACCATGGTAAAGTATCTTTTATGAGTGAAAACAAGAATAATTCTGGAATTAATAATTTGGAATTGGGCCCTGTTAACTTTTGTTTAAAAATACAACTTAATGAAAATTAAGTAAATGTAATTGCTTTTAGCATTTAGCTATTTTTCACTTTATTTGAACTTTTATTTCCAAAAAAATCTATGTCAAAGTTGCCCATGTAACCATGAACTCTGAAGTCAGCATGTATTTTCCATATATCTTTTTTCTCATTTTCAGTTTATTTTGAATCTTTACATAGTTTTCTAGAAATCATAAATTGCCCAGTTATCTAATGCAATTATGCCCTTCCTTTTTTCCATTCTTCCTTCCTTCCATTCTTCCTTCCTTCCTTCCCCTTCTTCCCTTCCTCCCTCCCTGCTTGTCTCCCTTCCTTCTTCCCTTAAATCCTTCCTTCTTTTTTCCAGATGTCAGTTCTGACATCTCAACTCTTGGCTGTTCTGTGGTCTCCTAATTTTCTTTGTGTGAAAAAAACAAAACCAAAAAGCCCTGGCAGGTAAATAGGAGCCCTGCATAGATTTTACAGGGTATTAATATATCAAAATTTCTGTAGCTACATTTTCTATGTTCAACTTCATGCTTTCCTCAGAGTAGGACTTTTGACAGATTTAAGATACTGTAGATTGAACTGTTTTATCCTGAGATCTGCAAGATGAGAGTTGGGGAATAAGAAAAGGGTGTTCATCACATATAGTGTAGTGTACTTTTTTCTGCCAATCTAAGGAGGAGAGGTGAAAGGCTCCATCTTTTATGAAACATATCCCTTAGGTTAAATATTGCTCTTGTAAAGATTTTATTCCCCTTTACCAAAATTTCTTTGGCGTGAATTATGACTTGAGTTTTGAAACCAATGCTTTGAGGAATAAGAAGGGAGGATTATGCAGAACTCAGCCCTGTCAGATCAGAACCTATTCAGATTCTACTTTGATTTGACTATTGCCACATGCCTTAGTTGGAGAAAGACAGTTTCTCCAACTCCACCCTAACTTTTCTGTCCCCACCCCTCCATCATCTCTTATAGAAAATGAATATGATTTGTGACTGCAATTCATAACTGAGTTTTCAATAAAATAGGATTCTATTATGATTCCATGTTTGTTTTATTCATTTTACTATTTCATTCAACCAAGACATTCATTTTTCCATTGGATGATTTATGCCACTTCATCTATAAAATACTGAAAATTTCCATGTGGAGATGATCATACTTGGAATGAATCAATCAGAATTATTTTCTTTCAAGAAAAGAATATACCTGAAGATTTTGTTATGCTCAGTATCTTCCACCCATAGAGGAGTTGTGACTCCGGTTTCTGATTCCTCTTGTCAGTCAGACATATTTAGGAGCCATGTTATTCCAGACTTAGTAGGATTTTTGACAGTCTAAGATGATTTTTGGTCAGACAGAAATATCCTCATTCATTACTAGCCAGTATTTCTCCACGTATCTGGATTCTAACCTTTATAATCTTATTTTCACTGTTGTTGAGCGTATTGAGCATAGAATTTATTCTAATTAATTGAAATATAAGATTCATGAGAAATTCATGCTGAATTTGTTTCTGACCATATCCTAAATCCTTAGAAGAGTTTCTGCCACTTAACCAGTACTGATTTTATATATATATGTATATATATGTATTTGTGGAATGACTGAGCTCTTCTAAGTATTTGAATATCATCTTACATTAGGAGTCTTTCTTGACTTCCTGCTCTATCTCCCGGTGATTAAACTATTTGAACCTACAAAACCATAAAACCCAACCCTATTCCTGCCATCCCTAGAATTGTGGAGAGTAAAAGGGAATGTTAGACTGGAAATCATTTCTCCTTCCCAGTATGTATGCTAGTATTGTTTACATTCTCAAAGAATTCATTGCAACGTTTAAGCCAAATACAGTGAAGTATATCCAGTTGAGCTAGAAATAAATATTGTACAACCAGGAAGAATTTTTAGAATTTTTCTCGAAATGATTACAAAAGATTTTCTGATGCAGGCAGTTTTTGTAACAGAAGAATTTGTATTACGTCGTGACATCCCTTATGATATAGCTTTGTTACTAACAGTTAATAGTGATAAGATAGGAAAGACAAGTACCAAAAAGGCAATATAGTACCAGATAATAGCAGCATACTGATGAGAATGTTTTCTCTCTCTCGGGCAAATTTAATTTTCAATTGGTATTTCAGAATCTTGATTTGATTTATTAGGAAAGTTGTAATTCAGCTATTCTACAAGCAATTTTAAAGTAGTTATCACTAATTTCTTCTATAATGTGCTGACTAGAGTGTTTATGAAATAACATGTTTGAAATTATCTTATCTGTCATTGTTGAAAACAAAAATATGAAAAAATCAGTGTGTTTATTAATCATCTGTGTAGGTAGGAGAGAGGCATTTCAGTTAACACATTAGGTACCTTGGTTATTCAGTATAATATGCCACAGTTCAAGGAACATCTTTCAAGTTATAGCATTTATTGTAAGGTTATATACTTGTTAAACTAATACTATCATTACTATACTCCACTTTGGAAATTATTATTTTTTTGTACTTTGCTTTGGGCCAAGAGTATACATAATTTTTTTTAATATGGTTCATAAGGTTAAACTTGATTTGGTTTTAATACAAATAACTAGAAATTACTTTGTTGGTAGACTCTGATCTCAACTTGATTGTTATTTTACTTATTTGCCTTTCTCATAAAAGTGGAATGTACAACGTGCTCTACATGACCTCTTAGTCCATAAAAGAGTTTGCCTTTTTTCGCTAAGATTTATTATTAAGTTGAAGTGTGAAGTAAACCTTGCCTAATATTCTTCTTATTATAAAATAAAAATGACAATCTTGATTGGCTTTGTATATTTTATTTTAACATAATTTTAATATATTTATTTGAAAACAGTTCATCTTTCAGTGACCAAATGTCAGCTGATTGTCTAATGAGTGAAGAATAGCTTATTTGATAAAAGTATCATGTTGTTTTATAGATGTGATTTCTAAAAGACAAACTCAGTTTGCATTCTTTTTTTTTGGCCTCTGTTGATGAATATTTGTATATAGTTCTTAACTGAGATGCTAATGTAGGGTAAACGAAAAGTGACAGCAGTTTTCATTTGTCTCAATAAATAACTTAAGCATTCATCAACAATAAAGGTCAGAAATTTTAGAGACAGGAAAGCATATTTAAGCAAGTTAAAATTGGATTAAGAAAAATGGGTCATCTTAATATGAGAGAATTACACATGAACCAGAAGAAAAATTATGAATATGATCTGAGTCTAGAAATGAAACTAGGCTGTTTTCTAATTTATATGTAGCCTAATTTCAATTTGTATCTTTCTGTGTATATTACTATATGTGACTGTGAACACTAACATTGTATTTTGAGGAACTATTATGTCCACTACTTATCTAGAATATGATTTTTATAACTTTGAGATTAATGTCTTATATATGATTCATATAAATGGTATTTGAAATGTATAAATCATATTTTAAAGCATTAAATATTGGACTGATGTGGTTATTGGTATGGTTTGTTTCCTGAGAAATAAAAATTCCTCTCACATATCAGATTATAATAAAAAGAAGCAAGTGAGAAAAGGGGAAAGCGCCTAAACACACACAAAATCACGTATTTTCTATATATTGTATAAGAATAAAGTGTTCTTCTATAACCCGTGCCCAATTTTAAACTTGTTTATAGATGGATACTGAAGGAAAAAAATCTGAATTGTAAATTAAATTATTTGAATTCAGTAGTTAAATTTAGCATTTAAGATGACTTTGATGAATAAGAGAATATAGGAAAGAACACAATTAGAATATGGACCAAAATTCCAAAGGTAGAAAGAGAAGGCATATAGTTTCAGAAGAAATGATTTTTATTGTAAGTAGTTTTTCGTTCATATAAGCCACCAATGGTAAATAATGTTCATTTCAAAGCAGTGTTGATTTTCAGGGTTAGAAAATAGTATATACCAAGTTATAATAATAGAGATATTGTAGAAATTAAAAGTTGGACACTGGTCATCTAAATCCTTGGAAGAACAAATTACATTGTGGCCTACACAGAAAGAAAAATAAAATACATAATTCCTGTAAGAAGCAAATGTGGATATTCTACTGGTGTAAACAGAAGAAAACTCCTATATCATTGTAAAATCTCTACAGCTGAGGATATGAAATAAGAAGTAGGTGTCCTTTGAATTAGTGTAAACACAATGAAATACAGGAATAAAAATTTATACATGGTTTCTGGTGAAGTGAATAAACTTCAGAGTAAGATATTCTGGAATATGTGTGTCCGTGTTTATATGTGTGTATACTCAAATACAAATAAATGCTTGTATATTTAAAATGCATGTATCTATTGAATATATTTAAGATTATATATTATCAGTGATATGATTAATTTAACTGCTTAATATAGTTTAAAGTTAAAGTATTTATCTCAAATTTTACATACGGCTAACATTTTTAGGTAAGATTTTTTCAGATTGTGGATTGAAATCATCCCCAGGAGGTGAGGCATTCAGTAAATCTAATTTTTTGAGGAAATTATTGAAAAAATACAGAGGTTGAATATGTTTTTATGACACATTAGAATTAAAATAGCTTTGACCATCACTCGTATTGACTGTTTGAGAGTATTAGCCACAACTGTTAGTTAAGTTGCTTAAGAGGAACTGTTTATATTTTTTTAACTTATAATGATTCTTGTTGTTTTGGTTATGCTGTCAATCACAACCAAATTGTCTTTGTTTACTGTTAAAATCTCTAACTACACAATTTGATACCCTGAACTTTTGCATATTTTCAAAATAGAAATTTTGCTTAAAAATTTGAATCCAAGTGAAATACTTTTAACCATTATAATTATTATGGATATAAATTCAGATAAAGCATCTCAACATTAATTTATTAAACACATCTATATGTAATATCTTTAATATATCCTTGATAGTTTTGACCTAACTATGAACTACGTACAGATATTTTATAAATCAGTTTTAGAATTTTGCTTAGAATTATGTCCATAATATGAGTAATCACTATGGTGTTATTCCTTTTGACATGCCAAAGATGGTGAGACAACAGACATACTAAAGTTATATATTTTTTTCTACTTGAAAATATTTACTTTCTTCTTGTTAGCTTTAAAGTACAGCAATTTTCATGAAACCATAATCTCCACTTCGTAGATGGTTATATATGGTCTTTTGACTATATAATACTTTTATAAGTTCTGTTATATAAGTACTTTTGTAAGATCAATAATAGATAAAAAAAATAGAGGCTTCTGTTACAATGTGTGATGATAGTGTTTTTTTAGTATTTTGAACTTACAGATATTGCTAAATGCAATTGAGTAGGACTTTTTACTAATTTTGTAATGAAAGTGTGAAAAATATTTTAAAGCTTAAACATTAGTTGAAATTTAAAGTCACTTGATTTAAAGCATTTTTATGGTGCAAACTCATTATTCCATTCCTGGTCCTGATGGAGTAAAATCCAAATTTACTAAGTGTTGTTAAAAAGTACTCTAGGTTAAGCATTTCCCCTCTTATTTTTAAAAAATTTTTTATTACAACCTTACATTTTTGCAACCTTATAATATAGCTTCAATAGAGACTGTACTGCCTTTAGTCTATTGCAGCATTCAATTTATTACACTTTTAAGAATATGTTCTTTTGTACTACTGCAAAATTTTTAATATGCTTAGATCTTTTAGAAGTTCTTTTAAACATGCCCGTGACTACAGTACTATAAAGAAATCACAAAGATGGTGATAGTTTTTTTGAACAGCAGTTTCCTACAAGCTTCCCTAGAATTTTTTTCATGCAAACTACCAGCTAGCTTAGTACAACTGTACTTGTGAAAAGATACGTAGAGTCTAATGAGAATTTATCTGTAAAATAGTGTATATTTTATGTATTTGTGAAAAACTATGTTTCTATCTATATGAAAATGTTTAATATTGTCCTCTAATTTTGGCATTTCCATGGTTGATATCAATTAAAACACTTTCATTCAACATTTTATAAAAGGATAGTTTCCTCAAACTTTCATGTACTGTTTAATAAATCTTTGATGACTTTTGGATGCAACTTAATGGGTGCAATTTTAATAGCTAACCAGAAAATAATAATGTGCTATTTTTTTAAAAACCTTGAATATTTTACTGAATTTTCACATTTAAGCTATTTCTTAAATTTTAAAGCAAATAATGATGAGGATGATAACTTAAGAGTTATTTGGTCAATATATTGTTTTGTGCTACTTTTAAGAAAGTATATCCCTTTGTTTCTGGGAGTTAAAGAAATTTTTTTTTAAGTGGAACCTTAAAAAAAAGTATTGCTAGTACTTCCACACTACATTTAAGTTTTTCCATTTTCTGGCAAGTTTATTTATAACCATGAATTTTATATAGTCATATGTATAAGCAATCTGTAATATGATTAATTTCTTTAATTTAACGTAAATAATTTTTCATCATGAGATTGTGTAAGTATTCACCTGTGGTTTAATGTGTATTGTGAGTTTTGTTGTTTTGATCATTTACTTTTGAATACATATGGAATTTATCTTTATATATAATTTTAGGAGGATGCATTTTTGAATACTTTGTCCCCAATCTATTATATAAATACTCTATTCTTTCACTGCTCCTTAGAATGATGTTATCATAACTATGTACTGTAGACCTTTATCTTTTCCTTTAACACATTTATAACTTTTATTTCTTATTCAAATTTTATTTCACTGTATGATATATCCAAAACATAATTTTGCCTTATTCCTATCATTAATGAGAATCCTTTATAGTATTTTATCTTTTAAAATAACTTCAGCTTTTATTTACTTAATAATCTTAAGAAAGCATCCTTATGTTTCTCCCATACTAATCAGATGATTATTTTGATACCTATCAATAGAAATGAGATTTTTTCCTTTTTTATTTATATTTTATTAGTTTACAGTACTAGATTAGTTTCACAATATTATACACACTAACTGAGGTGAGAACCTGATTTTTTTTCTTGTTGTTGAATTTCACTATTAATAGCTTTCCTAATATTAAATTGGTTTACTATTTTTGACCATGGTGAATTGTTGAATGAGAGCAATATAAATAAATATAACTATTATATGAATAAGTATAATCTTAGAATCTTCAGTTTTGGGATGTTAAACATTAAAATTAAATAAGAAAATTATTAAATTGGAGATAGAAAATTACAGCATTTAAAAAAATTTTGTGTAGTAGACCTGATATGTGTTGCAAACAATATGATTTGCTTCTATTTACATGATGGATTATATTTATGTATTTTTCAAAATTTTCTATAATCTCAGAGATGACTATAAAAGGCAAGATTTATGTCATAAAAATAAATGAAATATTTTGAACCATCAATCACATAGGAATGCTTTAGTTATATAACTTAATTTTTAATTAAATTTTATAACTATTAATTATGTCTTGATATTGTTATTGAACTCAAATATTTTTGGAAATATTTTATCTACCATATCTATGCTACTCATGAGAATTCCAGGTTTAAATAAATAAGGAGACAATCTTTGATTATTTATTTTTCCCTATAGTAAATTCAAAGAGACAAGATGAAGCATCACGTACATTCCTGTTGAGAAACACTGAGCCATATACATTCACAGGTGTTTAAGTATCAGAATAGAGAGAATTGAATTTATGGCGCACTGTCATGAGGCTGAGAGGAATGGTTACCAATGGTCCTGACTTCATCAATTTGTGTCTTCACTTTGTTTTCAAACAACTGCCTTTATAATTAAGTGTAGAAAAACAAATATTTTCAAGTTGCCATTTTAATCCTCTTATTTTAAAAATAAGTTCTGGTTTTCTTCCAGTGCTTTTGAAACAATTTAGAAACAACTTTACACCACTATTGTTGCTAAAGTGGGATATAATATTAAAGAATTTGCTTTCTGAATTCTTGACATGTACAACACCTTTTAAAAATTATTTTTAAGAGCTATAGTTATATCCCTCAAAGATTTATAATGTGTAGATCTAGGGGCCCTGGGTTATTTTAATGTTTCAGTCACATTTATACACTCAATAGTAGCATGATAATAATTTTCCTAATATTAAAGAATACATTCTAAAATAGTTATTATACAGTCAACACTTATTTAATATTATAATAATCTCTAATATATAGCCAGTAGTGACTATATGGCAAGTACTTCTCATTAACTATATGTATACCAATTTGTTTAACCCTTACACAAACACATTGGATAGCCACTGTTAGTATTTTTTTCTTAAACAGATAGGAAACTGAGGCACAGGCATGTTAAGTTGTCCCAGGTCACCCAGTTGGTAAGAGATAGAGCAGTGTGATTCAGATCCCAGGCAGTTTGGCTCCAGGACATTTATACATAACCTTGCGTTGGTACTCTGTTCCTGAAAATATGTCCTCAGAATATCGCAGTGCAATGAGATTTATATCATGAAATTCTAATGATGAGAATTAAATTGGGAAAATTCATCATACCATAATTCCTAGGGAGAATAAAAGGAAATATTCTTTTGTTAATAAACCTGCTTTGATCCATTTTTCCCTGTAGTGAACTTGAGCTGTAATAGAATTTCCACTAGATAATAATTCAAAGAAACTTCTCTGCCTTTTTAGAAAGTAAAACATTCATCATGAAATGAATGTGAGAGACAGTGAGATCTCTGTCTAGATAAATAATTTGTGATTGAGTATAAAAAGGTAAGATTTGGATTTAAGACTTTAGGACAGATTAGGAATTATTTCTTTCTTGGCTTGCCAGAAGTTGTTAGATTGTCAAAGAGGATACACTGAAAGAAATACTGCTCCCTATTGCCCTGCTATATCAGGACATCAGTGCTGTCATGATGGAACATTCGAATTATTCTTTTAGAGTAGAACAAATGTAAGGGAGAAGACCAGACAAGTTATTATGGAAAATTTTATTTCTCTTCTAATAGTACTTTAAAAAAACCCCTACTTTCTCACTGGTTTGTTACCGTTAAGCTTATTAATAGCACATTTACAATATAACAATATATTTATAAGTAAAATATTGGAAAGTAAGAGATGGCTCTATGATAACCAACTAGTATTGGACACTTGGTGCTTTGTCAAAATCTTCCCACAGAATATCTCATTTAATCTTCACCACTGACCTCATTTTACTGAAGAGAAGAAGTTTACAAAAATTTAATAAGAATATTTAGCTCAAAGTTCAGACTAATCCCAAATATGACTGATTACTGATATTTCCACAGCATCATTAATAACATGCTGATCTCTAAATGGCTTTATCTTGCTTGAATTGATAAACTGCATAAATGCTGTATCATTTTTCATTCCCATCAACAGGGTTCCAGTTAGGGTTCCAGTTTCTTCACTGGCCTGCCAACACTTGTTATCTCTTCATTTTCCATTATAGCCATTCTGAGAAGAAGTGATATCTCATTGTGGTTTTGATTTGCCTTTCTCTGATTAGTGATGTTGAGCAGCTTTCCATTTATTATTGGTGATCGGTGTGACTTCCTTGGAAAAATATTCAGTTTTCACCCTATTTTTGTTTCATTTGTTTTTTCTGTTATTGAGTTTTGTGAGTTTTTTTTACATTTTGGTTATTAACCTCTCACTGGATCCATGGTTTGTAAATATATTTTTCATTATTTATGTTGTCTTCTCATTTAATCGATGACTTCCTTTAGCTGTACAGAAGCTTTATAGTTTTATGTAATTCCATTTATTATTGTTTTTGTTTCCTTAGCTTTTAGTTTCAAATCCAAAAACTTATAGCCAGACCCATGTCAAGGATCTTACCCTTCCTGTTTTCTTCTATGAGTTTTACAGTTTCAGATATTGATTAGATATTTATCCATTTAAAGTTAGTATTTGTGTGGTGTATAAGATAAGGTTTCAGTTTTATTCTTTGGCACATGGCTGTCCAGTTTTTCCAATACAACATATTGAAGTTGCTTCCTTTTCTCCATTGTGTATTCTTGGATCCTTCGTTGTCATAGATTCCAGGTATGTATGCATGTTTTTTATTCTAGATTCTTTATGGTGTTCCATTGATCTCTGTATTTGTTTTTATGTCAATATCATTCTGTTTTTATTACTGTTGCTTTGTAATATAATTTGATATCAAGAAATGTGATGCTTCCAGCACTATTCTTCTCAAGATTGCTTTGGCTATTCAGATTTGTGATTCTAGACAGATATCTGGTTTTTTTTCCATTTTGTGAAAAACAAAGCCTTTCATATTCTGATAGGGATTGCATTGAATCTCTAGATTACTTTAGGTATAATGAGCCTTTAAACATTATTAAATCTTGTAATCTATGACCATGGAATATAATTTATTTGTATATTACTTAATTTATTTCCAAATTGTCTTGTAGCTTACACTGTCTATATCTCTCACTTTCTAAAATTTATCTCTAATTATTTAATTATTTTTGATGCAATTGTAAATTGGATTGTTTTCTTCATTTCTCTTTCTGTTAGTCTTTCAATATATATAAATACAATTGATTTCTGTGTATTGATTTTGTTTCCTGCAAGTTTACTAAATATTTTTGTCAGTTCTAATAGTTTTTTGGGTAGGTGTTGAGGATTTTAATAATTACACAGCCAGAAAAAAACTGTTATTTGGATATTAGTAAGTTTCATTCCCTAGTCACATCCATTCTTTCCCAATGGACTTATGAAGAGAATGACCCTGATGGCATAGACAAAGGTTATTCATGGGTTAAAAAAAGAACTTCTATTTATTAGTAATGACCTTGTTATAGCCTCTAATGAGTATCTAATCTGCCAGCATCTGATGCCAATACTGTATTGTGCAATAAGAGTTTTGTTAAATGGTAGCTCTTGCGTTACATATTCTTAGAATAATAAAATAACAATTAAAGAAATAAGCACTGCATAGAGGAAAACCAAAATTCTAAAATATGTCTCTCTAGATTGGTGACTTTTTTTCCTTGAAGGATAATTTGAAATAGAGTATGAAATAAAAATGTCTCTAACTATCAAACAGAGAGAGTGCACAGAGCATTAACATAAGCAGCCCTTTTATTATATATCAAATCTATAGCATTTTAACTGAGTTCTCAAAAAAGTGGTAAATAGAACCTGGAATTCATTGCAACATGAAAGTACTTCACATTTTTCTTGAAAAATCGGGAGATGTTGAGGTAGAGAAAAAAGATTATAAAGGAGAAATAATGTGTGTCTTACACCCAGATACTAAACCACAAAATAAAATAAAAAAGCGAGTGAAGACATACACAATAACTGTAGGAGGATTGTAATTTAACATCTAGTGAGCAACATTGATTTCAGGTCAGTATCAGATCTTGAGTCTTCAGACTTGAGACACTGACCCAGACTCTTGATTTGAAATCCATGGATAGAAGTTTTTGAACAATTTTCACTGTAAGACATTACTAATTCAGGTTCATTGAGTGGCGTAATCTGACCTATGAACTTTTAATATTTTTATAGGGAGAATAGCCTCTTTTTGCCAAAAATACTTTACAATAATTTCTTACATAAAATTTTTAATAATTACTGCCATCATTTGAAATTAATATTCTGTTACTGGTACGCAATTAGTTACTTATATACCACTTCGAAGTAGTGTATTTTCTTAAGAAAATTAAATAGCAGATTCCTGTTTTGAAATGAATTTCTAATCTTTATTTTGCTTTTACACCTTTACTGGGACAACTTTTTATATAGAGACAAATAAAACAATTCTGATAAATAGCAATGATCTGAAAAAGATTGAGAAAATTTCAGGTTAAAGTTAATATATATACACGAAGTTGCTAATATTGGAAAATATGAACTAAGCTTCAACTCCAACTGTTATTTCAAATCTGTGGAATTATAGTGGTAACATTTTCCTACTGTCTACTATCCAAAAGGAGGTGATGCATGGGAGGTGATTCAATAATTAATGAGCAAGAGCAAGTGTAACCTTCTGCAATGTGACATCTTTTTGGAATGTTCTTTCAGCTGGAAATGACAATAAAAAGAAAAAAAAAATGCTTAGCGTAATTATTAGAGAACAGAAGAGAAATGAGAAAATAAAGGATGTTTTAAAAAGTAATCAAAAGAAGGGAAAATTGTGAAGGACTTAAGTGGTAAAGGCCTAGCAAGCAATTCTTTAATAGAGAAGACAAAAAGGAGAACAAATGTAAACCTGTTAGAAACAAGCACCAACATAGAGACATTCAGTACAAGACAGACAGGCATCAGTAGTGCCTGAGACCTCACTGTGCGTCATTGAGGGACAAGCTAGAAGAGCTCTAGTTTTGTAGGATGTGGAGAGTAGCCCTACTACCAGGGCTGTCTAAAGCTATGGCATCAGTGCCTGTTTCACACTAGCTTCATCATAGCTAGCTTGTGTTCAGAATACTTTTTTTTTTAGTAAATAATGAAGTCTCATGTGACTTAAAAGCATTATCCTCATAAATTAAGGTGTAAATGCTTGGTGGCTAATGTTCATTCCAGTATGATTAGCTCTTGTTTTGAATCTAAAATAATAGATTATATATTATTTTCTTTTTTCCCTAAGTGATCATATTTTGCAGATAATAAAATTATAGTGACTACTTATTGAAATAATTGGTTAACTGCACAAATAATATACATTGTGATCAAACACATGAAGACTTTGCTGTTCCTCTAGCATGAAGGAAATATTAATTTAATGGTTTAGAGAATATGTAGAAGAAATAATGTCAGTATATTATCTTTTTGACAGCATTTCCTGTTTGATCTTATAGATATAATGAAATTATCATAATTCAATGAAGTCCTTGTCAGATAATAAAATAGATCATTTCTTAAATTTCTTGTGTTATGAGCTCTTAATACTCTAATATACAGTCACTTATTAGCTGTATGACCTTGGGCAAGTCACTTATGCCCCCCAATACTTAATATTTGGTCTTAAAAATGACTCAGTTTTACCTTTTGGAAATTTTGTGAGGATTAAATGAGTTAGTATTTGGAAATGCTTAGACAAGTAAAACAGCTACAGAATTAGGGTTATATTCGTCTTTGCTATTATTAAAACTTGAGTTAATTTCTAAATGACATTTTCCTGTTGTTATCAACTCCTCTCTCCAGATAATTATATCAAAGTTTAGTTACTCCACCTAGCTTTTATAAAAGCCTGAGCAGCTTCCACCAAATCAGATGCCCTTTCCATATTTATATAATATATGGCTAAGACAGAAATCATGGGATAGCTTGACCCCCAAAATTTGAGAGTTGAAAAGAAGCAGCATCTGCCTTCTCCATCTGTCTAGCCAAGATTTCTTAATATCTATAAAACATCTCTAATTTGCATCATTCGCTGTTCACTTAATGAAATATATTTTGTGACATAAGTTAAGACCTTGTACAGTCATTAAAATTATTGACTGCAGATATTTTCCATGAGGATAAATGAGTCCAAAAATGACCTATATTTGACCCACATACACTATTATTTTGATGAGAATGATTAAAGCTGTTACTCCTAGAGCTTTTTGTTGTTGTATCTATTATCTCCTATTTTTTATAGACACTCATTTTTCCCAGATCAAGTCACTGTCACTAATTGTTCCCTCCAGTGATGCTTGTCTGCTTGCTGATGTTCTGAAGCAATTGATGTTGATGTTACATTGGTTCAAATTATACTTTCGTTTGCCCTTGAAGCTTTTTGGCTGTCCATCTTGTGCTTGATTGCAATCCTCACCTCATCATGTAGCAGCTGTTTTGGCATTCTTTTTTATTTTTCATTTGCTTGCTGAAATGTAAGAACTTGGTTTTATTGCCAATATTTTAACAGTGTGCAGAGTATCATTATTGATTTTGATATTGATGCTGTTTGATAATGGATGGCAATGAATCTTGTCCCCAAGCTGAAAGTGCTTTTAAAAATGAGTCTAAATCTCTTGCCATTAGAGCTCCTTGGGAGGCCATCATTTCACAAGTCGGCTGTGTAGTTTGCAGCTGGAGGCTTGTTGTGCTACAATTTTTCAGGTTCCCTATTGTGGAGCTGAATCATGTACATTTTTCTTCACTTTGGTACAATACATGTCTGTGATAATTTAATAGTTGAGTGGGCTGCATTTCTAATTTTGCTTTGGAGGATCAACGTGACTTCCACTTTACGGACCACACTTATTTTATCTAACTTGTTAAATTGTAGTTGTCAGTTTAACATTTTTTTGAATGAGAATGAAGCATAAAACAAAACTTGACAATTAAGTTTAACTTTATATTTGGAAAAAAAACTCACTTCATAAACTATAGTACTTTTTTTTACTTCTCCTAATCTTCCACTTGTGTGATTCTTCCTTTCTAATAGTCTCTACCAAGGAGAGAAAAGGAACAGGTCCTAGTAATCTTTACATTTCCATATCTCATTCCCAGTAAGCTGCCCATAAATGGTGAATATTTCCTATTTCTTTCATCATATTATAATATATGCTATATATACATAGCATATATTATATATGTATATATTAACATGCAGTTAAAGTGCATTAACTATGACATGCTAATTTAAGATATGTTATAATTATACCAGAAGTATACTTTGACAATGACAAAAAAGTTTTCCAGGTTAATTAATAATAATCAGCATATATTATAAATTCATTTAAAAGACTATAGTACACCCTGCTGGCTTAGTGGTTAGGTCAATCACCTCCAAAGGATACATGCCATATACCTCTCAGTTTGAGTCCTGGGTCCAGAAAAAGAACAACCAGTGTCAACAACTAAAATGGAAATAAAATAAAATGCTTCTTCTTCCCTATCTGTCTGCTTACCTTTATTTCTGCATGCATCTTTCCTTTTAAGAAAGATTAATTTAAACCTTTACTATAATTGTTATGCATGTTTTCTCCTGTCACATAAAACATATATCTGATAGGATCATAGCTTAGATGTAGTCAGATTAATCTGAAAAAATATTTATTATTAAATCATAAATATCTATAATTGAAGCTTACTATTTCTATAACATTATAATTCAAACCTTTCAGTTATTCAAACTGGCCTCCCCCATATATCACAAATTTCTATACTGTTTTTCTGCAACTTTCTGGATTCTTCAATGCTTTTTCTAGTTAATGTAGTATTGAGACAGTCTCATCTGAATTATCAAATCAGATGCTAGGAATAGACCTCTCTAACTTACTTCACAAGATTGTCATGAAAGTCAAATGAGCTAATGTGCTTAATATAAAAATATACTGTTAGGAATTAAGTGCCACATAGATTTGGATTTTTCTATTAGAATACATGAGGGATAAACTAAGCAATGAGACTAATTTCATTTGATGATAAATTATTCTTTGTAATTCACTTCTTTTGGTCTTATTTTAGTTTTTCTAATTATACGTGCTCAGTAGGAAAGATGTTCATCCAAAGGCAATGCTAGTTCTGCAGTTAGAAGCATCACCAGTTACAAATGTTACATGGTTTACTTGATGAGTAATCATTTAACCCTTATTCATAGAGCTCAGTTTACACTCTGAATGCACAACTTAGTGATTTTACCCCAAAATATCCTTCTGATGAGACTTCAAAATCTACAGTTCATTTACAGAATCAAAGTGTACTCTATTCATGCTTACAGCTTTTCTTAATCTATTTTTTCTAATTTTATTGAGGTATAATTGACAAAATAGTAAGATATTTAAAGTGTACAGTGTGATGATTTTATTATATTGTGAAAAGATTCCTCCACTGGGTTAATTAACAAATCCATCGCCTTATATGTTTACATGTATTTGCTTATTTATCAATTTACTTATTGGTGAGCATGATTAGGTTTAACTTTCTTAATTAGCAAAGTTTAATTTAGAGCACAATATTATCAATTTTAGTCATTGTTTGCACATTAGATCCTCAGAGCTTATTCACCTAATTGAAATTCTGTATCCTTTTTACCAAGATTTTACTATTTCCCTCATCCCCCCAGATCCTGACAACCACTTTTGTGCTATTTCTGTGAGTTTTGCTTTGTTTTAAAAGGTTCTATATATTTGATACCATGCAGTATTTATTTTTCTCTGTTTGACATATTTCACTAAGTAGAATGCACTACAGTTTCATCCATATTGTCATAAATGACAGGATTTCCTTTTTTAAAGAAGGGTGAATAATATTCCTCTGTGTGTAGGTATTTTTGTGTGTGTTAAATTTTCCTTATCCATTCATCCATCTTGTACTCTTTGTTTACATACTCTAGATATTGTTAATCATATTGCTGTGAACATGAGTTTGCACTCTTGGAAATAATGATTTCTTTTCATTTGGGTATATTTCTGGTAGTAGGTTCGCTAGCTCATATGGTAGTTTTGTTTTTAATTCTTGAGGAACTTCATATTGTTGTCCATAGTGTTTCTCTCAGTATATATTCCCACCAACAATGTACAAGGGTTCCCCTTCTCATTCTTTCCAGCACTTGTTTATTTTTTGTCTTTTTGTTAAAAGACATACTAGCTGGTGTACAGATAGTTCTTACTGTGACTTTGATTTGCATTTACCTGATGATTTTTGATATTGAGCTTCTTTACATGTAAATTTGGACATGTGTATGTCATATTTGGGAAATAAATCCATTTAGGTCCTTTGACTATGTTTTAATTGGGTTATTTTTTTTCTATTGAATTCTTTATGTTGCTGTGTATTTGAATCATATGTAGTTTGCAAATATTTTCTCTTATTCTGTACGTTTCCTTTATTAAATCTTATTTTTATTTATCAATTGCTCAAAAAAGCTAGAGATTATCAGCTATTAATAATTTAGTTGTTTTGTTTTCAATAATCTTTTTAAAACATGAGATCTTATAGAGAGATGGAAATAGGGGTAAATTTAGGAGCATCAGAAGCCTGGACAGGGAAGAAGACAAATAGTATGGAACTAGTTATCACTGAGTTCCCGGTCCACACATGTGGTTGTTTGGTGAATGTTTTGTGTGTCCCAGAGGGATAACATGGGGACACTGGTTGACAAAAAAGCAGTTCCATTGAGTACCTGAATGGCAGATGATTAAACAAAACAAAACAATGAAAAGCTTTTCTAATGCCAAATTTTCATAAGTTAAATCTCTTTTTGAATTACTTTTTTTTTGGGGGAAGAGTAGAGGACCACAAATCTCAATTTCTCTCTCTCTCTGTCTCTCTCCCCCACCACCCCTAAATCTCTAAATCAGCCTCTATACTATACCCTACTCAATAACAGCTCTGGTTTCTAAGGGTTAAAGAAGACTAAGAAAATAAAAGTTATTTGGAAATGTTCAGTGGTATTTGTTTTGTATGTTGTAATGAATACAAAGAATGAATGAAGTTGAAGGCCCTCTATACATTCCATCTTGCCTCAAAGTACCAGTTTCATTTAGTATTGTTGATAGTCACATAGAGATGTAGGACAAGTAGGAAGAATGACACGACTCTTATGCTGGTAAAGATCGTATGCTGCCAGTCTGTGAATAGCTGGGTTTGACTCTGACCTCCTTCTGAATTTTTATAGTGTGGACTCTCCTTGCTTATAAAAATGTGAGGTCTCCCAATTTATTTTTAAATTCACAAGTATACAATATTTTGATTAAAAAATAGCTTTTCTATTTTGAATATCATATCCAAATTAAGTCTGCTTCCCCAAAGTTCCCATTTTGCTATTTATGTATTGTATAGATGACTATATTCAACTCACTTATTATATTGACTTCCTAAGGTTGTCATAAAATTACTGTAAGCTAGATAAATTAAGTGTAAAGTTGTTGTCTCATAGTCTTGTATCTAGAAGTCCTAAATTCAGGTGTGAGCAAAGCCATTCTTCCTTTAAAGGCTCCTCAGAAGTTGCTGCTCCAAGCCTCTGTCTCAGTTTCAGTTAGTCTCAAGTATCCCTGGGCTTGTAGATGGCCTTTTTCTCCCTTTATTTTTACCATCCTATTTCCCTCATGCATGTTTGTTTCTAAATCCTTTTATAAAGATATACTCATATCAAATTCGGTCCCACTCTAAATGACCTCTGTAAAAGATCTTTTTTCTAAATAGATTTACATTCTGAGATCCTGGGAATTCGGACTTCTATATTTGGAAGGTCACAATTCAACCCATAGCATTCACAAGAGATTTCCCTATAGACTAAAGAATATTCTTTAGTCTATAGGAATGTGTAGGGGTGTGTATGTGTGAGAAATATAATCCTGTTCTCTTGTTGCAACTTGAACTTCTTACTCGTGGTATGCATGAAGAGGTTTTCAGTTAGTGCATATAATTCTGACTCATTCTTTCCCATTGGGATATATTTAAAAAGTATTAAACTATATGCCATAGTGCTACCTATAAGGAATTTCATTATTGATGTTTTATTTTATCTTTCCCCCATATTAATTGACAAATGAGATTTTTATATATTTTAAGATAAACAATATGGTGTTTTATGTGGTTTTTAAATGTTTGTGTTGTTAACTTTTACAAATAATGCTACAAAAAACCTCTTGTTAGCTATTTTCTTCTGCATATTATATGTCCATCCATAATATAGTTATTAAGAAATAGAATTTTTAGGTCATAGTTAATGTATATTTTAAACTTGAATGCTTACTTTTAAATTGGTCTCCAATCTTCGAGGCCAATATTACTTCCATCAGCAGGTTTATGAAAATATTATTTCTTTAGGTTTTAGTAATACTTAACATTAACAAATTAAGATTTTTAAAGCTGTCATTTTACTGAAAATAATATAATTATAAACTTTGTTAAAGGAAGGAAAGAATGAAGCAAAGGAGAGGAGGAAAAGTATTTTTATTTGTTTTGTTCTTGCTTTTTCCCTCTGGCCCTGGTTGTGAATCTAGACCTTTAGTTTTATATAGTATAGACCTCAGTTGTCTCAGCCACCTGAGTCACAAGGGCATACTCACATACATTTATTTTTTTAAATAATTTTTATTGAAGTAATATTACACTATAACATTATATAAATTTAGATGTGCATAATTATAAATCACAATAGAATATACTATGTTAATTTACCACTAAAAGTCTAATTTTATCCCCCATATAATTTCTCTTCTCCTTAGTTTGCCTTCCTTCATCCCTTCTAATAACCACTCATCCCAAACTCTCCAGTAAAAAGCTATTAGAAATAATAAAAAATACAGTAAAATGTAAGACTATAAAATTAATACATAAAAATCTGTTACATTTATATATGTAAATTATGAACTAGCTGAAATATCAGTAAAAACAATTTCATTTATAATTTCACCAAATAAAATAAAATACCTTGGAATAAATTTAACCAGAGGTGAAAGACCCATACACTGAAGAATGATAAGACATTGTTAATAGAAATAAAAGAAAACAAAGAAATGGAACCTGGATTATAAGAATTAAAAAATTTTAAATTAGTTATATTATCTAGATCATTATACAGATTAATTCAATCTCTCAAAATTTCAAGGCATTCTTAACAGAAATCAAACAAAAATGCATGAAATTTATTTGGAACTACGTGAGGCCTCAAAAAGTAACAAATAATCTTGAGTTAAAAGAACAAAAATTGGAAATGTTGTGCTCCCTGACTTCAGGTTATACTGAAAACAGTAGTTATCCAATCAACATGATATTGGACTAAAAGCAGACATACAGATAATTGTCATAAACCCACCAATATAAGATAGCTGATTTATAATAAAAGTTCCAAGAATATACAATGAAACAAGGAAAGTCTCTTTAATAAATTGTGTTGGAAAAACTAGACAGCCATGCAAATGAGTGAAACTACAGCACTGTCTAACACCATACACAAAAATTAATTCAAAATAGATTAAAGACTTGAATGTATGATTTTAAACCATAAAATGCATAGAAGAAAGCATAAGTGATATACTTTTTGACGGTGCTCTTAGACACATCTTTGGGAATTCATCTCCAATGTCAAGAGAGACAAAAACAAAAACAAACAAATGGGGCTACATCAAACTAAATAGCTTTTTCAGTTTGAAAGTACCTATCATCACAATGAAAAGACATTCTACTAAATGGAGTAAATATTTGTACATCATATGTCTGAAAAGAGGTTAATATCCAAAAAATATAAAGAACTCATAAAAGTCAGCAACAACTTAAAAACAAACAACCCAATTTAAATATAAAGATCTGAATAGATACTAAAAAAAAAACAAAGCAGGTCAATAGGCATAAAAATATGTTAATCATCTCATTAGGGAAATGCAAATCAAAATAACAATGAAATACCACTTCAGACCTGTGAGAATGACTATTATCCAAAAGACTGGAAACAGCAAGTGTCAGAGAGGATGTAGATTGAAGGAAAATCATATACTATTGGTGGGAGTGCAAATTGTTGCAGCCATTATGAAGAAAAGTATGGATATTCCTCAAAATTTTTAACAGAAATTCCATATGATCCAGCTATCCCATTTCTGGGTATTTACACAAAAACACAAAAATAGTAATTCAAAGAACTGTATCAACCCCATGTTCATTGCGTCATTATTTATAATAACTAAGACTTGGAAGCAATATAAGTGCCTAACAAAAAATGAATGAAAAAAGATGTGGTATATATAGAGAAGTGAATATTACTTTGCTATACAAAATATGAAATCCTGACATCCATGGGTGGGTCTAGGAGGTATTTTGATAAATGAATTAAGTCAGAGAAAGACAAACACCTCATGATTTCCTCGTAAATGATATATAGAGAAACTAAATAAATGAACCAAGAAGAAAAAAAAGTGAACTTTTTAATCCATAATATCTTGCTCTTTAAACTTTATTATTTTTTTCTGTTGCAAATTATTAGTTTTCTTTTTTTTTACTTTGGTGAATAGAATTTCAATGTGAAATAATACAGTATATCGAATATTGAATGCTTGTTTTGTGTCATGTACTATTGTGAGCACTTTGAGTACTTAATCCTCACACTTTAATATAGATTTAATGAGACAATTTCACTTACACATACTTTTTTTTTAACAGATCAGGTCATATTTAAGGTTTCTCATAAGGTAACTTGAATTACAGTTAGGAGATAGCTATGTAAGCAGATAAGCAGACATTCAATAAAGGATAAATAGGTAAGTTATTTTTTATGGCTAAGTAATTAAAATATGTGTAGAATATAGAACATAATTCCATGTTTCAAATTTTGATTGTTTCACATTCAATGTTGTGCATCACATATAATTTATATAAACCTATATAGCAAATTTTGATCGACCAACATTTATTAAATACTAATATTATAACATTAATATAGTATATTAATATAAATGAAATGTTATTGTTAATGCTTTACTTACTAGGAATATGTCTGAGTCAACCTAAGTCACGAAAAATTCCCCCCAAAACTCAGCCAGCTATTCATTCCCTTTCAGCACCTACTATAGTCTATCCATTCCTGTCATATGCACTTGCCCCATTCTACCTTTTTGTATCATTTTTATGCAAAAATATTTTCTTGTTGATTATAAGGCTCTTACCAATAGACTCCACTGAATTTTTAAATCTTTTTTGTACAAAACATAGTGTCTTCACACTCTTTCATGGATGTTATTTATTCTTTAAAAAGTTCTAATCGGCAAGTAAGTCAATTTCCTTTCCATATTGTTGATCTTAAAATTAAGGAAATATTCTGTAATTTGTACAAGGTCACATAACTAGAAAATGTCAGCTACAGTAACTGAAACATAGGTATTCTGACTCAATCTGATATTTTGATGACAAAGTTATCTCTTCATCACATTATTAGAAATTGTGTCCTTTATGGTATCTGTTTATCATGGAAATTTTAAGATACTAATTGAGAAGTACCTTTTTGGATTAATGGTTAAAAATAAAATATCACTATTGAATACTAATTGATTATAATATCTGTTGTCAGAGAATACTTAGAATCTATTTTATCAATATTCTTTGTCTATCTCCATCAAAATGTTGCTGTATTAAATGAATTATGGCTAGAAAATCCAAAACAAGCTTAATTGTTTCATCAGAGCTAATACTACTAAAACCTACAATAATAACAGAAATAATTAGAAAGATCTGTTTCAGAATAGTCTATGAATGGAATGAAGAATGAAGTGTTAGATCCATGTGTAGAACTGTAAATCGCTTTAAAAAGTAATGCTATCATTTTTAGCCACTGAAACTTCATAAAGAAGTTATTTTCTGAGATTAAAGTATTTATCTAAAACCTGCTTATAAACTTTTTTCTGAAGTATAGATGCTTTATTTTATAGTAAATATGATCAAACGTCTCTGTTGCTCCTTAAAAGGGAATCAGAATTATCTATGACTAAAAATTTTGTAATTTACTTTTAAATTGTACTATTTTTAGAGTATAAAATGCTTTTCTCCTATATTTTGGTCAAGAATATTAAAAGTTTTAACCTTTAGAAGTATACCCCCCACAATGGTTGCAAAAATGTGGTTACAGAGTAGCACCTTCCATTTTGTGATTTATGTAACCTCGTGTATTATTTAAAATTGATTTTATTATTGTATAGGTGCAAGGTGCACATCATTGTAAATTGACATGTGTATATAATGTATTAAGTTTCCCATCATGGGTTTTAAAATAACCATAAAACTACAGTGTTTAAATATTAAGAGACAGGGGTTTTCTCCCTATTGTCTGTCATCTGCAGGTAGTGAATTAAAAACTTTTTTTCATAAAAATATCACTTACCCACTCATGTTATAAAGTACTTGATCAGTCTGCGGGGAATCAAGACATTTCACTCTGGTTCATTAATCCTTCCTGGTGGGGACAATCTGAGAACAGAGGCAGCTGTGAGGGAAGACTAGGAGAACCTGGTCATGAGTGTGTTGCACCCTAAAGACACTACTAATTTTTAAATGCTAAATGAAAAAAGAAGTTTGGTAAGAACCAGAGAAGTGGAAATTGTCATTAAAATAAAAAAGGGATGGTAGATGATTAGAATCTTCACAAAACAGAAGAAACAGAAAAGGAATATAATAAACATGAAGATGAAGGCATTACAACTGGAAAGAAAGAAATAATAAAGCAGGTGATATCCAAAATAAGAGAAAAAAAATTTAAAACCAATAAAGTAAAGAACATAATGTATAAATTTAGGACAACATAACTGAATAATTAAATTGGGAAACATAATAATAAAAGTAAGACATAAATAATAGGGTAAAATGTAAGAATATTTTTCTTCAAAAATACTCAGCAATTACAAAGATTCATTATACTGGAAAAAGACCTTATAAGCAAAAAACTCTGAAGATATAGGTGATAGTAGATAAATTCAATTGGTGATTAAATTATGTAGAAGACAAATTCAGTTATTGATGAAAAATTAGCATAGCAATGAAAAAGTCTCATGCAATTCTATGTTCATTTGCTGTGTCTAATTTAAGTGTACTGTCTGTATTTTGCTTCAAGTTTTTTTCTGTGCACAACTTAACTCTTCCAAGTTGATTATACTGTAAATGACTCATATTCTTCATTTTGAAAAAAATTGAATCTATATACTATATATTGTTCAGTTATCTTGTAAAGGCAAGTTATTTATGTGCAATCTTCCTTCCTGATTTGCAAAGAATTTCAGGAGTGCATTTTTATTGACTAACAGTCATAGAAACTCCACTGTGAAAGTCTTGAGCTTGAGGCAGGATGTGTGGATTATTTTATACCCTTGGGGCTTTGGGTTTCAATTAATCCTTGTTATTTAAAGTGAGTATGAATTTTGATGAGAATCAGCCAAATTAGTCTTGTACTCACTGTGGATAAGAGCTAATGGGGAAAAATATTCCAAATCTATCTTATTTTTATCTTGACTTTGCATTATTATCAAAAGTAACTAGGAATACTTATTCAACAATAAAATATATAAAAACCCTACCCAAAGATTATATGAATCAGATAGGAATCTTTTACTGAGCATATATTTTGTAACAGCTACTGTGATTAACATATTCAGATGATTTCGTATTGTTTGCAATGATTCTGGAAATTCATTTCTGTTGTAATCACCATTTCACAGATGGTGAGAAACCAAAATTTAGATAAATTGACTTAACTATAATAAAAAAAATTGTATGTCAGAAAGTTGTTTAGAATGTGGACACTTGGAGCTTTTCACTCTCTAGAACTCCATTCAACTCTGCTCCTCCCACTCCTTAAATCACTCAATTTTTTAAGAATTATTTTAGGATTAAAAGGTAATAAGATGAAACATTAACAATATAGATGATGTATTAAGATTCTCTGCTTAAGTAGAACTTCTCACTGATTAATTCTTTGTCATCAGAGACTTTCATAGACTAATTGGCCATTGTCAAATAGTTGTTAGTTTTTCATTCATTACTTTCCACATAATCATAGTAGAGTCTAGATATTAGAAGCAGCACTGCATTTTCCATTCCTAATATTAAAGCACTTGCAAGGGGAAGGAAGTGGAAGGAAGGAAGGAAGAGGGATTCGATCTGTAACTTTCTTGGAATGACCAGAATCAGTTAATTGTAATGTTTGAGAGTCTCAGCCTTCCTAGCAGGTTGTGTGTAAAATGAGGTTCACCTGCATCTAGAATGAGAGAATTCTTTAATTATCTGGATTAAAACTTAGTGAGTTTAGAAAATCATTTCTGTAAATTGATAGGAAACATTTAAAAGTGTAATTTTCATGGGCTGTTACATTTAATAAAGATAAGTTTATATATGAAAAAAATGTTGTATACCAAATATATATACGTTTTTAGGTTGTATGTGCTTACTCAACATCATATCTCTCATGAAAAAAATTATGTTGCATTTATGTGACAGAAAATGAAGACTTAGATACTAAGTCAATTTCAAACTTAGAATTATTTTAGTCACATTCCTTGTTTATTTTTGTTATAATTTTGCATTATAACTCTATATAAATTTCAGGTGTACATCATTATAAATGCACATCTGTATAGAGTACATTAAGTTCACCACCACAAGTCCAATTCTAACCTTCAGCATATAATTGATCCCTTTTATCTGATTTTATCTGGTAGCCACTAAGTTTGTCTTAGAGTCTAAAAGTGTGTTTTTAATTTCATTTTTTTTAATTTCTATATTTACCATGTAGGAATGAGATAATACTGTGTATGCCTTCCTTATTTTACAGTAAGTATAGTATCCTCTATGTAGCATCCATGTTTTTGCAACTGGTAGGGGACTTTATATTATTTCTTATTTATTTTTCTTACCTTATTACAATAGCTGATTTCTAATGCTATGCTTAATAATAGTTGCAAGAACAGACATCTTTGTCTCATTCCCAATCTTAGGGGGAAATCATTTGGTCTTTGCCATTCCAGTGCTAGTTTTCAGGGTTATGTCAGTATGTTTTATCATATCGAAATAATTCCTCTCTGTTCCTAACTATTGAGAGTTTTTATTATGAATAAGTACTGAATTTTTTTCAAGGACTTTTTAAGTATCTGTTAATAGGATCATATTGTTTTCTTTATTAGTTTGTTATGCTAGATTATATCCATCTATTTTGTATGCTGAACTGGACTTGCATACTTAGAATAAATTCCACTTGTTTATAGTATGTTTATGTTTATTGATTATTAGATTCAGCTTGTTAACATTTTGTAAAGAATTTTTTCATCTGAGTTCATGGGGGATAATGATCTGTGAGCTGTATCTTTCTTTTTTGGTCTGGTTTTAGGATTATAGACATCATAAAAATGAATTTGGATGTTTTTCCTGCTCTTGTTTCTTGGAACTGATTAGATAAATTTGTTGTTACTTATTTAAATATATAATAGAATTATGAAGTGAAATAATCTGTTTAGATGTTTCTTTTTAAGATGTTTTAAATAATTTAGTGTCTCATGGATTTTGAATTGTTAGATCTATTTATCTTGATTGAATTTGGTAGTTTTTGGATTTTGAAGAATTAATTCATTTTTCTCAGTTGTATAATTTATAAGCATAGAATTGCATTCATTTTATCTATGACTATATCAAGTAGTGATATTCTGTTATTTTTTGTCTTATGAGAGGACTATTAATTTCACTGATTTTTTTCCAAAAAACAATTTATGGTTTCATTTAATTTTATCTATTTTTCCCTTTTTCAACTTGTTGATTTCTGTTTTTATCTTTATTATTTCCTTCCTTCTGAGTTCTTTGGGTTTATTCTTGTTTTTATACATTGTTATTGGTTTGAGAAGTTTCTTCATTTATATATTTGGCACTATAGATTTCCTTTACAGTAAAGCATTAGGTATATCCTATATATTTTGATGTTGTGGTATTGTTTTTATTCATTTATATATATATTCTTTTATTTCATTCAAAATTTTCCCTTTGAGTCATGAAATATTTAGAGGTGTGTTAAATTTCCACATATTTAGAGATTTAAAAAAATTAATTGCTATTGATTTTTAGTTTGATTACATGATCAAGACATATACTATATGATTTCTGTTATTTTAAAAATATAGTTGCAGTTCGTTTTCTAGCATATGATGTGGACTTTTTTGTGAATGTTATATGGATACTTGAGTGAAAGTATATTCTGCTCTTTAAGATTGGAGTATTACACACCACCCCCATGAATTTGCATGTACATAATAGATTCTGTTGGTTGCATTGTTTGTATCTTCTGCATCCTTTGTATCTTTGCTAATTTTCTGATCTATGGTTTGCTTATATGAGAGTGTTGGAGTCCCCAACTATAGTTATATATTGTGTATTTCTCCTTTCAGCTCTATTATTTTTTTCTATATTTTGAGGATCTGTTGCTTAGGAACTCTATGTATACCTGGAGAATTGCCCTTTTATTATTATCTAAAGTCCTCTTTGTCATAACTTTATTTGATTAAAGTCTATTTTGTCATGTATTAATAAGCCAGTCTTTTAAATTAAAATTTTCATGGTATATATTTTCCCATCTTTTTAACTTTACCTACCAAAGTTGAATTTGAAGTAAGTTTCTTGTAAGAAGCATGTAACTGGATTGTATTTGTTTATCCATTCTGATTTTTGTATTCATGTGTAGCATCACTATTGATATGTTAGCACTAAACACTTTGATTTTATTGCTTGTTTTCTATTTGTTTTGTTTGATACTCATTCTTCTCTCTCTTTTCTTGACTTCCTTTAACTACCTGAACATTTTAAAGTAAATAAAGTATAACTTTATTTAGTGTGTTTTTGAGGTGATCTCTTTGTACATTTGTCATGATAATCTGAATATGATAATAAACATGTGGCTTGAAGCAATCTATTTATAATAACATTTTATCATCTCCATTGAAGTGTAGAAACTATTTTCATTTCATCCTTTTGCCTATGTTAGTTTTAAATATCATAATTAGAGTCAGATGGTGTTATAATTTTTGTTTCAATAAAATATTTGTAAATATATGATAGTGTTTTGCATGTACCTATGTTTCTCCTTTCTGTTTTGTCTTTTTTTTTTTTTTTGATACTATAGGTTTTTGTCATTTCATTGCAGTTTGAAGAAACTCTCTTAGCCCAATATATAAAAATAGATCAGTTAGTAATAAATTTATTTACTTTTCTTTTATGGGGAAATGTTTTAATTTTCCCTCCATCTTGAAAGATAGCTTCATTTAATATACAATTTATGGTTGACAGTTTATTTCTTTAAGCACTTGAAAAACATTCTCTTCATTTCTTTATTTTCCATTCAGTTCTTTAACATACCTCCTTACTCATTGTTATATGTTACATTTTCATTTGTATAAGAGAATTTGTAACTTATTCAATATGCATTTTTATGACTCTGCTTTAAAATTTTCGCCAGATAATTTGAACAACTGACTCATCTCAGTGTTGACATCAGTTCATTATCTTTGTCATTCAAGTTGTGATTTTCTTGACATTTGTTATGATGAATGGTTTCCAATTGTATCTAGACACTGTTATTAATGTTTATATAGTTGGTTTATCTGCTTGGTTTATCTAGTATCACCAGAACTTTCATTGGTTCTTGATGTTATTGTAAGGAAATAAGCAAGATTATCCCAGCCTAGGCCTCTGAGTATCTCCAAGTAAGCAGAAAGATGTAAGGGAACCCTTGCCAGAACCTTCCTGCAAACTATTGCCCTGATGTCTCTGGGTAGATGAGGAGATCTTCAGGTCTTTGAAACTGATAGGACAAGGGCTCCCAGAAGGGCATGGGGAACAGCATTTTGTACTGGGGGCTTCATTTTGTGGCATTTCGAAAAGATTCTTGGGGATCTTCCTCTTGCTCATTCCTGGTGGTGGCTTTTGACCCTACATACTATTCTGCAGTCTCTTCTGGTACTGATTTGCTCTCTCTCGCTCTCTCTTTTTTTAATGTCTTATATTAACATTTTAATGTATTTCTTAACAGACTCTTTGTCTCCACATTTGGGGACTCTGAGTAAATTGCAACAACTGAAAGCCCAGTCTGCCTGCAACTACCCCAACTACCCCCACCCTCCTATGAAAACAGCCAATTGCCCTCCCTGCAGGGCTGGTGCATTCTTTTAGTTTGTCAGTCTGCTTCAAGGTTCCAATAAAAAAATAAATAAATAAATAAATAAACTTTAATGGATACTCAGAGAATTTCTGGGTCACTCCTTCCATGCTTCCAAACCAAAATTATCCCAAACCTTCTGGGGAACCTAATGGAGATAGAGGTTTTTTCACCGAGTTTTACTGTGACTGAGCCCCTTTTTCCTCTTATAACTGTCTTTTCCTAGTAAGAATGATTTAATACTTTGTAATTTTCTATCTACAGATTACCTAATATATTGAATTTCCCAAATTTCAGAGGTATAGCACTCTTACCTTAAGTATAAACCTTTTAATTATCTAGCAAATGTGAGGATAACGTGGAAAACCAAACATTCATAAATTTTATAAAGGTAAAATTAATGCTGAAGGACTAATTAAAAGTAGAATTCAGCAAAAAGTCAATTTATTTGTAGGTACATCACATTAGACAATTCCTTATGTAATTAGATCTACAATGTGTTTATGTTGCTTTGTGTGTGTGTGTGAAAATGTGCATGTACATACATGCATGCACTCAGAAGTATTAGGTGGAAGGAATGAAGAAAAAAGTCAAAGCAACAATGGCAGAAAGATGTTTTTGTAAATGAAGTTTTTCCTGTAGGGGCCAAGTGGCTCAGATTAAAAATGCATTTCTTTCAAATATGCATCCAATAATTTCACACACCATGATTTTCAAGGCCAAACTATTGTCTTACATATTAAGATCTTGAACAAAACAGAATTAACTTAATTTGAAATAGATAAGTATTTACATAAGAGATCAGGCTTAACTTTATTTGAATAATTTTATGGCTTGCAATCATTTTATGTACATAGTTATATTTAGTTACATAAAAATGTGTGGGAAGGGATGTGTCAATAGATTATTTTTGTAGGCTGGAAAAATAAAGCTCAGAGAGGGTGAGATAGCTTATCCTATATTGTTAAGCTAATAAATGGCAATGATGGGAACATGTTTTTATGACTCATTTTAGGCCTGTGGTAAGTGATGAGATCCCATTACCTGAAGATTATTTAAGGTCAAAATAGATGACTGATACCCATTTTGGACAGAGACAAAAGGACATGATTTGATGGCTTTCATATGTTCTTTTCAGTTTCTCTTAATTTATGCATTTCACTTTCTTAACTGTTCACTGAAAATTGGGAGCTGCCTTTATGGATTAAATTTATAGTTAAATAATAAAGCAAGGGCATTCTTAGGAGAACCATTAAAGCGATGGCATTTATTTTTATTTTTCCATTTTCTAATAGAACAAATAATTTCTTTGATAGGCCGACAACTTTCTGAGGGTCAGCATAATTGCAACCAGGATTTAAATGCTATTTTTGAGTTGGCAGCTAACTCGACTTTATGCCCTGCATAAGATGCCTTGTTCAGTGAACAAAACTTGCATGATGTCACTTTGAAGATAAAGTCATGTCTCCCAGGATGCATTGTCGACAAGCCTGAGAGATAGAGTGTTGGTGCTTTGACACGTTCCTTAGTTGTGCTTTGACTTTCAAGTCCTTTGGGTTATTCAATACTAATCTGAAGAAATCACAGCTTCTGGCTATTCGGTCCTGTTTGAATAGTTAAACAAGCCTCAATGTCAGATTTCCAATGACGAAAGAATCTACAAAATGAATGAAATGACTGCAGGCATTATTTTTAGTACCCATTGTAATCATCTCTAGATTTAAACTTGAGGGTTATAGACAGAGTTGTGCATTTAAATGTGGGAATTTCTTCTTTGGCTGGCAGGCAAAATTGAAATTTGCTTCTCTCTTCCTTTAATTTTTGACCTAGGGAATTAGTATTATCTGTTGATTTAAAGAGTAATCTCTGTAATAGGGTAAGTACCCATGTGATGTCACTTGTATTTAGTCTGGTATTCAGTCATGCTGGGGGTTGTCATATGGTTTTCTTAAACAGTGACAGATTGTCTATTTTATTATAGAAATAGAAGTACTCTTTGATCTTTTCAATCTTTTTTTTCAGTCAATGTCAGTATTAGTGTCAGATTTTTCTATACATCAGAAAGTGTTTACGATAGTATTACTTAATCTTAGACAGTGTTTTCCTTTTTTTTTAAGGGCCAAAATAATATGAAGACTTTGGAAGTTGAGAAGGTTCTTAGATCAATGTGCCGTTTCTGAAAATTAATTAAAATTGCAAATAAGAAACATTTGGGGTGTTTTGTTTGCTTTTCATTTTAAAATATTTTCCTTTTTGTTCTTCCTTAATCTTTCAATTGTGCAGAGTAAATTCTGCAATGATGATGACTTGCTGAAGATAAATATGCTTCTTATTAGTCATGATTTGCTGATGTAGATTATTGTAGGGGCTGAGAGATTTGTAACACAGCAGATTATTCATTAGCAATTCCCTAATAAGAATTCAACAGAAAATCATTTGAATCTAATGATTAAGTTCTAACTATAATGCATATAATATTTTAAATTCCTACTCTATCTTTATAAATTCTGCTTCATGAATTGAAACTATTCTCAACCCATTCTGCATATTAGTATTATATAATTCCTGTGAAATATTGTGGTCTAAGTACAACAGACAATACAAAATTGCATCTTTTAAACAGGATGGACACTGTGTGTGTGTATATATATATATTTCAGGCTTTTTAGTCATTAGTAATTGATTAGGATACTCTACAAACACTTTAACTTTTGAAAGGATATATTTATATGCTGCTCTAGTCATGATAAAACATATAAAGACTCAGCACTGTTTGTAGCATCAGAAAAAAAAAACCCTAATTTCTCAGATATCTTAACTCGCCATCTTTCGGAATAAGAAGTTTAACCTGGTTAATACCATGTCTTAAATGTTTAAACATCTGTTGTTATAGCAACTTTTGTCAGTATAACTAATTACTTGACATAAAACATAACAGGTTATTAACCATTTTTGATTTGGAATATCAAAATCTGAAAGTGACAAACACACTATGTGTAAGCTGCAAGTATTTGAATAGACTTGATTAGGGTCATTGACTCAAATCAGAGAAAAGTAATAATGTTTCTTCATCATTCTGGTTGGTGGTGAATCTACCCGTGTTCTATCTAGTGGCAATAAACTATTTCTTTAAATACATGTACAATTGTAAATGTATTCCCCAGCACTACTAGAAATTAAAGGAAACTATAAAACTGGTGGTCAAAAGGCCATAGATATCAGAGAAATTTCTAAAATATTAGTGACTTTTCTTATTTTTCCTTTTTCCCCTCCTGCAATGTTTGCAATTTTTTTTCCTTTTGGAACATACTTTGAGTTTCAAAGTATTAATTTTATTAAATATAAAATGGGGGATATTAATAGAACCTAGCTCATAGGGAGAATAAGAAGATAAAATAAGTTAATGTATGTAGAAGTGCTCAGCATTCTAAATACTAATCCTGGCATACTGGAAGGGCTTAACAGAATTGCTTCATTGGCATTATTATACAATTTGCAGGACTCTACTCCCAATTCTAGAATTCCTTCAAAATTCTAAAACTCGGATACTATGAGTCCCTCTTAGTAGATTTTTATGTGTTGAAAATTGTATTCTCTAAGGTGGATTTCCTTTTATTCTAAACATTTTAGTTACAGTCTCAACTTCATCTTCTTGGATACAGTTCTCTGAGATCTGAAGCTAATAGTTGCTGTACTTGTTTTTTTCAGGAATAATCTTTCTTTAAATTCTATCATACCTGTCATAGAACATAGGTTGGGCCTTCAATAATAGCTCTAATGGTAATGGAACTCCCAGGATGAGTAGGGTTTAAATGGCCAGATTATAAACTCCACTTACCCAGTGCACTATCTCCTGAAAAATGCTTAAGTAGAGTCTGAGCATCAACTTGTCAAAGAGATTCCTGTAGTGATTAGAAGCCTGGGCTAGATGACTTCTAAGAAACCTTCCTACCAATCTAGAACTAATCTGTAGCAAGTTCCAGGAAATCAGGGCTTTTACAAAACTGTTTTGGAGTCCACCAATAGAATGTTTCAAAGTGATTTCTGCTTGACTGACCAGCATTTCCAAAATTATCACTCAGTTAGGATTTCCCCAAATGAGGCAAAGCTGTTTGTGTAAGCTTTAAACCATCCATGTCTAACTTTGCATAACTGATGTTCTGAGCTTTGTGAAGAGTTTATGAAAATTCAAGAATTTATTTTTGGCAGTTCTGTGAGCACGAAGAGTTGCTAAATGTGTTCTTCACTAAAAAGATAGTGATGCTTCACTTATTCTCTAGCAATTGGTACATTTTTTTCTATCTTTAATTTATATATGACTTTAACTTATAGCCTCTAGTGCTTCAGGAAAAGTAGTCAACATTCCTAAAATGGAGATTTGTGTTTCAATGAAAATAAAACATAGCTAATTGCTGTGACTTGATTTGAATAAATAAATTGATAATTTTAATTTACTCCTATATGCCCTGTGACCATACAAGCTTGAATCACTGAGAACAGTGAAAAATTGACAGTTTTTAATCACTCATCAGAAAGCATAGCACTTTAAAATATTGAAACCACAGTAAAAAGATTTAAAGTATATGTCAGTTCATAAGTGATTTGGCTTTTGTGAGTTCTGCAGAGTACAGACTAAGCCATGTTCCTTATAAAGTGTCCATCTTTCACACTAAAGTGCTTTTAAAGTTTGGAAATAGTCCAGGAATTGTAGTAATTTTGCACATTTTCACAATGCTGTGGCTTAATTTGATATTTTAATAAAAATTTATTATAATATGAACTGATACATCTGATGTATTATAATAATATATCTATAATATCATGAGATTTTGCTTTGAATAGCCTGTTCTTTTTATAATTTTTCTCACACATGGATACATAATAAATTTGAAAATTTGTTATCCACAATTATTATAGATTTTTTTATTATTGAGAAAACCCTACATGATAGTAAATGTCAATTTTTAAATCACTTTGTTGGCAAAATTCTGCAGTGACTTCTGTTATACCTAATTTTAAGTAATTGATGTTTATGAGACAGAATTTTAACATTAGATAAAACTTAACAGTTATATAGTAACTAAACCAGAGACACTTTAATATTCTGATTTACTGTAAAACCTTGTTGCTTTATTTAGTCTGAATCATTTAACTTTACAATATCTAAAAATATCAGATATACAAGTTATATAAATTTTTATATTAACTGTAAGAACTAATAATTAAATTTATAGTTTTTATAGTATGTACTTGCTCTATAGATCTTTTATATTAATTTTAGAATCAAACTCATTATTTTATTTTCAAATCCTAACTTAAGTCTCTGAGCATATGGGAACATTACATAATAAAAGATACCCAATAAATCTGTTTTATTAAATATAGTTCATTATATTATTTTTATATATTTATCACTTTATTTAATGAGCTGATTAAACCTGATTTATCCACTTGACTTAACTAAGCAAAAGGACAAAGATATTCCTCCTTTTCAAGGACTTGAGCCACATTTTTTTAACACAGAAATATTTAATATTAATTTTTCAGTGTAAGAACAAAGTAGAACTCAATAGAAAGATGAGAAGTGGTTCTTATCTGAATTCAAAATTTTAATAGGAAAATGACTCCATTTAATCTACATACTTTAATTTTCCTCAAAACTAATCCTAATGTCAATGTATTTTTCATTCAATCCATCCCCTAAATATTTGTTTAAGCCTTTGCACCTAAAAATTCAAAGAATAATGTATACCAAGTTAGTACCCTTAGTTTTTTGTTTTGTTTTGTTTTTTACATCTATAATTAAAACAGAACTGTCAAGTAAGAGAGGACCTGATTTTGAAGATTGATTGGAATTATATGAAAATTGGGAAAGGTCCTAAATACTATTTTCTCTCAGTAATTTTGTTCTTTATTATATGCACTTTATTCTGTATTCCCAAAATATCTTTGAAAGACTAAAATAAATACTGTGCTCATTTAAGATCAGTTTAAGACTCATATAGAAGGCAGAGTATATGAAGTTCAGGACAGAAAAAAATTAAGATTCTAATAAACTGTTATGTCATGTGATACTCTTGACTTTTTGCATATCTCTGGCATTAATGAAATCATTAAGCTGAACAAGTTTCTGGGAACTTTATCTTGTAAGACTTTGGAACACTGTATATAAACTAAGAATACTACTTTTTTTCTTTCTTAAAAAGTTGAGGTAAATTTTATTTGCAAAACAGTTGAAACTGTATATGTGCATGTTCACTTTTCATTAAACATATACTAACAAATACAACATGCCCACTACCAAGTTTCCACAGTCTTCCTCCACTGTCCACTGGACCTCTCTACTCTTTGTTCCCACCCCACTCCATCTATGGTTCAGTGTTCCTCTTTTTAATGTCATTCATGACTCCCCACATGTCTGCAGTGGTCTAATTTTTAAGTCTTATTTGAGTGAATCCTAATATACCTCCTTTCATATGAAGTCTTATTTTCAAGTAGGCAGAGGCTGGGAATGAAGAGAAAGGAAAATCAAGCATTTATTATTTTATTTATTTTTTAATTTGGTTATTACCCCAGCCTGGGGATATGAGCTGGGTCCTTGGGATGAATGTGAACTACGCTAAACCACCAGAGTGTGGCAGCTGTATATTTTTTGATCTAGCATGTTGCTTAGTTACCAATCAAATTGAAATTATCTAATAACATTGAACAGCTTATTTAATAAATACAGTAAAAGTGAGACAATCTCAGAGTATGTAGACTAATTAAATGATCTCCTTTTATGCTCATGCTCTTAATTTCATTAAATAGTATCAGCAGTACAATTAAGTTTCATTTCAAAAGTCATAAATTTTTATATGTATAATTAAAGAACTGCGATACATAAAGCAAAGCTCGTGCAAGATTATTTAAGTGACAGCACTTTGCTTTGGGGCAAACAAAACAATTCCAGAAAATACTAGAATTTCTTAATTAAGCATCGTTCACAGATTGTGAATATGCTTATTTGTTTCGTTAATAAGATTATATCTATTTGCGTATTTATTTTTATCAAGTTTACAATCTTATTCTTGGATTTACATTTTTTTATCATAGAATAAATATATGTCAGCTAGAATACTTTTTAATCAGATCTTGCAGTGTAAGTTTCCCCTAATGATTCTAAGTGTAATTTAAAGATGATGTGTTCAGTGATAGTAACTGGTATGAAGACTCTTAAATAATATAGTACTATTATTTGTATTTAAACTTTTTATAAGATAAAATTCTGAACTGTTTGCCCTAGTCTTAAAACATATGTCCATCCACACAAAAAATACATGAAATGTTTCCATTTAAAAATGATTCATGTTTTATCCATGCTTTGATTTTTCATGTTTCTCGAACTTTTTAGTCGGGGTTTACCAAAGGGGTAAACTGAGTATAAGTCTAAGGAATTCCTTGGGCATAATGTATGTTAAATTTAAGGAGAAAATCATCTCTTTCAAGTGATGAGTCTGGTCACTTGAAAACACAGGAATGGAATTCAAGGAAGAAATATAAGAAGTGACCAGAGAGGAATAACTTATGTCTGAGGAGTTAAATAATCCACATGCAATGTAGGTTTAGTTGAAAAGCTAAAAGGAGTAATTGATCGCATATGTCATTAAAATTGTGGAGACACTACATTTCTTAAGGAATGATCCCCAGTGTAGCAGAAGTAAAAACAAAGATAACACAGAAAGTCATTGAGTTATAGAAAAACAAATGTCTTGTGGTTAGTGTAATTAAGGGAGGACTGAATAGGGTGAAATGAAAATGTTGAGTGTTAATCACATATCATAAATTTTGATAAAATTCTAAAGAAATAAATGTGATAAGAGTTGACAAGGTCAGGTCAAGTTTTGTTTTGTTTTGGTGTGCTCTTTATTTTTTTCTACAAGATGTTTACATAGTAGAACATTCTGTTATTCATTATTTTTAAAAAATGAATATTTAGGGAATAGGCTTTATATGAGATGAAATATCGTTTAGGCCATGTTAGGATGAAATCAAAAATAAATATTAAGTAGTTTTCAATTTGATATAAAGAAGTTAAGGATTATTGAAAGTCAAGAATTGATGAGATCATAGCCATGGATAAAAAATGACACCATTATAGGGAATCTGAGACTGATTGAGCAGGAAGTTAAAACGATCTGGAGTTTTATGTTCACATAAGATCTACTATTAAAACAAATTTGCGTTATTTTCTAGATGTGAATGCAGTGATAACAACTGACTATATAGAAAACACTCCTTCCCCTGAAGTAAAAGTTGGAAAACACACACAATATCCATGTAAGCCAATGTGTATTTGTGTGTAACAAGAAACAGGAGAAAAAAATTTCTTCCTTGGGAGACCAGATAAAGTGTGAGAAAAAGTTTGAAATGATTCCTGGCCTTACGTATGAGAAAAACTCCTACAATAATAAACTTTAGGGAAAGCAGAATCCCGGGAGTATGAAAGGTTTAGCAAACCATGAGTTGAATAGAAAACTAGAAGCCTAAATTTTGTTTAGATGAGTAGATGAGGAAGCTGGAGAAAGAAAGTGCAGGTTACACAGGGCCTTCAGTGCCAGGTAAAGGACTGATGCCTTTTAAAGCAGTCAGTAAAACACTGAATTAGAGAAAGCAGAATCCAAAAGCTATTTGGATGATTTCTCACCATAGGTCTAAACAGAAAAAGGGAAAAACTAATGGTGAAATGTTAGCACCTTAATTGATATTTTTTGACAATAAAATCTCAAAAGAACACTGATTTTGGTGAAATATCCTTAGGAAATTTTATGAGGATTACAACAACAAATGAAGAGAAATAAAGCTACTGTGTTAATATGTGATTTCTTAATAAGAATAGAAATGTAAGTAGGATGTGCTTTGAGAGAAAGGCTATAAGGAAATTTAAAAAAAAAAGTTTGTTGCTAATTAGGACAGAATGGCAACTTCAAAAGCACCACAGTAATATCACTGTCTTCTCAAAGGGGATAGGATCTTTGTTTATCCCATTCAATTTAAGAATTTTTTTATTCTTTCTTTGTAGTTGAATAGTGAATGTAAGAGTAATTTTAAAAAGAGAAAAATGTAGAAATGCTTTACGATGAGCACTCTGATAATGAAAACCATTGCCAAATTATTTGGTAATAGTCTAGTATTTTTTAATATCTCTTACATTTGGTAATTTCCTAGCTAGTAATGTAAATAATGGCTCTATGTTATTTTCTTAACTGGGAAATAACTGATCCTAAATGGATTAAAATCTTGAACTCAGATATGCTTAAGATGCTGGTTATGACTATGACAACATGTCACGCTCATGTGTAGACTTTAGAAACAAGATTGCAAAGGTTTATTTTTAATGTAGGCTCCTTTTTCCATAATTCTTAATTTTTTAGAATGCATCCAAAGAGCAATCACTATGAAAATATCTCATTTTTTAATCTTAAAAACACGAAGTTAATAGCAATCTTTTCTAAGCATCAGGAGATCCTAAAATCTCAAGCTCAGAGACCTAGTCTTCTCTAGGGTTGATAAATGTATTCATTCTCTAGCACGTTGCTCTAACAAAGTATCACAAACTATATGGATTGGAAAACATATATATGTGTGTGTACATATATATTCATAATACACACACATGTATATATGTATCTTCATCCATATCTATCTAATCTCACAGTTTTAGAGGTTAGAAAATCAAAGCAATAAACTATTAGAGTTGACTCCTTTTTAGGGCTCTGCCTTGCTTCTTACCTAGCTTTTGATGGTTTGTTGGTAATCTTTGGCATTATTGGAATGTAGCAGTATCACCTTGATGTCTGCATTTATCTTCTCATGGCATTTTCGCTGTGTGTGTCTTTGTCCATATTTCCTCATTAATGACACCCATAATATTAGATTGGAAACACTTTACTCAGTATGACCTCATCCTAACTGATTGTACCTGCAAAGACCCTGTTCCCAAATTTTGCATTATTGGGGGTTAGCATATCAACACATGAATTCAACCCTTAGCACAATGCAACCCATAAAATATAAAATAAATGGATGGCTATAGGCATTGTTGAGAGTCATCACCTATGCAGTTGAGAGCATCTGTCTCTAATAATTTTTCACATAAAAATGTTGAAGCAATTTTTATCAGAAGAGGATTTGTGTTCTATATGTACCCAAGTTATCCCTTTCAGGACTCCCTTCTCACTGAATTCCCTCCCATTAGTATATTTCAGCTTCAATTCTCTAGCATATTCTTTTCCCAAGTCACCTCTTCAGTAACATTTATTAGCTCCCTACAAAACTACACGGCAAAGTCTAACATCCAAACATGCTATATAAATTCTTCCACATACTCCTCTCGGTCTTCAAATATACAAATTCAAAGTTCCATTCAAACTTTACTCACATTTTTATGCAACTAAATCTTTGTTATTTCTGCACCCTTTTTCATGATTGTTTTCTACTGGAAACCTATTTGCATATCCTATAAACCTGAATTAAATCTCACCTTCTCTATGACATAGTCATCATGCATAAATGGTTCCACTCTCATTCCTATAGCATGAATATTATGAATCATTTTGAGATAATTTCTTTTTGTGTTTCCACATTTTGCATATGTGTTATACCTTGCATATATTACTTTTCCTGTTGACATAAACACCTTGGGGGAAATGATAGTCTATTTTATTATTCACAGAGTGATAAGGTCCTCAAATATTACTGACACAGTACTGATATATTGTGCTTTTTTTTAACCAGTGAATTGTACAGTGGCAGTGTTAGTGTTTTACTTTGATTTCTTTGTGCATCCACAAAAAGTATAAACATTTTAACAGAATACACATTACTTTTACAATTAAAAAAGTAATCTGATAGTTTCGGTGTGAGTTTCTTCTTTTAAAGAAAGGACATCAGGCTGGTAAAAATCAAGTATAAAAGTACAGATGTCTCCTGTTACACCTGGATTGTTACAGGCAAGATGCAGATCTAGAATTGTAGAGTGTAATAGATTTATTAGTGTTCTATCATAACATTCAAAGTAGTTCTTCACAATCCTTAGTAAGGTAACTACTGTGTTGAAGATGGAGGGAAAGTGAAAATAAGCCAGCAACTGTGATTAACAAAACAGAACGTGGTACTTTCTCTCTAGTTGATTTAATTGTCACAAGCAATTAAATCTGAATCTGAATATGATTCTGCATTCCCTGGAAACTCAAACAAAAAAGAATTATTATGGGTTACATCATTTTTATTGTATGATAGAATAAAAAACATGTAAGTAATCTACAGAGAAAAACTGTCCTGGCTTTGAATGAGAGATAAAACCCGTTCTGTTAGTTCTTTTGTAAGGGATGTTGGGGTACAAAATATAGCATATCTTCCACTACATTTTTTCAGTTGCTACACTTCATTTTCAGTGGGCATTATTATTGAGACATTAGTATTGTAGAGAGCAAAACAGGGAAGTTAATCTTACATTGAATGGGAAACAATTTCTGGCCCTTTGCTCTATCATGATCCAACTTTTGCAGAATTTAAGTATAAAAATTGAAAATTCTTGCTCATTAATGTGTCATTTATATTGCATTGCAGCTGTCTAAAATGCATCGCTATAAGATAAGTAAGGAGTATGAGATTAGGAAGGGGAGGAATCTCTTAAGTAGACTTACCCTCTGTGTGGAGTTCCACTGGGAACCAGCCTCCCTTGTCCTAAAAATTGTACCAGAAAGGTGGAGGACAAGTCCAAGAAAAGTGGTTTCACTAAGCATTGAAAACAAGTAGGGCTGTGATTGAGGAGCAGAACTATGTATGATTCCCTGGGCCAGGATAGCATGAGGGTTTAAGAAGTTATTCAGTTCTCTCTTCTACAGTAAGAAGTTGTCTCCAGTAAATTTTCTACATGTTGGGGACGAAGTTAGGCAGCTGTTGGAAGTTTACATCGGTTTAATTAATGAAATATTAGTCCAGAGCTTTAATCCATCCAGGTTTAAACCACACCACCATATGGGGGAGCTCAGCCTCCTGGTCCTCACAAAATAGACTCTCTTGGCCACCAGAGATAATTATACAGTTTCTTTATTCACGAGTGTTGATTTTTATGATTCATCATCTTTCCAGATAGAGGTAATTCCATAAGCAGGAAGATACTACCGCCTTTTCTTTTTGTGGTGTAAACTTGTTTACACCAGTTGCTCAAGGCCGGTACACAAATTAAATAGTTCTTCACTGTTGGTTTCTTCCATCATTTTGTCCAGCAAATACTCAATAGGAGGTACCACTTCTTCTTTAAATTTTTTTCTTTATATAATGATTCATAATTTCTACCAAAGTCAATGTAGAGATTAATGAAAACTGATATTTGTTGAATTTCTATTATGAGTCAGATACTCTACTATGAAAATTATATACTAGGTGATTTAAACAAAATCTTTAGAGCAATTCAGTAACTTGTTCATAATGTTAACTTAGAACAGAGATTATTCTGAGAACCCATTAACACTAAAGCATTTACTTCTTATTGGGTTTTCCTTCCCAATGGGAAAATTAAATCACTTCTCTTAGCATATGTATATATATATGTATATATAGAGAGAGTTATTAGGTAATTTTTATCTCAATGCTTACAACATATGTATTCTATACCCAAATTTATCTTCTACACAACCTAATGATCTTTTCACTATTGCCCTGTGTTGTCATATGCAGACAAATTGTAAAATTCACTGCATAGGTTGGTAAATAGTATTTACTATTGGTTTGAGTTCATAATGGCTAGAGAGTACCTCACTAAGTAAGTTTTTATTTTCCAGTGATGATTATATACAAGAGATCCTAAAATATATATAAAAAAAAATTCTAAGGAATTCTGTGTACCCACAGCTGGTACTGGTTCAGATCTTGAGTCCTTAGGTATGATTTTAGTGAGTAATATTGATAATGATAACAGAGAATATATGGAAATTTCTGTACTTTCATCTTGATGTTATTTTAAATGTAAGACTCCTCTAAAATGTATTTTAAAATATTTTATAAAGTTCTTACTTTATTCCGTAAACAAAGAATCCAATAAAGGAACCCAATAAGACAGTGGAAGAAAATGGTGTATCTCTCGGCAATGTGAAGTTAAGTGGAAAAAATAAATAAAGACCATCACAAAATATAAAAAAAAATTATTGGAAGCAGCATGAGAATAAATACTTTAGATCACACAACAAGGATATAAAATATATGTGAAAAGATGCTAGAATATAAAATAAAAGTGGAAGAAAACAGAATTATGAAGAAAATGATATATGTATCAACCAGGTGAAAAGGATCATGTATATCTGTAATTTTATTAACTGAACAAGAAAACTGAATACAATGGAACTGAACAAATATTTGAAGATATATCTTGAGAACAAATGTGAAATGAATACCTGAACCTATTTAATTTAAATGATCTATCCTGTACCAGTGAATATTTAATACTGAGATATATCCTCCTGCATATCCAAGACAGTTACTAGTGACACATCCAAATACATTTTTGGCCTTTAATTATACAGAATCCATCTTTTAAGTAGCCAGGCAAAATGATTGTATTTCTTGCAAGAGGAAAAAGTCAGATTGCCTTTGGGTTTCTCCTTCGCAGTGTTTAACACAGGAAGTTAATGCAGCAAAACCTATGATTTCTCAAGGAAAGAAAGTGTAAGTCAAGGAATTCATCTTCGGTCAACATTTTTATTAAGTATGAAGGCCATAAACAATGCCTCATGTGCTGCAAGTTAGGAAATACTGCTTACATATCAGAGGCTGAGCAATATCTAGCCAAGTGATGATAGAGAAAACTTTACCAAAATGGCCGAAGATATTTAGTATGATTAACAGAACCAAGACAAAAACAAATATGTGATTTAAATGACAAAACATATATTTTATATTCCCTGACAATTTATACATATGTAAATAAAATTTTTAGAAGTTTGGAAAGACATATTATGTTTTTTCTTTAAATTTTCAATGAAGTATTATCTTTTGCCACACTGATTAACTTTCTTTAATTGAGGTAACTTTGATTTGAAAAACAATAAAATTTTAGAAGTCCAATTTCATTGTTCATCAAATATATTACACACTCTGCCTTCTATCAGATTTATAATATTCCTCCACCACTGTTCACTGGACCCTGCTACACTTTGTTTCCACTCCTAATCTTCTTCCCTTGTAGAACCTCAGTCCTTAGTGTCTAAGGTGTAGTTTTTATATTGTCTATCTGTTTATTTTGTTTCTTTATATTCCACATACGATCAAGATCATCTGGTTTTGTCTTTCTCCTTATGACTTTTTTCACATAGCATATTCCCTTCTAGTTCTATCCAGGTTGACACAAATAGTGAGATTTTACCTTTTTCTTTTTATAATTTAATAGTATTCCATTATGTTTATACACTACATATATATCCACTTATCTATTCATGGGCACTTAAATTGTTTCTATTTCTTTGCTATAGCAAATAGTGCTACAAATAACATAAAGGTACAGATCTATATTTTGAATTAGTGTTTTCATAGTCTGTAGATGAATATCTGGAAGTAGAATTGCTGGGTAACATAAGAGATTTGTTTCCAACTTTTTGAAGAACCTCTGTTTTCCAAAGTGGCTGTATCAATTTTCACTCCTACCAACAGTATACTAGGGTTTCCTTTTCTCTGCATTCTCACCAACAACTTGCTATTTCCAGTCTTTTCAACAGAGGTGATATCTCATTGTTATTTTGATTTTGCTTTTCCCTAATAACAGCAAATGATGAATGTTAGCTATGTGACTGTTAGCCATCTACTTGAGTTATTAAATTATTTATATCACTTGCCATTAAACCTCTTGTTAGCTGTATGATAAACAAAAATCTTCTCCCATTCATTTAGCTGTCCATTCATTCTAATGGTGGTTTCTATTTCTGTGTAGAAACTTTTAGTTGGATGTAATTCAGTTTCTTTATTCTGGTTTCCCTTGATGTTGGAGTGGAGTCCTGAAAGGTATATCTAAGGCTAATGTCATAGAATTTAGTGCCTATGTTTTCTTCCATGTGTTTATGGTTTTTAGTCTTGCATCCAAGTTCTAGAACATTTTGAGTTAAAATTTGTGGATGGTGATAAAGTTCAATCTACTTTCTTTACTTTGCATGTGACTGCCCTGGTTTCCCAATGTCATATGTTGAAAAGATTCCTTTTTCTCGGTTGTACACTCTTGGCTTCTTTGTTGTAAAGTAACTAATCGCACATGTGTGGGCTTATTTCTGTTGTCTCAACTCTCTTCCATTGATCTTTATGTGTGATTTTATACTGGTAACATACTGTTTGATTACTATCTCTTTGTCATATTGTTTTAAATACCATGTATTTCAAGGCATGTGATACTTCTATTTTTGTTCTTTTTCCTCATGATTGCTTTGGATACTCAGAGTCTTTGGGGTATTCATACAAATTTTAAAAGTTGTTTCCTTGAAAAATATCAATGGAATTTTCATTGGGATCGAATTAAATTTGTATATTGCTTTAGGTACAGTGACCATTTTAATAATGTTAATTCTTTGCAGCCAAGAATGTAGATTATTTTTTACCAAATTATGTTATTTAAAACTGACAAAGCAAATAATAGACTATAAATATGTATATGATTTAACAGTACACAGATACTGATAAAAATTATTTAAAAAATATACACCATTGCTAAATTAGAGATGGTGAGCAATTTGGAATTTCAACACTACTTTTTAAGATTGTGCATGTAAGTACTGAAAAGTTCTTTAAATAGAATTAGCTGTGCATACAATTTTTCTTCTGACAAGTTACTCTTAAAATACTTTATGACCAAACATTGTCATAAAATATTTCTATTCTTCCTTATACTTTGTATTATGAAATTTAGTATACTGCATGGAATTATTGTTAAATTGATGACTATAAACCAAAAGAATATAACAGTGCAATGTCTATTGACTTGTGGCCAATACATAATGCATAGTTGTAGAATCAGAATATATTTTGTTTGGGTCTACATTCTAGTAAAGAGTCAAGAAAGATTGTTTCTTATCAAGAAATATGAATACCCCCATGGATTTATAGGAAAGTCCCATTTCTCAAGGAGCATCTAAGACTCTCCCCTCATTTACATTGGTTTGCAGAACTCTTGACTGATCTCAAGGGAACAACAAAAAAATTGGAGTGTGTAACATGGGATACAACATATTTTAGAGTTCCAAACACTGAAAATCTGTTGAAAATTGATGTTATTTCTCCATAAAATGCAAATGTCACATTTTGCCTAAATTACAAGTGATTTACAGAGCCTCTGAAGCTCATCCAAAAAGACTCCCTTGATTTATTATAGTCCCCACATTAAAGACTCTGGTTTAAAAAGTTCTTTGGACTTGGTTAGAGTTTCTATTGTTGATCTTGCTGGAGAGAACCAAAGCTGTTCCTGAACATTCTGAGGACGGCTACTAAAACAGCATTCACTGTTCACTTAAGTCATTTCACTTACTCTGACATGCAGGAGTGACAGTTTCCCAAGTCTGATTAATAGACCATCACATCAGAAGCAACTTAGTTTTGTTAAAAATGGAGATTTGTTTGTTTTAAACCACATATTAACACAAAGGAAACAGAAGCAACTACAATATCAGGGGCATACTCTCTGCTTTAAACTCTGTGTAGAGCAGTGACAAGTGCATAGCTCCAATGTTATTCCCACTACTTCCTGAAATGAAACACACTAGTGCTAAGGCAATAGGTTGTCAAGGAGAATCATCAATTATTCTGAATCCAAGCTTTTTTTCTATTTAAAAATGACTAACATTAATGAATACTTACCAAATGTCAAATCTTCCCATTATCACATAGCAAGTTTTATTTTCATTGCAGTGCAGTCATCACTTGTCCCTTAGGTAAGAAGATGTTCCTGGGTCACAGGCTTCACTCTCTTGCATGTAGCTCAACACTGTGTTGTTGCTGAAGCTAGAACACCATGAACATTTACCTAGTACATTACCACAACACAATTGAGAGTTCAACTTCCCTGAGGAAGCTAAGCAGGGTCAAATCCCATCTTCTATGAATGAAAATCGTCCTACCTGATTTTCTTTGTGGACATTGTGATTCAATTTGGAGAACAGAGAACACTTTTACCTAGCAGATTTTCAGTGTTGTACCTTTCCAGAAGTGAACTAATGGGTACCCAAGGTAAATGTATGTCAAGTTTTACAGATTAAAGTCATCACTTTTTTGTACCAAGAAGAATCAATGTAATCTTGACTTCAGCTTTGAACTAACTCTTCAAATCACTTCATTCAAATATAGATACATCTCTTTCTATACTGCTGATATATGTGGTAGCTTATTCTCTTTTAATTTTCTTTATGGTTATGTGAAGTGAAATCCTGCACATGTATACATGTGTTTTCAAATATTTAATTGGTATTCTGCACCCTGCAGACCTAATGTGGATGAGTCTCAAATGTTCCAATTTGTTATTGTACTTCGATAGAGTTCACAATGAATTTCACAGTAGAGTATACAGTATTTTTCACACATTTCCATGTATAAATATCAATTAAAAGTTCTATAAATTTGAAGTCTAAGTAAGCAAAATAAATTTTGGTATTTATCTAATAAAAGTTTTAAATACTGGGAAATAAACTTATATTTTATGTTTGTATGACATTCAGTATTAACACACATCATCCTAACACATATTTTATGTATTCTATCTTTTGAGTATTTTAAGTTAAATACTGGGAAGCATCTTTTATTTCTTATGTTATTTATTTTCACTTTGATTGATTACACTGTATAAATGATAATAGTACTTAACTAATCCTATATTGATATTTTCACTCTTATGGCTCTACCTATACATATTTAATAGGACTATAAAATATGTTGACTTTAAAATTTTTGACTTTGTGAAATGGAAAGATATTCCATGCTCATGAATCAGAAGAATCAACATAATCAAAATGGCCATAATGCCCAAGGCAATATATAGATTCAGTGCTATCCTCATCAAAATTCCAAAGACATTCTTCACAGACATAGAACACAAAACAATGAAATTTATCTGGAACAACAAACAAACCAGGATAACAAAAATAATCCTCAAGAAAAAAAACAACACTCGAGTAGTCATGCTCCCTGACTCCAAACTCTACTACAAAGCAATAAATATTAAAACAGCATGGTACCGGTATAAAAACAGAAAGACATATCAATGGAACAGAATTGAAAATCCAGAAATAAATCCACATATATATGGACACCTAATTTTTGACAAAGGAGCCAAAAACTTACAGTGGGGCAAGGACAACCTCTTTAATAAATGGTACTGGGAGGACTGGTTAGTCACATGCAAAAGGTTGAAAGTAGACTACTACTTAACACCATAATAAAAATTAATTCAAAATGGGTTAAAGACCTACACATAAGACCAGAAACCATCAAATACATAGAAGAGAATGGAGGCAAAACATTACTAAACATAGACATAAGTGATATCTTTGGCAACTCAACTCTCATTGCAAGGCAAATAAAATACAAAATAAACAAGTAGGATTACATAAAACTAAAAATTTTCTATTCACAAAAGAAACTTGCATAAAAACAAAAAGGCATCCAACTAAATGGGAAAAGATATTTGCCTCTCACACATCAGGAAAGGGTTAATATCTAAGATATACAAAGATCTCAAAAAATTGGACAATAAAAATGCAAGCAATCCAATCAAAAAATGGGCTGATGACCTTAATAGACACCTCTCCAAGGAAGACATGCAAATGGCCAGCAGGTTCATGAAAACATGCTCTATGTCTCTTGTCATCAGGAAAATGCAAATCAAATCATCATGAGATACCGCCTCACACTGATAGCAATGGCTATTAACCAAAAAGTGGAAATAGTAAGTGCTGGAGAGGATGTGGAGAAAAAGGAACTCTAATTCACTGTTGGTGGAAATGTAAAGTGGTGTAACCATTCTGGAAAGTAGTATGGAGAGTCCTCAAAGAATTAAGAATGGAAATTCCACATGATCCAGTTATTCCTCTACTGGGCATTTACCCCAATGACACAAAAACACTTATCTGAAGAGATATATGCACCCCCATGCTCATTGCAACACAATTAAAAATAGCTAAGAGCTGGAAACTACCTAAATGCCCATCAACAGAGGAGTGGATAAAGAAGATGTGGCACATATACACCCTGGAATACTATGCAGTTGTCAAAAAGGGAGAGATCCTGCCATTTACAACAACATGGATGGACTTGGAGAGAATTATGCTTAGCAAGATAGGCCTGAAGGAGAAGGACAGACATCATATAAGAGCACTCATATGATGGGTTAAGAAAAAACATATAATGTCATTGATTAAACGACACTAAAAATGGGGAGGGGAGAGAGAGAGAGAGAATACTACACCAAACAACTATGCACTCTTAGAGATGAGAGACAAAAAAGCAAATTGGGGGTACCAAAGTGATAGGGGAGTGATGGGGGAAATGGGATGAAGGGAATTAATTCTAAATGAAGGGATAAAAAAGTGGGGGATATTAGTAAATCTACTGTACTATTTTTAAATGTAAAAATACCACTATGTATACCTCAAAACAAGTCATTGTCAAAATGCAATATCTCTTCAATAATAATAAAAAGTAAAAAAAAATTTGACTTTGAAATTGTGTAATTTAAGTCTCAAATCTTGAAAAAGCTGACTAATAGTCTGTGAGTTTGGGAAAGTTATTTAATCTTCCCAAGCCTTAGTTTACTCATGTCCTAAATGAATGCAACATAATATCTTTCTTATTATATCATCCATGTAACCAATATATGTTTAATGATTTTAATTGCTATTATGCTGTAAACCTTTTGCTGTTCTTAATTTTTTAATTCATTTTCCAAAAATGGGAATATTAACTAAATTATATGGGTATTGTTTTAATTAGTCAGAATATGTTTGAATGTCTATTTGATGCAGAATGCTGAAACAATGTGGTAAAAATGGTATCCCAGATAAGAGGTCTTTTCAGTTTGGAGGACAAAAAGCAGACATTGCATAAGTAATTATACTTTAATATATTGTTGCTGAAGAAAAAAATGAAGGGTTTTAAGGAAATATAGGTTAAGAAAATAGATATGCCTGTATTTTTTATAAAGAGAGGGAGAGAGAAGAAAAAGAAGCATTCAAGGAAGGAAGGAAAAAAGAAAGGAGAGAAGACAGAGAAAGGGAAAGAGGAGAAGGTAGGAAGAAGCATTTTTTTTTACTTAGTTGTTTATTTTTGGATTTTTCACCCAGGCCTGAGTCTCAAACCCTGATCCTTATACTTTACATAGTCCTCATGCCAGTTTCCCAGCTGTGTGAGCCACAGGATATGCCCAGAGCATTTTACATTTTAAAAGTATTTTCAAGAGTAATGTGCTTAGTTACCAAAATCCTAAATACATTTTGACTAATTTTTACTTTATTTCTAAGTAAATAGCTGAAAATATTATTTCTTTAAATTAGTATCTGTATAGTTATTCAATTGAAGTATATTTACATATCATATGGTTCTAGGCTTTGCTTTGTCAAAAGAATTACTCATTCTTTCTCTATTGAGGATGTGGTGGCGTTTGTAAGACAATAAAATTATCTTAGGATTTATTTGGGGTGTTTCTTTTTCTAATTCCTATAATATTTCCTAATTATTTTTATTATTTTTCTCATGTGAAAGTTTGTGTTTCTTGTACTAAAGTTCTACACTTTTATATGATTGAATGTGTTCTCTTCTCTCCTTTATAATTTCTTGTATTTCTTCCGTGCTTATAGGCTCTAAGCTTTTATTTTCTTCTTGACCTTGAACATTCTGTAGCTGTATCCAAAAATGACACAAAAATCACAGCAGGCATTTTTTTCTTTTCTATACATAAACCATACTTACTGATGTTCACTCAAGCACTGTGCAAAGAAGCAAAATGCAGTTTGAAAACACACAACCTAGAAACTCTGCCCTGATAAAAATAAACTATACTAAAATCATTGCAGATCTTTCCACTGGGTTGTGAACGTGTTTCATGTTGTCAGTTTTGTAAGTTCTTCAGATTAGATACATGCATTAGAGGAGAATACCCCCTAATGAAAAGTGACTTTCACAATGCACAGTTGTATGTTGTCCTTTTAAAAAGATGATTTATCAATTCATAGATGAACAATGTAGATCCAGAAACAAATTAATTATGCTAGAGAAATTTCAACAATGTTAATTTATAGACTTATTATTGATATTTTGCAACCAATCCTTTCTCACCAAATTTGATTATTTTAAAGCAGCCAATGAAAATCATTTGTAATTATACATGTAAGTAACATATCATGGAACTGTACATTCAAGAAAAATCCGATAATATGTATACACTACTGAAATTTAATCAGTGTGGAAGTCAGATTTTGTCATCATTACAATTCCAGTTGCATGTTTTTGATGAGAAGCATCATGTCATTTCTATATTGCCTGTGTTGAAGATTTTCAATCACTCTGTAATTTCAGGAGTAGTATAAATAAAGGCAGAGATAGTAATGCAATATTACTGTTTCCAGAAGAATAACATGGAGATATCTAAATAGAAACCATGCTCCCTGAGTATATTTATGGTTAGTAGAGGGTCTGATGTACAGGAATATTCAGATTAGTTAACAATTTATACAAGTATTAACAACTTATACAAAGGAATTAATTTAGTTAATCACCACAGTGACTCTGAGGATGAATACAATTCTTTCTATTTATAGATGAGGTAACTGAAGACTTCAAGCTAAAACAGATTCTCCCAGGTCAAACAGGTACTAAATAGGTGAATATTCCTTTTGTCCTAGAAAGTATCGCTGCAGAACTCAAATTCTCAACCACTAAAGGGGGAATTGATAATTGGGCCTTAATTCTGATTTAGAATTGGCTTTTGATAGATGTATTAAAATTGAGGAAAGCTATAGATTATCTTAAAATTTATAATATCTCTCCTAAAATTTACTAGATTTGGTCTTACTAATATCCATGAGTTTAAGAAGGCAATTTTATATCATTAGAAGACATATAAATATGACATGGACAGAAACAATAAGGTGAATCAGTTTCAAAACATTGAGTGATTTCTTTAAAGAAATTATTATACAAGCTTAAAGGAGGGAGGTATTCAGAAATATAAAACGATCTAAAGATATTAGAAAAATTTGCCATAATATATGGAAAAATTCAGATAAGAAAATGGGAAATATTAATTATATCTGACTGCATATAGTGTATTCTTATGTGTGTTTCTGAAGGGCGTTATTATCTAAGGGAATATGAAGATATGAAGTGAAACATTGCCATGTTAAGTGATTTTGGAGTCTCTTGATCCACATATATCATAATTCAAGGAATTGAAAGAGCTGAAACATTTGCTAATATAATGAGTACATAAGGGTAATACTACAGGTATACTAGTACAGACCTCAAAAGGTGTCTCAGTGTTTGACACACACACATAGGAAAACCTTGTTGATCATATTCTCTTCCAAATATTTTGTTTGAGAAAAGTAAAACTGTTTACAAGGACAGGCCCACAAATACTTCCGTCATTTGTCTCTGTTGCTCTAATCCAGTTGCAATAAAGTCCTTTTCCTCCAACTGACACCAGTTTACTTTAGATACAATTTAGTCATATCTCCATTAAGACTTTTTTTTTCTTTTTTAAAGAAATGTTATATAGATAGGACTATAAAGGAACATTTAATGAGTTTTCCCCAAAATAAGAGATATGAAAATGATGAATATAAAATTCAAACAGGCTAATAAAGGGAACTGATTAAATATAGAGGAAGGAATTTTAGATTTAGAAAGAATTGATACGTAAGTAAAATTCCTACAGCTGTACTGGATTGCAAGCACAGTATATGTTGCTATTGTGACTTATGTCTACCTCCTTTGTATACTATATACAGAGTAGTGACCACTTTACCTAAAATGTTTTGTTTGAAGGAATGGAGCTAGTATTTCTGACATACTCTATAATTATTAAGCTTTACCAAGGATTCTGTGGTTATTCATGACCCTATATAGAGTATGATCAAATATCTGGAGTCCATCAGAAAAGGTCAAGTGGCGTATTATCTGGAAATCACTTTTTACAAATCTATTAAAGAAATTGGGCATAATTTACCTGAAGAAGGAAGTAGAACATGGTATTTATCAAACAAGTGTTGAAAGGTTTACCGGGTAGAAGTTTTTAGGGTATTACAATTGTCTGCACAATTCCAAAATTCAAAACACCAAGAAATGAAAGTGAGAGAGTATGGGCCTGCATATCAATTTTAGGAAGACCACATTGCCAGTAATTGAATTTTTACTCCCTGTTGTGGTGATCTTTCCATTATCTGAAATGTTTGTGTAAGAACCTCGCTTTGCACGATTAGCTCTTATAACTCTAATCATGTAAATACATTTCTCTGAACTTCAGTGGGAATGATAATAATACTTACTTCATGGTAAGTAGTTAACTTGTAAAAATTTTGTGGACTTAGAGTTAATATACTACTTAACACATAAAGAGTGCTAAAAATGATATATGTTTTTATAACTATATAACCGGTTCTCTTAGAGAATACTGTAAAGAAGTCATCTTTATCATTTAGAAATGGAAGACAACTTCCATTCTATGATAGAATACTCTTCAGGGACTCAAACATTTTGTGGTCGATAATTACACTTATGTCATTTTTTAAGTATACTCGCATCATGATAATGAATACTTTGAGGTTAACATTTTGGTCTTTCTGGTCAATACATTAACCTTTAACATATAAATCTCTTTAAGAAGTAATCTAGAGGAAGTAAGTTAAGTTCCATGTAACTATTCCCGTCCACATTCGTGGTTAAAAGTGATAACATACAGGTGCTTCTGTTGTCGTTTTAATTCAAACATCTAAATATTACAAGTATCTGATTGTCAGTTTTCCTGAAAATAATATGTAATAAATAATAGTAATTATAATATAAATGCATATAGAGATTATATATACTATTGGTGAAATTTTGTATATTATAGTTGTTAAAAATACATTGGGGCATATAAATGACTTTTGCTAGACTACAAAACCTTTAAATGTAGTCATTCTCAATTTTCTCTGCCAAAAACTAAAAATGAGAAGATATAGTGACATAAGTGGAATTATATTTTGTTAGAAAATGCCCTCCACTACATATACATAGAGTTATATATCCTAAACCTACTGCCAAACTCTTCCTGTTTTTTGTGAGTGGTAACCCTTAAGAGAGAATTAAAAATAAATGCATTGTGTATTGAAAAAGTATAGATTAATGTCATAATCATATTCAATTCAGATTAAATAGGTACAAAAGAATACCTAAATATCAATGTTTGATAAAATAAGGTACAAGTAAACTTAAGACTTTTTTGAAGTATAGATTGATGATGCATTTCAATTAAGAAAATGCTTCAATAATATAAATTTATTTTTTATTTACTGTGTACCAGATATTCTGCAACAAATTTTATTTATATTAGTTTTGTTTTATATTTACTATATATATATATATCACTAGATATTATGTATAATTTAAAGCTAGAGTGATCTTATGAAGGCAATATAATTTTCACTTCATATTATAACTGAGACTCAAAGAAACAAAGTAACTCACCACAAACAAAATAGCTGGTAAGTGAAGAATGTAGTCTAAAATCTTGACTCAGCACCACTATACATAGCTAATACTTAACCACTATATGTCTACTATAGATCATAGATTGACATCAATGTAGAAAATAGTCCTCCACAAAAAGTGACTTTTTTTAATAGGAAAAGTATAGGGAGGAATTAAGGCTAGTGGGCAGGCAGCCAGGAAGATAAAGGAAGAAATAGGAAGGACTTTATTTTTTATTTAATTGTTCACATTGGCTGTTTTCCCCTAGACCCAGAACTTGAACCCAGGAGTATGTGGCCCCTGGAGGCCTTTGGAGGCAGTTTAACCTAATAGATACTCCAAGAGAGCATGCCAAAAATGGTTCACTTTAAATAACAATAAGGTACAGGCTTTTTGTTGTTATGTTACAATGAGCAAGAGACATTTGGTCATCCTTGATGACAAATTTAGGTTTCTTTCCTTTTTCTTACTTGGACAATACTCCAGCTTTTAATAAAAACTATCACTGAGTAAGTAATTCATGAAAGCCCACCTATCAGGATTGTGATTTGCTGGTTTGAGGTATTTTTATAGTCAAATACTGACTTTGAATCTGTTTAGTCTTTTATAAAGGGTGGCACCTATCTGTACAATGACATGGTGACAACTCAGAACTGTTAGGTGAGAGATTACCTTATATCTCAGTTTTCAGTTTGGTGTATTGTTGTTAACTAAGGTGTAAAATGACTTTTCTGCATAAGAGCTATTATTATTTAATACATTTCTCTTGCATTTAACAATCGCCACAATAATGTGAAAAGTAAAAATAATGTTTTATGTTTATGTAGAACACGTCTCCATGGAACCCAGAGGATTTGGTTGACAGGGTCTAAAAATGGCTTTGTCAGGGAGAGCAAGAAACTAATATTATCATAATTATTTTTCAGGTATTGAAACTGACACTGAGTCCATATGTAGCCCTAATGTGAACATTATGCAGTCAAAATGATACGGGTAGTTTTTCTCTAGTTACCCCCATGATCAATAGTGACCATACAATTGAATCTCACACAGATTCGCACAGATGGCTTACTGAAACCAACTAAATTAAAAAAAAGCAATATTTCAAGGACTTAGTATTATACTACTTATTGGAGTAATATAGTATATTTTGTATCATTTCACTTTGCCTTGGCACTATTGGAATTATATATATATAATGTATGTATATGTGTATATATATGTATATATATACGTATGTATATATATATACACATATATATATATACTTTGTTTTGTTAAATGACTCTGTTACCAAAAGTCATGTGATGAAGGAATTGTAATTCTAAGTGTTTTTAAGGCAATGAAACAAATATTTTAGTGAAATGCTATAATTTTTTTCTGTACAAAAAAGTTGTCTGTGATGTGAAAAATTGAGTACTATAATATAACTGTGTTGTGAACTGAGATATTTTAATGCATGATTGCCTTTTAAAAGTGGGGAAACATTGACTTCTACACTGATAAAATGGTGATTCTATAACTGTAAGTTTCTTACCACTGCTTTCTCTGGAGGGAAGGTATCTTAGATAATTGTTAAATTAGTGTGTTTTGTTGTAGTTTTTGTTGAATGCATTGATTGCATCAGTGGTTCTGAAACCTGAGTGTGCACCACTCAAGTGCACCACCTGAAGACTTTCTATAAATACAGATTTCTGGATCATGCCTCCCAGTCTTTCTGATTCAGTAGATATGGAATGGGGCCCTAAAATTTGCACTTTGGTAAGTTCTTCAGCAATGATAATGGTGCTGGTTCATGGACTATAGTTTGAGAACTATAGCCAACTTAACTTCTGCTGTTACCCTTTATGGTGAATTATGAAATCAAATCATGGAAATTGAAAATGTTTGAAGTCTATTAAAAAGATTATTCACCTTTATTATTTTAATTGGCATATATTTAATTATTAATAAAGTAAAACTATCTTCCCCATCATATTAGAAAATATTTTATTAACATAATAATAATAGTTGGTGGTGTTAAAATAATAACTTTCATATACTGATAAGAATGCTATTAAAATATAACTATACAGTATGCATTAGGAGCCTTAAAAACATTTTCACACTTAGTGAATCACTGTTTATATATAGTCATTTTGTAGAAATCTAAATAGAGATAGGATAAATAATTATACATTGATATTGGTCATATTATTTGTTTAAATATCAAAATACTGAAAAATTGAGATATTGCACATATACTCCTGGTGTACATATGTGGGTGCTTCAGGATCTGAGCTCTTTGAGTTTAACTGACGGTTGTGGTTTAGCTTTGTGCTATTACGTAACTAAAACTGGGCCATTATTTGGTTTTGCCATACATGTAATTGCCACTCTTCCTAGATAGCTCATAACTTACCCTTTTAGTATCAGCGTTTCCATTTATGAGGTGAAAAGAAAAGAGAAAATAACCTGAGTGGAAACTGTGAGTGTTGATTGTCCATAAATTCTGAACAATTTCACTGTCTCTCATCTTAAGCAAAGCATCTTCTGTGTCTATAAGCATATTTTTTTACAAAGACACTCAGAAAATATTTCTAAGGGAAATATTTCTAAGAATATGCTGCCCACACTGATATCCATGACTAAATCTTCACGGTAATAATAGCAAACAACATGGCATTTGCCCCATGCTGAGAGTATCTAGATGTTAATCCTGACAGGTACCTGTTGAGGTAGTTATTTTTCCCATTGTGCAGAGGAAAATCTGAGATTTATAGCAGGTCACAGATTTGCCCCAGGTCAAGCAGCTGGTGAGAGGAAGACCAGGATTCACATCCAGCCGTTATGGCTTCTGAGTCTGTAATGTTTTTCAGTGTTGTGCCAAACGATCTTCCTTTCATACTTTTTTGTTGTTGTTGTTTCAAACTATTAACAAAGTGAAAAGACAATACCCTCAACTCATGATTGTGGCTTTAGAATGAAAACATGTACTTTTTATTCCTATCAAATATTTGAGTAGTTTCAGCCAGGCTCCCTGAATTGTTAAGAACCCGCTATTCATCCTCACCATGCCTAAATGAGGACTTGCTGCATTAGAGAACCACCATTCTCCTGTTGACATCTGTCAGGGAAGCTAAATTTCTAGCTACTGTATTTCATTATTAGTTGTGTTGAGATGTCAGGGAGTTTTTGCTTTTAAAAGTGACCCAGCAAGTTATATTAATTAAAGAAAAACAGGATACATAGTAACTGAAAATATATCACTGACACTAAACTCAATTTGGTTTGGATGACTAATATTTCAGTAGACAGTTTCAAAGCATATTAGCACAACAATATAACCTGTCTTTGGGGAGTATGCCTTTCACAGGATTCTTCAAAATATTTTTCTTTCATCATGAGTAAGTGCATATCAATTAATGAAGTTTATAAACCAGCATATAAGTTTATTTACTTTTTTTTACATAGTTTCAACCAGAGGGGAAAATGGCCTGGAAAAATCCACTAATATAATAATGTGACTTCAGCTAAGTTAAAATCCTGTGGTAGTCTATTTTCCAGTTTTTCTTGAGACAGCAAGATGATAATGATTATTTGAAAATCTGTAGGACTCACCATGAAAGTTTCATATAAAAAAATCTAGAAGCAACACTTTATTAATTTAAGATCCATGAGTCTTTGTTCTTTTTGTTCATATACTTGTTCACTTTCTTTGAAAAAAAGGCACAGCTTGAATTCACAGTGCCTAGTAAAAGGTCTGTATGCCATGAGAGTTACACTTAAAATGATTTCTGAAGACTGTGTGTGTGTGTGTATGTGTGTGTGTGAATGTTTTATGTACTTGAACATTTGGAGTTATGCTTCTTTTTCAGTGATTAGTTGAGGGTAGTTTCTCAGTTGGAGGGAATAACAATTTGGAAAGATTGTCAAATACAAAATATAAATTGAAATGAAACCTCCCCTATCCCCTAGAACTTGATGTTTATAAACTATTATGTTGTGGAATTTAAAAAATAATAATAGTGGTATTGGTGCTAGTACTAGACAGCTAGCTTTTTCTTTAAAACACAGACTTCAATGTCCTTTAAAAAAGGATACTTTCTAATGGATGATACCTTCCTTGTGAATGCATTTTATACATACACAGACACACACCCTACATAAATAAAAAAGTGATAAATTTCTGTTTCAAAATTGAGTTTATCTGACTTTTATAACCCATCCCGGAGAAATTAATAACATTTAATTTGTTTCTCACAATATTTGGTGCATTGTGTTACTGTAGCACTTTTCATTTTGCATTAAATACAGTTCTATGAATAAGCTCCCTCCACTAGAATAGACAACTTGAAGAACCAGCCAACCAACAATTATTTACCTATCTCTTTTCTTCTTGTTTATCATAATGACTCATACATGTGTAGGGTTTATAATAATAAGTCTGTTGTTAATTATGAGTTGGGAAATGTTAAAAAAAAAAGTAAGGCTGGTTTCTTGGGATGATGTCCAGAACAATTTTGTTTTCTCCAGTTTCTAAAGAAATTTCAGAGATGATATAAAAAAAAAAAAGGCATGAGAAGGAAATCATGCTACTGTGCATTTTACATTAGGAATGCTATGGCAGAGGTTCCAGCATCAGGGACTAGCAGATAGTGACATGCTTAGGTCTGTGTGTGGCACTGTTTCTGGTCAAGGATGATAGATGGATAGCATTCTACTGGGAGTTATTGGAGGTAGAGAGACTGGTTAGTATCGGAAGTTGCTGGAGATCAACATGTCGTTATCTATGTCTTATAATCATGTAGGAAAGTAGAAATAACATTCTACTCAGTTCTTGGACTCTTTGCTTAGAGACCAACTATCCCTAGGATACAAGGGACTATTTAAGGAGTTTTGATGGAAATAGTGTATGAGGAGCTCAAAAATGCAAATTATAAGAATTATATAGAGTGGTGTTTCTCTTGTTTCTTTTTGTCTATACTGAAAAGGCGTTTTGTTATAACCTGATGGGCTTGTAGAGCTGTAAAATGAAAATACAACTATTTTCAGTGACTTTAAACGTGAGGATCATCGCTTTTGAAACTTGATCTCCTGAAAACTATATTAGAAAATTAAGAAACCATTCATATAAGATATAAATTTTGTTGAATATTTATTAAAGTACTAGGATCTATTAAGGTACTAGGATCTAAAATCTCATACCTAAGGAAGTAGTGGAGTCAGAATTTATTCTTGTGATTTCTGACTTCGTTGCTTGCTGTCCAGGAACATCCCTAGGAGGTCAGATACCCTGTTCCTATATTTAAAACTGATCACACAGTGGTGTTAAGCAGAATTCTCTCTACTTCAGAGGGCTAGGCTGATCCCAGATATTCCCATAGCTTCCTATGCCTTAGTGTTCTAGGAATATATGCTGATTAGAAAACCGGGATTGGATAAACCTTCAAACTCTCGTAATCATTTATCATTTCTCACTGAAATGATATCATTCTGAGTTCTCTTGATTCTTTCATCTACTTTTTCGTACTATAGCCAATGAATTTAATTGCATCAGTTCCCTGAACTTCAATAAGATTGGCACACTGATAACGTAAATCACCACTTAAAACCACCTAAGAAATTATTCTGTACTGATAGAGTTAATTTGCCATAGGATTTATAGCAACAATAATAACGCAATTGAAAATGTAAGACATTGCTTAGTCCAGTAGCTAACACATAATAAACATTCAGTAAATGTTAGTTTTCTATGCATTTTATGTGAGTTCACTCATCTTTTGCTCTTCCTGAGTTTTCAGTTATATCACCTTTTTCCTATCTCTAAAAACACTCATCAAAAAAAAAAAAAGAGTACTAATAAACATTCTAGCTAATTTGGCACATGTGCCTATTATATAATCACTTTGGTATCCAGGCTCTTAATTGTGAGCAAACAAGTTTATAGGAGGGAAAACTTATCCTCTGGTCTCTCACTTAAGATGTTCTGTTATAGAAGCAATGCTTTGTCTTATTTTGTCTTTCATCAATAGATTATTTTCATCAGAAGATAGCATTAGAACATAAGTGTGATTGAAGTGTGATTGGACCTACTTTGAGGAAATCAGAAAGCTTATTAAATGTGAGACAATCTTATCGTTAACTTTTAAGGAATTAGGATATTTGACTACATGTAAACACTGAAAATTAAATGATTTCAAGGCATAAAATAATATAAATATATTCAGGTCACATTTCATTTTTTGTAATTTTCTTTTAATGACCACTGTCCTGGTGGTCATATACTGAAATTTGCTAAGAAATGAAAGATGAGTGAAATTCACATGTATTATTTTAAATGAAAATTCATTTTATTTATTATTGACTGTTTAACTTAATGTAGAACATTTCACTACAAATAAATGAACAGCTTTAATAATGCAAACATAAAAGATATCATGGTATTGCATAACATTATCAAATTATGTCCATATAATAATTAAGATTCAATAATGATAACCAGAAAAAATACCCCCAGGAGTTGGTAATCTGTACGAAGTGAAAAATTCTGAACAGTTTATATATATGTGTATATATATATACTATATATAAATAATATATAGTATATATATATACTTAAGTCTTTCTCCCAGCATGTTTCAAAGAAGCTTTTGTTATGAGAAATTTGGAAGTCACAGGAAAGCATGTTTAGTGGATTTTCTTCAGTGAAAGATTATAGGTTTATGGTAACTCATTACTTAAATTCACAAGTAACTGTGCTGTACACAATTTCTTTCTTTATAATGTGTAAGGAGTCATTAAGATATGACTGTACAATGTTTTTGCCTGTAACATTTAAAAATAAAAAATAGAAAATGAAGTAACTGGCCCAATCAGATTCCTAGAGAATTGAAAAATTATCCTAGAGCTTGAAAAATTGCTACTTTTTAAAATAGGCATTATCTCCATACAGGTTGTTCTGTCAAACAAATTATTTTTTAACATGAAAAAGTAATCATTAAATTCTTAATTTAAGGGACTTGATTATTTAAATTTCATATGAATTACTAGAAATAGTATGTTTATACATATAAAAATGTAGGAAAATGATCATATAAGCAATCTGTTTGTAAATTTCAACACAGTATTAAATATCTTTTAAAAATCCATGAGTTCTGCCTATGAAAGGTGAATTGAATAAATAATCATTCTATATAATATTATATACAAAAAATGATCCTAAAAACTGAGCTAGTGTTTCATGGGTTTTAAATATTTTTTGTGACTGATTTTTAATTTTTCACAAGTTTTGCTTGATCACTTATTTTATGAAACTAAAGCAACTGCGTATGCATTTATGCATGCTATTCTTACATAAAAGTCTTTTTATATGTATAGGAAAATATATTACTATAATACATTATTTTCCTTAAGACAATAAAAATACAGATGTTTTAAAGAATTACTGCAGACAGGCAATATTGGGGTTGTGGTCTGATTATCATTCAAAATATTTGTCTGCATAATGAGTATCCAAATCATACCTGTAAACTTCCTCAATAATAGGGTGAAAAGAAGGAAAAGCTCAAATCTATTTTATAATTTATTGTAAACACCTGAAAATATAATCAAGTAGTCAGCCACACTCCCTGCTTAGTAAACAAGCAAATATAGTCTTAACTTTTCACACTTGAAACTAAATTTTAGGTATTGAGAAAATGACGATGGTCAATCTTCCTGGAAAACATGTACTAATCATATCTATCTGCTGAAAAATTATCATCTCTGGGTTCCAGGAACCATGCCATAGTATGTGTACCCCATAGGTGTAGGTTTTAGTCATTTAGCAATAAATAAATAAATACATACATACACACATAAATACATAAATAAAAATAGCTTAAATATGATAGAAATAGGATTTCATAGGTAGGCCAGGGTTATTTCGCTCTTTCTGCTTTTCCAGTTTTAGCTTGGGGTTTCAGAATTCAAGTGTTGAGACAATTATTAGCATTCCAGTTATTATATCAACATTCAGAGTTATATTGGTCCCTGCCATTTATAGAGAATTTTACATGGACGCATATGTATTTCTACCTATATGTCATTGACTAGGCTTAGTTTTATGACCACATGTATTGTATAGATAAAACTGAAACCTTTTAACTGAGCACTTTGTACAGTATTCCATTACTAAAGAAGAAGGAGAAATAGCTATTGGAAGACCATTTGCATGAAAAAAGAAATATGTGAAGCATAGTTATGCTGTAGAAATAGTATACTGTTTATTGAATTTCAGCTATATGTATTCACATAAGCTTTTATATGTTTTAGTGTTCCCCTCCTAGTCAACTTTAATAAGATGCAAGTGAAGAAGAGATCATGGGAGCCACCCCAAGCATATCTGTGTATAAAAGGAGGGTAAATGGTTAAGTGCACTAAAACCAGGACTAAAGTAGAATAGATGGTTTGAACATAGCCTCAAAAATTAGAAACTGGCAGGACAAAAAAAGTAAGAAATAGCAATAGACTCACAACTGGCTTTGGAGAGCCCCTTTATACAGAGAATAAGTTTAGATCAAAAAAAGGAGACAGAAATATAACTGCCTAAGAAATAGACGTATTTGCATGTATTCAATGAAGGCAGAGGAGTTACTGATCATACCTGTCTACAGAGAATGTGAATATTATGAGCAATGTGAGTTGAAAAAGACAAGTGGAGTTAAAGATAGAAAGAAAACTTATCGGAAAAACAAAAAAAATACTATAGCAAATTTAAATATTTGAAAAAATTACCTTTTTTTATTTATGAAATCACATTATACTAAAGAAGTCTGAAAATACATATTGCAATAGAGTCATGAATACGCTGGCATTTTTGTTTCATTCACTACAGATTACAACACGACTAATAGATTGTGTCTGAGTAAGAATTTGATAAATATTATTTGTTCTAAATTTATGGACACATTCCTTTGATGGTGATTTTGCTGATAGTAGTCAAACTGACAGAAATTATGGAATTCAAGAGGATGACATTATTCACTCTGAGACAGATGTAGTTTCACAAAAAGTATTTCATTATACATATTTTTAAAAGCTTATGTAGCATTCTTTTTATGGCTTTCTGTTTTTAAAGTTCTTCAATTTACCTAATTAAACAAATAAAAAAAACTCACTTGACTGAAAAAAATGCATAATTTTTGAGGAAAAATAATGTTCCATCAACCTACTGATCATCAGAAGGAAGAGATATGTGTTTGTGTACAATTTTATAAATGATATTTTTGAAGTGTGTGAAAATTAACTTTTGGCAGCTGAATATATAGGTCTGATTCATGATGAAAATGTAGATGGGATTAATTTTAGATGAACTCAATGGATAAATGTCAGTTGACGCTATGTGTAGTTTAGCAATTCCAAAAATGGAATGATAAGATGCTGTAGATTCGTGTTTATATATGAGAGAAAAGAGACTGAGTAGAATTAAAGTGAGTAGCTACAGACATGGAAGAACCAGTTAGAAGGGAATTGAGAGGCAGAGAAAATTGTTATAAGGTAAGAGGGATTAATACTGGTCAAAAATTCTGAAGACAGAGGAATTGGAAACCAAAAGATAATTTAGTGTTTCATCCTAACTGGATTAGAATGTTGGTAGTAGTTGAAAACAGTCTCATTCCAGTGAGTGAGCCAATGCAAAGGAAGTAGAATTAATGAGACTATCATATATCAGAGAAATCTCATGTCAAGGAAAGGCGATGATAGTAATTAAGTCTATTAAATAATATTGTACACCTGTGTTGTCCAATACAGGAGTCACTATATGTGGTTGAGCACTTAAAACGTGGCCGTTCTGAATTAAGATGACTGTGTGAAATCATTGCTAGATTTCAAAGGGTTGACATGGGGAGAACATGCAAGCCTCTCATTGATTTTTTTATATTGATTATATATTGAAATGACAATTAAAATATATTGGATGAAATGGACGTGGTTCTTTTCTAAACTCTTTTGAATGTAGTTACTAAAATTTGAAAATTACATATTTAGCCTATAATTGTGACTCCTGTTATATTCTATTGGACATAAAATGCTGGTTCCATAATTTGACTCCAATTTGCCACCTCAATTTTTGACAATAATGTATGAGGGAAAATTAGGAGTCATTTTGAAAACTATAATTTTTCCTACATTAACTTAGAAGTGTAAATTGTTGTAGTGGAAAGAACATGAGCCCCTAGATCCAGCTTTGCTACTAACTAGCTATATAGCTGCAGGCGAGTTATTTAACTTCTGTGAGCCTTGATTTCCTCATCCATAAAATGAGAATCATAATACTCACCATACAGGGTAATTGTGAAGATTAAAAATGAATGTAAAGGACTTTCAGAGTTCCTACCATATAATTTGCCTTAATAAAACTTACCTTCCTCCCTTTCTGTGTGACCTATAACTCTGTTAAAAGAGACAGAATCAATAGTATATACTATAAGTCTCAAAATCAGAGGAGGATTGAGGGACAGGATAAGAATAAGAATAAAGTTCATTTACATCTGAAAAATAAAACCAACTCTTCCCATAATAAAAAAACCTGAAATCAATAAAATGTCTTCAAATACAGAACTACATGCACATATATGTGTATTTGTGTGCATATATACCCATGGGATTAATTGTATATGAATGCATGTGTATATGTGTGATGTGTGTGTATAATTCTTGGTGGGCCACTTGAAACAGTATATTTGTTAACTTGTATAATCTAGAATGCACTTCACCTATTAAATATAAATAGTGTTGTTATTATTACTATTCCATGAAGTTGCATCCACTAGAAAGTGATAAATAGAGAAAAAATGAGCATTAAATGGCATTATTTTGATTACTTTCAGAGAAGAAGATATTAAAGGCTTGGACAGGCATGTTAGCAGTAGAAGTAGTAAGAAGTATTGTTCTGGGTATATTTTAAAATTATAGCAAAAAATTATTCACTAACAGATCAGGTATGGGATCTGACAAAAAAGAAGAGAAAGGAAAGATGACTAAGATTTTAGTCTAAGTTGGAAGTATAAAGTTTCCGTTAACTAAAGTGGGAAGGACTAAGGAATAATGATTGAGAGAAGAGTGTAAATGAGTGTGGTCTTATTTCTGAAACTATCAAATTTGGGGAGGTTTAAGAGATTCAGAAATAATTTAGGAAAATATGAGTGTAGAGTTCATGGGAGATAGTCTGGGAGTTGCCTTGATATAGATTGTATGTAATGTTATGAGTTTGAATTAAATTTCTAGTAGAATAGTGAACAGAGATTAAGGACAAGTGGAATGGCAGGAGTAAGGCAGTATTGGGAAGATGAGAAGCAAAATGTCCTGAGAAAGAGTAACTCTTCTCATACTGGAAGCCAAGTGAGTTGGGTACTGAATTTAGAGGTCTTGATTATATCAAATGTTGGAATTATGACATATGAGATGGGGGAAGGACTACTGATTGTAAAAACGTAAGGATCACTAGAGACCTTTTTATGACCAGTTTTAATATAAAAGTGAAAATCTCCATTTGAGCAAGGTTAGAAAGTCTGAAAGTTGGGAAATTAGAAACAATCATCAGAGACGATTGGGGGGTGGATTGGGAGAGTAGCAATAATAACTTTATTGTCAAAAGTAGTAAAATCAGTACAGTATCTGAAGGAAGTAGAGATTGGATAGTTGTAATTTTTTAATAAGGTGAAAGAAATATGAGAATACTTCATACTCTATGATTATCAGAGAACAAAGAAATAAATGTGCACAGTAAAATAGAATACAAGAATGTCTGCAATTTTTTGTAGATGAGAGAAGATGTTATCTTCTGGTCATGTGAAGTGATTGGTCTTATTTGGGTCACAATTAACCCATATTCAGACATTATATTTGATTCAGGATAACAGATGCAGTTGAATGTATAAATGTTCTACAGAAACTTTCTGCAATTCTTTTCTGGATGCTTCTCTTTTCCTGGTGAAATAGGAAACAATATCATCTGCTTTATTTATTATGGCCCTCTTTCTATATCCTCTGCTTCACCAACTGCTTCTTTAGCCCATCCAGTAATTAGTTCCTTGTCCTGGTTAAACTTGCTTAAAGTGTGCTCCATAAATAAAATGTGTAAGAATTTCTTGGAATATTTGTAAAAATACAGATTTCTGGGGTTCCACTCTGGATCTAATAAATGATCTCCAGGAGGAGTCAGGGATTTGGATTCTTAGTAGCAAATTTTAACTTGCCTGGTGATTTTGATACATGGTAACTTATGAACACTACCTATTTACATTTTTGGTTACTTAAGTAAATAAATATCTTATTTAATCCTTCCTGTGAATTACTGTATCTTTAGGAGAAACTTTTCATCTTTATTTAGTAGAGAATTTTACATGCATTGAATATATTTGAATATCTAACAGCAATGAAGATATTTTTCTAACCAGTCTTTTCTGAGCACATTCTGATCAGGGACTAAAGAAAAATTGTTCTCACGTGTTATGAACACAAGTATACTTAAGGGATTTTTTCCAGATTCTAAACAAACATAAACAATGAAGTACCTGATATTTTTATGTCACAATTAAATTGTATTTTCAGCAGATTATACATTGTCTCTAGTGAAACTAGTTTAGAACACTGAAGTTTTTTAATAAAAATATTTATTTTTTACGCTGCTTTGTATATACTAAGACCTGAGCAAGCTTTCAATATAAGGGAATTTAATTGAATAACTCAGCATGGTTTAAGACTATTGCCTTCATTTTAAAATATTGCCATCACTAATTTGAAACATAAAATGTTATATACAGATTTTGATTCATGATGATGTACACCTTAATTTATGATGTATTTTTCCTTTAATAAAATTTAAAATATATCCATAGTGAATTTAAAGAAAATGAAGCTTCTCCAAAAAAGAAAATAAACTTCAAACACTTCTTCCAACACAAATTCAAAAATATTTTACATGTATTGTGTTTTATACTTCTTCCATAAATGTTATAATATTTTGCATAATCAGATATTATATCACGTATTGAGATTGTTGGGTAAGACAAAGAATCTGTTAGAATGAAATCAAGCATAAAAAATAAAAAACATAGAAAAATGCCTACAAAGTTGAGGTGGTTAGCACAAGATAATTGTTTGACAAATAATATGATAAATATTTGGGATCATGACCTTGAATATATTTAAGTATGGGAGAATGTAGAGGAGGGAACAGGAGGATAGGTCAGAATGAAGAAATTTGAACTGAGACCTTGATGTTGTTTGTTAGTGAATAGGTTTTAATTGGGGTAAGGTTAAAAAGAAAAAGTTCAATGTTGTAGTAATTCTGAAGATATTAGCATTCTGGGTAATTCTCCTAGATAATTGTAGCAAATTTTATTCCTACAGTGCTGTTCCTATTATTTTCTGATTTTAATGTAACCCTTGTTTTATTAAGAAAAGAAATAAGTATTACTTTACCGTTGGCTTGCTTAGCCTCTGAGAATAATGCTACATAAACTTAGTAAATGCCCAACAGAAATGAGATCAGGTAGGAAAAAATTCAAATTGTTCTTATTTACTTAATAATTTGTGTAGGCCATGTTCTCCTTTATTTTATGATCTCTAAAATATGTTACCAAATTACTTTAAGCAATTAGTGGCTTAGTATTCAGCTGGCTCAACAGATACCTCTCCTCTTTGTGGACAATAGCTTTCCGCCAGAGAAGTGGGATTTGAGATTAGCCACAAGGAGGCAATTTCTTGAACAAATTATTTTTTGGGCACTAATGTGGAGGAAGGGAAAAATGTTTATTGCACTATTGAACTGGCCCATGCTTCTATAGTTAAAGATTGTGCGAGAGGCCACTGTGCTGGAAAACAGTCCAAGAGAAGCCATACAGCTTCTGTTTTGAGTGACTTGTCTCTGTACTGAAAACACATGGTAGTGTTCACAGAGAAAGAGCTGAATCTATTTTGTAAGAGCAGTGGGAAAATTTAGCTAGATGGTTGGCAAATTCAATATTTCCATGACAATGCATACATTAAATATAACATTTTATCTATTTTTTCCTAAAATCATTTTGATGTCATTTTCTAATACTAACCATTTTTATACATGAATATAGTTATAAGCTTTTATTTTACTTGTCAAACAGAAGTGGATCAGTCTTGACTCATAACTAGTTTTCCACACCAGCTGCCAAAAGATAGCATGCACAATTTTGTTTCATTTTTTTTCAATTTTTATTTTTCTATTTTTGCCTTCTTCTGACCCCAGGCCTGAAATCTGAGTCCTTGGATTTATATGGGCTGCCCCTTAATGACTGAACAATAGGGATGCACCAGCATGCATAACTTTAAAACACATTGTTTAGTCATATTTTTCTGTAAAAACAAGAGGTCAAACACAGAAATTCCTATGGAAGTTGAAGAAAGATGAAATAACTATTTCATCATATTTATTTTCTCATTTTAGAGTAAAGTGCTAGTCTAAGATAGGAGTATTCAAAAATTATTTTAAGAAAGAGAAATATTCCTCCCAGATACTGAATGTACCTATGATTTAATTTGTTAAAAGAATCCTAGCAGCAGATTTGACATTCAAAATTCTTATAATGTAACTTTCCATTTTAGGTTTTATATATATATATATGTATATATATATATATATATATATTATAGGAATGGCATAGGCAGGAAAATGAAGGTGAATAGTCTGGCAGGCAGGAAGAGAGAGGAGGAGGAAACATTTTTATTTAGCTGTTTATGTTGATTGTTTCCCCAACACTCTCACCTAGGATTGGAACCCAAGGGTATATGTGACTTGCGCTCCTTTGGAGATGATTGACCTAAATGCTACTCCACGAGGGAATGCCTAGGTCATATTCTCTTAACAGATAACTATGCTTGGGTAGGAATCTTGGATTCTAAAAATTATCTTAAAAATGCTATCTAAAACTTCTGATTCCTGGGTTTCATATCATATTATTTAGTTTTGCTGGTAATGAATGTAAAGAAATTCAATTGCATCTCATTTTCACTTAAATGAAGGTGACTATGGAGGAAAACCATCTTCCCATATATGATGTATGTAGAGATGGAGGAAAACTGGAGTTGCCTGAACAGTAGCTTCTCCACAGCCTGACACAATTCGCATTTCCAAGGACAGCTTCTGGTAAAGTCTATCACTAAATCCAGATCCTAGTTCTTTATATAGACTCCTCAGTATCACTAATTCTGGAAATAACTTCTGGGCCCAGTTAGCAAATAAAGACTTCAATATGCATGATTCTTTTTTAATATGGATCTTAAAATGACACCCATCTGGATCCACTAGTTATTACTGCTATGTTGAGGACAGTGTTTAATACAGCATTTGTTCAAAAATTGCCTTGAGTAAAACACACTTCACATTTTGTTCTAACGCAGATGTTAAGTACCTGCCACTACTCACTGTGAGTTCATATGTTTTAATAAAACACCCTAATAAGGATCTTTCAGGATAAATGCAATCTCAGCATTCAAGCAGCAAACTGTACATTTTTCTTAATAAATTAAATAAAGGTATCTGAAGACTTGTAGGTAGATTAAATTCTTAGAACAGCTTTGAATTCTTCATAGAATAACAGAACAGCTGGTTAGAATGTCCCTAAAGAGTCATGGTTCACTATTTACGTTCAAACTAAATATTGAAACTTTCTATTGCAGGCCATACATAAGATTTATCTGAGAAAAGAATAAAACAGCAGTATATCATGACACGGTAAATTCAATAGAGACAAATTCAAGTCGACATATTTATTTTTTAACTTTTAATGCTTTTGAAGGAAAGGCACAGGCAGGAATGAAGGCAAGTAGGCAGGTAGGAAGGAGGAGAAAGGAAGAGAAAGCATCTTTATTTTATTTTTATTTAGTTGTTCACACTGTTCTCCATAAACATGAAACTCAAACTCAGGGGCATATGGCCTGCTACTTTGGAGGCCATTGATCTAACCACTGGCCTTAAGTCAAGTGCCCTCTATGCAAATATGACAGAATGCGCAAAGTAAAAATATAGGTTCATGATTTCATATAAAATGAAAAAAAAAAGACATGATACTGCAATGATATTTAGTTAAATTTCTAAAGCCTTTTTATATGACTCACCAAAGAGGTATGAGATTTCTTTAAAAATAATTTTCTCGTTTTAGGGTGAAACCCAAGATTTATAAAATTAGTACTAAGATAACTATAGTAGTTCATATCAAGTAGTTCATAAGTATGAATAAAAGTTGTGGAATAATGATATATGAAAGCATCAATATATCCTTATTCATTATTCAAATTCCACTTCAGTTGTTTGAGCCAATTTATTTATTCAGCTTTAAAGAGGATGTGGTTAAAAACCAGACAGAGTTCAAAAAGAATGTATTTTTAATTTAAATCTACATTAAGAAAAATAAGAGATTTTATTGCCCTGAGAGCATACTCTGAAAACTTTGTTTATATGATTTACTGTAAATACTTGAAAGCAAATATTTTGAAAAATCGATGCGCTGACATCATTTCCCAGAGTTTTCATTTTAAAAAATTATTGATATTATCAAATTCTTTCTTTGGGAACTGGACATTCCTAACCAACAAGCAAAAATACAAAATGAAACAAAACAGCAGGATAATATAGAATCTCTTGCTTAGTACTCCATGTCTCTATTGATGTTTCCTCATCTAAGTTTTCCCTTAGTGATCTGCATCTTTTACTCCCTAGTGATGGGGGAGGCTTTTGTTCAGTATTAATGGGAGTTAAATATCACCTCCTGGTTTGAGCCTGACTATGCAGTGGATTTCACTGCTAGACACAGGAGCACCTTGACCTTTTCTGGACATTATTAAACATTTCCTGACCACACGGCTCAGGTGGCTAATGAATTTCTCCTCACTCAGGTGTGCTCTAGGATTTGGACTTTGTTTAAGAGATATCCACAGGGTTTGAGAAGGTGAGAAGAAAATTATTCTTGGTGCTTTTCCAGAATATCTTCCCAGCCTAACACTCAGAACTTATTAACAGTGTCCTGCTAGAGTAAATCTCGGACTTCCTTTTTAGCATTACAAAACCAGAAAGGAATAGTTGTGATAACTGAATTAAAGCATGGAGGTTTTTCGCTGTTATATACCATCACTCTCCGAGGTTTAGAACACAAGACGGAATTATAAAGAGTAAAATTCTATTTATTACTGGAGCTTTTCCAAGAATAACAGATAACCTATCTTTCTGTCATTTGTAGTGCAGCATATTTCAAACTTTCCTCTCCCCTCACTGAAGTGCCTAAGGAATAAGACTGCAGCATAAGTAACAATGTCCACAAATTCTGTGGTTATCAGTATGAAACCAAAGCTCTACCCGACCCTTTCCAGCTCTGAGTTTGTATTTCGATTTGAATGTTTAAAAACTAAAATAATTTAAAATAAAACCTCATAATTTACTGCTCTAACGTTTAAAAGTGCACGCGTGCATGTGTGTGTGTACACACTTCACAGAAGAAAATCTGTGCTTTAAACATACACCTGCCAGTCAATTATTGTTAATGGCTTTATTGTGCCCTATAAGTATATCAGAGTTAAAAACTGGTTATGGCAATAGAAGGTATGAATAGAAATTGTCCCTCTCCCAGTTCCCTTATCTATCAAGAAAGTCAGTTTCACATCCCTTAATTGTTTATGAATATTATATAAATAAATATACATATATTTTACGTATTTATATCTATATTATATAAACATACATAATTTTATTTGTATATCCATCCATCCATTTGTCCATCTATGTATCCATCTACCCATCTACCTACCTAGCTACCTACCTTTCTATTAATCTATTTAACCTCTCAGTAAAAGGAGACATGTGTAGTAACATATTAACCAAATGTTTCAGGAATATTTTAGGTGAAAAGCAAGGCAAACTTACTTTAATATGATTCCTAATTATATTAATCCATAAATAACATCAAGTCTTATATCTGGACTGCCAACTCATAATGTGACATAATTATCCAGTGGTTGTTACTCAGAGTAAGTGTTTTTTATAGGATGATTAAGTAATGTGGTAAAAATTGACAAAGTTCGGTGTGGATTTTCACTCATCTTAATCACCTGATCACAAAATCACCAAACCAAACAAACCACCCTTTAAATTTTTCTGAACATCATTGCTAATTTGAGTTTCAGACATATTCATATTTATCAGAATTCATATTAGAAGTAGGTTTCATCAGAATATATTTTGATATAAGTTTAGAACTAATGAAAACACCTTAGAACAGATAATTATTTCTTAGAAAGGCACTAATGAATTAAATCATGAGTAGGCGAGATCGCTATTTTAATTTATTATTTAATACCAAAAGTACTAAAACATACAAAATAGCATTTTAATATTTAATATAAAATACTAAAGCATATAAAATAACAATTTAATATATGTTTTTGAGAGGAAAACAAAGGAAATTTTATAAGTACTTGATAATTAGAGCTGCAAAATCTGAAGTATTTAATCATTGTGGGCGATAATTATGAATAGCTATCACAAATTGTGTTTTCTATGAGAATTTTCCTAAACTTTCCTAAATTTCAATGTAATAGATTCAGACGAAATATTTAAGTATATTTTTCTCAGTTCATTAATGTTCAGACAGAATCTGTAATCCTTTAATGCAATCTTCTGCTTATGACTAGAGTTCTCTTTCCAAAAACCCTCTCACTGGTTTGATTCTTAGATAAGTAATCTCTGATAGCTTCTCTATGCTTTCAACATAATTCTACATGTTCTACCTTCTTTGTAAAAAGTTCAACTGAAAAGCATTGTTTAGGGAAGATTGTTGTAGGTACCAGTTATCCATCAACTTTTGATATACTTCAGACTTGGCTCTAGTCAAATCCCTAAATGATTGTGTGAGTCAACATTTTATTCCCTCTTGGGACTTTTTTGGGGACTTTATTATGAATTTAAGCCCTCAGCTTGGATAGAAGGGAATGACTGAGAGCTAAATATTCAACTTGTTACTACGTTTGCTGCAAAATACTGCTGAAGATATTATTATTACTTCAACTTCCTTTATATAACTGTAATATGAAAAAAATATTTAATGCAGAAGATACCAATAAAATGACATTTTAAAAAAATGAAACTCTCCAATTTTCGCACTTGTTTCTCTTTGTGTTCTGACTCAAGAACACTTACTATTAAATTCAGTCTTTGCAAACATCTAGCTCTGAAGATTGTCATAGTTCCCTGTCTCTTTTGTCTTCTTTTTCCTCCTCCTTTTCATCAACTTAACTTAGAGTTACATAGTCAACCATACTTTATCAGTTGTACACCATTTCAAGAAAGAGGTGACTTGGACTATAAATACTTCCTTTCACATAGTTCTTGGGATTTTCAAAGTCTTTTCCCAACTTAACTTCTCAGGATTGTTTCCTGACATGAGCAACTCAGAACTACTCAGATTTTACCGCACATCATGTACCCACCTGCCTATCTATTACAGTTATAACATCCTCTTTTCCCTAAATGCCACTGCTTGTCATTCCCGATATTCTGGAGGCTAGAAATCCAAGATCAAGATGTCTACAGGGTTGGTTTCTTCTGAGGCCTCTCTCCTTGATTTGTACAGAGCGTCTTTTACCCATGTTTTCACATAGTCTGCCTTCTGTGTATGTCTGTACCCAAATTCCCTCTTCTCAAAATGACACTAGATATACTGGACTAGGACCCAACCTAATAGTTTCATTTTAACTTAATGATCTTTAAAGAACCTATTGCCACATACAGTCATATTCTGAATTAGGAAATCAGCATAAGAATTTTGGGTGACACAGTTCAGCTCATAATAAGGGACCATGTTATTTTCTTTTTAGTTGAATTTAAGTGTCGACAAAAGTCTACTCTAATCAATATTTGTTAATGCACATATAATAATTGAAATCCATTTTTACTATTTATTATATTCAATAATTTATAAAAAATACCACCACACGTTTTGTATACAAAATGCTATACAGTGTTTTTCACTGTTCAATTATTTAAAGGACTTAGATTCCCAAAGTTGAGAACTAACATAGCAATTTTGTTATGCTGCCACCAAGTGACTCTTAAATGAAACTATCTCCACGTGTTCTCCAGAATTTAAGCTTCTGCTGAGACTGAGGATGTGAATCTTTCTTAAAACTCCCAAAGATTTATAGTTTTAGCATTTTTGTATTTAAAGTACCCATGGACTTTACTAAACAGAAAATAAAATCAGTGTTTGAAGAAGCGTTGACAGGTAATTATATAAAACAAATATTTTAAAGATATTAAGATTGTGTGTCTATTTATCTGATAAAATGTTTATAGACCAGATATCAAAAACAAATCACAACTTATGCTCAACTTTAATTTTGATCATGAGTGTATTTTTATCCTTTCGGGGATGACCTCTGGTTTGTGTAGGTTTTATTACTTATTCTACTCACAGAGAGAAGAAAAGGTATTGGCAACTTTTTAATAGGGAGAAATGGTTGATGTTTCCCCTTCGATTTGGGATCAGGATGTAGCAGGACTGTTTCTGAAATCAGCTGACCCACCTCAACCTGAAGAAATTTTTGACAACTGTGCACTGAGATAGTTCTTATAAATTGTGCTTTCCACTCATTAACTCCCCCATCCATTTTGTACCTTCAGTCAATAAATATAACCCCTCAAAGAGTCCTTCCTTGATCTATCTAAAAGATACTCTTCCCAACCTAATTATTCTGTCTATAATATAATAAACTTACTGTTATGGATTTATTTTATTCAATATTTTATGTGCAATGTGGACTTTTCTTATTAGAAGGTTTGATTTATGATTGTATTTCGCTTGCCTACAGATGATCTATAAATATTGATAAATGAATTAATAGCATTTCATTTTATAGAATAAGTGAAATTTAACTGATGCTTTTTGCCAACTGCTACCCTGTAATAGTTGTCATGGAGGCAGAACCTACAGTCACCACATGAATCTTTACAGTCTGTTACTAGAAGGAAATGCAAGAAAATGTCCTGCAGTAGATGCTTAGTCTATTTTATTTCACTTAAAGCATGTCAGCCCCATTTATCGTGTTTGTTTCTCCTCCAGATACTTCTGCTGTTTTAATCACATTATATCAATTTGAAAAATCACATTTCCACATTTAGCATTTTTTTAAAATGGTATGCATATTTCAATTTATGGAAAACTGCAAACACTGTTGGCCACTGGTGACTCTAATGTATGTGTCATTGCTGGTATATGTGCAGACTTAATTGTTATTCCTGTTGGCATGACTGGATGACTTCATCTTATTGAGATTCCAATCAATACATTATTTAAGGACTATCTGAGAAGGGGATATAAGTTCTGATACTGTAGTCTGAAAACATTCCCCTGAAACTTCTGAAAGGTCAAAGAATCAAAAGCAACAAAATTATAGATGAGTGGAAGTGGCTTGAAAGAAAATCACAGAGACCAGCATGGGATATTTTTTTCAGTGATGTCATATTATTGGTGCTTTTTATGGCACAAAGTCAGTAGTGTACTAGAAAAGTGGACATCAACATTAACACATGATTACAATTGGATTCTGGACATGAAGATTTTGAGGAATAGTTTAATTTTCTCATGTTATTTTAGAGGGGTAATTTTGATTCACAAAATAATATGTTTACATATTTAGGTTCACTCTTCAAGTAGGTAACAGCATGCCCAGCACCAAATTTATGAGCGTCCTCTGTCACTATTCATTAGACCTTCAATACTCTTTTCTGTCTTCTCCTCTGTTCTCCTCAATTCTGTTGTCAATGTCCAAGGATTATTTTCATATTGTTAATATGTTACTATATATTATCTTTTCATTTTTCATTAGTGTGGTATGTAATAAATCTATATCAAAATTAATCTAAAATAATGCTTTGGAAGAATATAAACTTAAAATTCAAAGTAAGAAATGATTTGTTGTAGTTTATATTTTTGTTCACTTTTAAAGTTGTGATATTTCTAACTATTGATGGCTGGCATGTTAGTATCAATGAGATGTAGTGTTGAGTGCCAATCAAATTCCAAGCTCTGTGATAGGCATTAGTGATAAAAGAGTGTAAAAGGAATACAATTTCTGCCCTCAAAAAAAACTTGGCCTCACTAATCAAAATCTCTCAGTTCCCTTAGACAGCATGTAAATGAGATAGTGATATATGCCATTTATTTGAAATTATCAAGACAGACTTACTAAATAATCTTGTTAAAAATAGGTTTATAAATAATTTTTGTTGACTCTACCTTGCTTAAAGGAGACTTTAAAGAGATAATTGAAAAGTGATGATATATTTAGCAAGTATAACACTATGAATATTGAAAATATTGAAAAAATCTCATAATTGTGTTATTTATAACTTCTTCCTTTGGATTTAGTTTTAAATGTCTTCATGATCTCATACTACAATGTGATAAAGTATTCCACAATTTTTGTCTTTTCCTTCCTTATCTGAACTCTATTCTTAAAACACATACCACTACTTTTGGCATCATAATGTAAGAATTAGCTCTCAAGTTCCTAACTAATACATCTCCAATTAAACTTATTATTTACCTTTTTACTGTTTTTTATAAATTTTAAATTTTAGAATTTTCTTGAGAAAGTTGTAATTCTTGTTAGGTTTTATGACAAAATACTATCAAAAACTATTTTTATTCTCCAGATAAGTTTCTTCATTTTACCCACTTAAAATATAACTTAATCTTATATTTTATACATATTAAAATAAAGACAAATTCTACTAAATGATGACTTACTCAAGCCTTGTATCACTATATTTAAAGAAAATAACAAATAAATTCTTAGTTAAAGTATCAAAGGCTGTCTACTAAGCAACTTCAGAATACATTTTCTTTATCATGTTGTATGTTCTTTGAATACATAATACCAACTACTGCCTAAAACATAAAAAAACCCTTGAACAAATACTTATTAAATCACTAAGGAGCTTTAGAGGACACGCAGGTACAGACTTTGGAGCCAGGCTACCCAAATTTGAATTTTGACTGTCACATGACTAATGACCTTGGCTAAGTTGCTTAACTTTCTAAACTGGATTCTCCACAGGTCAAATGGGATGATTGATTACACCTAATTCATAACATTGTTATTGAGGTGTAAAGTTTGCATTATTTTACAGTCAGTCATTTAGCTGTAAATCTAACACGTAAGTACTGGACAAATGTGTTCTACTACTGTTATTATATTTATCACCATTATTATTATTTGAGAAACTTTATAGAATTGATTGTTGTAATCCATGCCATATTGAATGCAAACTGTGTGATAAGCATTATTCAGGATGCTGAAATCTATATTTCAAGCAAGAAGGTAGACAATAAAGGAACAAACAATACATAGGTATTTTCATTATTTATAAGTACTGTGAGAAAATTAAAATAGAATAATATAACAGTCCCACTAGTGACAGAGTGGGGTTTTTGAAACAGTAGATAGTGTACTTAGCAAAGACCTCTAAGAAAGTGGCATGCAATTAAGACTTAAATGATAAAAAGGATTTGGCTTTTAAAGATTTCAAGGTAGAAAATTTTAGATTGAGGCAACAGAATAATGTAGTATCTGATATGGGTACAACGTGGCCTGCTCATGACCAGAAAGAAAGCCACTGAAACAGTATGTAAATAGGAGAACTCTAAATGAATATCAGAGAAGAATCCCTGCATACAGAAAACATGTAGGTCAGATTAAAACATATGAGATATTCCCAGAATTTAATAGTAAACCATTGGGATGTTTCAAGTAGCAAACTAGGTTGAAGGTAATGACAAGCCAGCCCCAACAGTAGCAGAAGAAACAAAGAGAGAAAGTAGAAGATAATATTGTTGGAAATGGAAATAGTGCCCAAATTCAATTCAATCCCTATCAAAATTCCAATTGCTATTTTTTCCCTAAACTATGTAAGGTGATTTAAAATCATATGGAAAGGGATTTTAAAGAGGCCAGAATAGACAAAATGATCTTGAATAAAAGAAAGCTAAAGGACTTTCAACTCCCAATTTCAAAACTCACCCACCAAGTTACAGTATTCAAAACAGTATTTTAATTTGACAACATTATGCTTCTTGAAAAACACAATCACAAAAGGTCATATATTGTAAGATTTTATTTTTATGAAAAATCCAGAATAAGAAAATCCATAGAAACAGAAACTAGTTTAGTAGTTGCCAGAGACTGGGGAAAAGGAAACATACTAGTAGGTTAGGGCTGTTTTCTGGGGTGATGGAAATATTTTGAACTGAATTGTAGTGATGGTTGCAAAATTATATGAATATTAAAAAGTAATTGTATTCTTCAAACAGGTTATTTTCGTAACATGCATTAGGTGTATTTATACAGTGCATTATATCTAAATAGAGCAGCTATTTTTTAAAAAGGGATATATTTGAAAAATTTTTTCCAGAAAAATCCTAAGGATTTGGTCATTAATCATGAATAAATGATGGTTGTCTGAATGTTAGAATTTAAAGTATATTATATTTATCTATGTACTATTAATATCTAGAACCATATCTTGGTAAAATATTGATCCTTAAATATTTGAGGAATTAATATATGAAAGATAATTTTTAAGTGAGTGTATTTTGCTAAACAGATTGATTTAGCTAGAAAAAATAAAGAAAATAAAGTTTGGTGTGAACTTGGGAGAATGATACACTTTTGGTGACAATGAATATATAGGTGGTTGCATGCCATAAGCATTAGAAAAATTCTATTTTGTAGCAAAAAAGAAAACAGGGCTCAATATTTACAGATTTATCTTTGTGATATGGCCATTCAAAAAACAGATAGACTATTTTGAGAATGAAATAAAGACTATATATCCACAATTGCATTAACCACATTAACTAAAATGATTGAAACTTGGTTTCAAAGGAAAATGGTGAGTTTTGTTTTCAATATGTTACTTTTGATAGAATATGAAGTTGAGGGAGACAGGAAATATGTGTGTTTTGCTTACCATTGTAACCAATAATAAATAGTATTAGTCTTAAAAGCAAATAAAAACATTTGTTGAGTTAACAACAACACTTGCAAGTATGCAGTAGATGGCTAATAATATGATTTTTAAAACTGTGTAGTTGAATTAAGATTGAAGGTATAGATACTGTAATATCATCCTAAAGATAACCGTCAAATATCTTGAAAGAGGATCAGATTTTTTTCCACTTAGGAAAAAAATAAATGGAACTGTAATCTTGCCAAATATTTAAACAGTGGTTAAATAAAGACAAAACTATTATCCAAATGGTATTTTTAAAATTATTTATATTTCTTTAATTCTATTAGTTCTACTATGCTACAGCAATTACTTGGTGCAAAGGCAGAAACAAAAGAACTAAGAAAGACAGGAAATGTTTTAAAATTTCCAGAAAATGTCCTGTAGAAATAGAAATTAGGTGTCATACCCTTAAATGCTATAGCATAATTAAATTAATTCCCAAGTGAGATTAACTGGAGAACTGGATGGTTTCCCTGTCCTAATCCAATAGTGACTGCTTTCAAGCAATTCATTATCTTTGTCTAATCAGGTGATCTATATGAAGAAATAACTTATTTTTATGTTGCTAATCATCAATAATAGTACATGGGAGAGGATAAGCTCTGTTACTTAACTGGTTTCTCTGTTTCAAAAATATGAAGCATATATTAAATCTCATGACCTTGTCCTAAAGGTGTTAGCTAATATTAAACACCCATTTCCATTGAACAGTGATTTCCCAATACAAAACATATAACACTTCTGTAAGCTATATTAACAATTGTTGCCTTCTTGTGCGTTTTTTGTGATGCTACTGTTTCACATTTAATAATAATGAGAGTGAGAATACAAGAAGCAGAGCTTAAGGAAAAGCAAGTCATCTAGGCAGAGTCTTGCTAAGAGGACAGAGGTGCTCAAATGCTGAGGGGTCTTCATCAAATAGATGTGTAGTGGGCTGTATAACTCTCAACTCTGCAGAGGAACAGAAGGCTGTAAAGGCACTTGGGCTTAGACAGTTTAGAAACACAATACTCCAATCTGAAAGTGCCATGTGTGGTGTTTAATCTGCCAAAGGTCTTTAAATTTGATTCCAGTTTTAGTTGGCTACAAAAGCCATGTCTTTGCTGTTTAGTAAAGGGCCCAGTGTCAGAGAAATTAAGTTCAAGTTACCAGCCTCTGTACTGTCAGAGCTGCACCAAATTAAAAATAAAACCTATCTAATCTTTCATATTAATTTACTATATGCCTATTTTTGATGTCTTATAAAATTAAAAAAAAGAAGTATCACCTTCTCCTCTGTGAGTAGGGTAGAAACTAAATAAGGTTATTGCCATTTGTCCCTTACCTTCTATTTGCTAACTTTAGATATATTCCTCTGAGGAGCCCAAAGCTCTTAAATTTCCCAAAATCTCCAGGATGTATGAATAATGTCTCTGGTCCACACATAAAACTTTATCCATGCTTAACAGCTGATAAAATGCTTACTTCTTTTTTCTATAAAATTCTAATTATAGGAATGTATCCTAGGAATATTGAAAGGGATATACAGAAGTTCATCTATAAAATGATTATTTTTATGGCAAAAAAGTATAATGTATTTAAAAAAAAGCTCCAGGTTGTGTAAGTGACAGAAAAGACAAATGTTAAAATTAGATTTTGAAATTCGATTTTTCAGGTTAATAGTCCTATAATTAGCTCTATTCCTCTAGTCCCCATTTACGTGAATAATTTGTCGCTATTGGAAAGGCATTTCAATTACTGCTAACATATTAAGGAATATAGAAGCCCTATAGAAGGAAGTTTTCATCTATTAAAACAGAGCGACATTACTGTTCTAAAACTGTACTTTCAAAACTAAAATATATAAGAATTATTTGGGTACATTGTTAAAACTATAGATTCTGATTTCAATAGAATGTGAAATTCTGTACTTGTAATAAACTTCCAGGTGATGCTGATGCTGCTGGTTCAATGATTACATTTTGAGGAGCAAGGCTTAAAGAACACATATAGGAAAATGTTGCATCATTCCTTGCTTCTTTGAAAGAAATACCTCAAGGAAATAATTATCAGCTGGTCCTTGATAATCTCAAAACCGGAATTAGTGACATGCAAGGCTGGTTTGTGTTAAGGGCTTGCTCTGTGATGCTGATGGAGGGGTAGAAATATCTAGGGATCCCTATATGGTCTGCATCACAGCTGGAGAACAGCTGAAGTCCTAGTAGCGGAGTATATAACCCAAAACCTTTTTTGTGGCCCTAAGAAAAGACTCAGAATAATTCTGTTCTAGCTTTCTAAATAAAGCAAATATTCAGATAAAGAAAATAATAACCTTACTTATGTGTTTTAGAGTACTTTGCTGTTGATCTATTTGATTGGCTGATTATTTTTTCTGTAATCACCTCCTTCCCTCTTTCCTTCTTGTAATAGAAGGAACTATATTTTATAAAGAAAGCAAAGTCCCTGGGTCTGATTTACCTGTTACACCCCAGGCTTTGCTGTTTAACAGATGAACGCACTTGCATTTTTTATCAAGCCTTTCTGAGCCTAAATCTTCCCTTCTGTTCAATAGAAATACTAACTCATGATGGTTTGTAAGATTGATGATGTTGTAAGAATCAGTTGATAAATATAATTGTTGACACATACTAAGAACTTTATCTGTATTAGTTCTATTTTCTCCTCCATTTAATGCCCTAACGTAATCTACATCTAAAGAAGTCTTAAAAGCACTACCTCACTTACTTGGTTCTTCTGGGTCTCCAATTAAAGACATTCTTCTTCCTTCTGGAAACCTTTCCCTCTTTCTCTTTCACTCATCCCAGTTAAGTTAGCCATTGCCAGTACCTGCTATCAGATCACCCATCCTGTAACATATTACTAACTACTGTTGTTTCTTACATTGTTAGTCACCAGTAATAATTAATCCAAGAGGATTATATGAATGTCTGATCTGTTACTAAATTTTCTCCATTTTAATGTTGTAAGACATATATTAATTTTCATTATCTGTCCCAAAGATATTAGCAATTATTAAGTACCTATTCCATTAAGACATCATTTTCCATTATAGCAAATTTTACAATTTTATAAGATATTGGAGGTGTTAACATAAAAAAGTGTTTTTTAAAAAAATTTTTGACTATCTTCCCTTACAAGATCCTCTTAGGTCAGAAGACAAGACTGTCCTAATCATCTTTAATTCCCACTGCCTGAAATACAGCAGATGTTCAGTAAATATTTACTAAATAGATACAATAATTTAGCCCTATTCTCTGTTCTGTGGCTCTGTAACTCCTAAAGTTACCACACCAAAGTTGAGATGTTTAAAGAACCCTCTCAAAATATAACAGTTCTGAGTATCATTGATTATTCTTCTTCTGTGATATTATTTTTGAGCTTAATTACCAAAACAGTAAAAAAAAAAATAAAATAAAAGAAGCCTACAGAAGCCACTTCGTGAGTATACTCTTTGCAGTCAATTAAAAAAAAAAAAAGAGTGCTATCCACACTAAGCCTTGGACTCAAGGTTTTAGTGCTCACATATCTACAGATAAGTGGAAAGGTTCTGCATTGCTAAAAGGCATTTCTTCTCTAGCCTTGTGGGTATTGTTAGTAGCTTGTTGCCTAAAGCAATACACTGGCAGATTTTGACAAGGTATTTGAAGACTGTTTTTAAGTCAGAGATAAACATTTGACTGTGAACTGTGTAGCTTTTTCTCAGGCATATTGGAGTCTGATAAAATATTTTAAAAAAATGGATATGCATACTAGAACTCTCTCTTGAACAAAAGTCAAATTTAAACATTTGAGAGGAAAGGATTTCTTTTTAAGTCTTTGGTTTTTATGTTTAAAATCAAGCTATTATTTTTATTATAAAAATGAAAGTGATGCAATTTTATTAATTGATATTTAAACTAGGCGTTTACTTTGTATAATGTAATTAACATAGGCCACATGGTAAAAATTACAACTGAGATTCAGCATACAAATATTTTAAATGTAATCACCTTACACAGATAGAATTATTCTTATTAAGTGCATAGCCTTGCTACTTCCACAGCATTTGCATTATTGTATTTTCATCTTCTTGTTCTTGACAGCATATTACCAACCCTGTAGATTAAGTAATTTTACATATAAGGTCCTCAAGAGATAAGTCTTTTAGACATGTAATAATGTCAGTGTGTGCATTGGAAGATAGCATTGTTTAAATCACAAGTTTGTAAAGGGAGTGGCAAGATACATTAGGAAGTAATTTATTCCTTATGGAATGAGTTAAAGGATGCAGAAATTTTTTATGCCATAAGAATGATATTCATAAGAATGATTGGTTTGCAAAACATTTTTCTTTTGTTATTTTACTATTTTATTTTAATCTTTTTCTCTTCATTATACATGAATTGTAAAGAAAAAATGGATGTGACATCATATGAAGATGACAACTTCATGAAAGTCAAGAAATTATGGACTAAATTTACTCTTGCTTTCTGTTTTTTTGTCATATAGAACTTAATTTAAGGAAATATTTTTGTCATTTAAGCTATACCAAATACATATTTTTAAGCCTAAAATACAACAATAAAATTTGGAAAAGTTGAGTATATATTTTATTATTCTTTTTGTGTTTCACATGACCAATGTCTCATAAAATGCTGGAAAATCTATTATGGAGATGCTAATGATCTTGCCAGATGGACTTCTTTATAAACTTTTCTCTCCTATTCCAGTCCCTGAGTTATTGTTGTTTTTCTTCCCCGCCTCCTCCTCCTTTCTTCAAAATATAAGTAATACATGAATATATACTCACAAAAATTCAATACAATGTGGGATGTAAGTGTAGATACTAAGAGGATTTTCCCTCCTCAGGTATCACACCCTTTATCTTTCAGGACACCACCATACTTTGAATTAATAAACAGGGACCATGTTTAGGAGACAATCACATGTGTCTATATGCAAATTATTCATGTGTGTGTTGTAGGTGATTAGTATCTAGGGAAAATTCCATGAAATACAATTGAACAATAATTGATATTACCTTTTTTTAAAATCATAACTAAGTTTTAAAAAGTAGCCTATTGAAATGAAATGATTTAAACTATTTTAATAGCAGTAATGTCGTTATTAATTATCACATTGCTTGAATGAGAGAGGGTAGAGGAAGGGAGGGAAAAGGTAAGAGAAACTAACAAAGGAAATAGGTCGTAAAATGAATAGGAGCATGAGAAATTAAAGAAGACCAGAGTATGGAGCTGTCATTAAATGTATGGCCTAGTGGGATGTCTAGGGCCATGTCAAGCCATTTGGAGTCTCATATGAGAAGCTACTTAAGGGCAGATGTATATACCTTACAGTTTTGTTGTTGTTGTTGTTTTAACAAGTGGATGTTCATTTGTAAGTGTTCTGTAAGGGGCTGCAGATTTATGGGAGTGAGTTAAGCTCTGAAGAGTCAATCTGCCGTGGAGAGGAGGTTGGTAAATACTTGACATACTTCAAACTGATGTTTTCCCCAGAACTGACCCTATTAAAATATGTAAAATCTGAGAGACAAATTATGCCAGAAAGCTTTTGACTGCAAGTGACAGAAGAGGCAACTAAAAGAGACCTAAACAATGAGCATATTTAATAAGAATAAGAGAATAATAGTATATATAATAAGAAGTCCAGAAGTAGGTATGGTAGTTCTATTAGGAACTCAAATTCTTTTTGTATCTCTTTAAAAGCACACACTTCCCCCAGAGCCTCCTAGTTGACTATCTTTTTTATCTTCCTGGTTTATTATATTACATGCTCTACTTGAGCCAATCACTCGTAAAAGGGATTTGCCTACCATGACTAGTTGACCAATACTGATTTGTACAGAGAGCTAATTTCCATGAAGGATCAGGCCCCTTAGAGGTAAACAAAAATCTAAATTCAGTTAACAATAAAGAAGAAATAGTGAAAGTGGGCAATGCTGTTTTGTAAATAGCAGTGTTAAATTTTATTTAAACAAGTAAAGCATAGTCACCTATTGGTCATTTTAAGCATGCTTTCTGTTTGATTATTATTTGAGGAAGGTGAAATTTTAGGATTTATGATTAAAATAAAAACTACAGTGTTTGATGGATTTGTGTGCATATCCTTGACCTTTATACCTCTAAATAACATTTAAAATTGGTAGGTCAGATTGTTTAAAGGAAAACTCTATCCTATTAGATTATTAAAATTTCTTAACCTGAGGGATATATGATCCTACAGATTTCTTGATTTCAAGATTCAGAAACAAAGGCACACTTGATTATACTTCTGAAACTGAATTTTGCAAGGATTACAAAAATTTGTAGCATATTTAAGTCTCATGTTACAGAAAGTAGAACGTGTTTAGCCATTTGATCACATCTGGTGATCTTTCAAGTATACATGCCTGTTTTTATCACGCAGCGACCTATGAAACTCTTTTGTCCTTTCCAGATTTTAGACTCCAAATTTGTAAAGTGTAACATATCCAAAAAATAAATTTAGAGTGAGAAGTTCAGGGTTGATTCCTGTTTCTATCACATTAGTAATTGCAACACTATTGTAATTCACTTATTTTCACTTAGAATTTAAATTGTCTCAAATTACCTAAACTATTTCTAGTTTTTGAAATAAATTTAAAGTAAAACCTTTATCTATAGGATATTTTCTGAATGCCCGAGGTCTTTATGCCATCTTGCCCAATGGTTCCTTTATGCTCAAGATATTCTCCTAATAGCAAAGTAAAACGTTCTCCTATTTATCTTTTTTTCTCTTGCACTGTATTCACTTATTATTTGTTCTGCTTTTTTTCTAAGTTATTTCGTAAGAAATGTACTGGATATATTAATTTGAAAATTCCTGTCCTAATCAGCCTTCAAAATATATTATTCTTAAATTTCAGTGAAGAAACTTTTTTTCCTAAAAATGACAGTATAAAAGTAGTATCTTTCCTTTTCCATTTTCATCCATAGTTACTTGTCCCAAGAATACAGTTGAGAAGCTGTTTTCAAAGCCATCTCAATACACAGAAATAAGCCCTTCGTATTTCTTATCTCAACACACACACACACACACAGCTCAGAGCCCTGACCCTGTGCAGAGTTGCTGACTGTTTCATTTTTAAGGTTCTGCCACCAGAGGGAACTGAAGTTTTTAAGATTTTACAGTGCCTCACAGGTGCTGTTTATTTCTAATAAAATGCAGGTTGATTAATGGGACTAAAGCTATTAAACTTTATGGAACTCAGAAATGTTCACACACAACTTTTTGAGGATTTAATTGAATTAAATACACCTATTTCCATTATTAGTTATTATATACTAAAAAAATATCTTTAGTGAATCCTTTATTAATAGAGATTTCTAAATGCCCAAAATGATAAAAATGTATCCCTCAAAAAGAATGCAGTTGAAATAATCGGGAGGAATCATGGAAAATTGCCATCACACAAGAGAGATAAAAAATTATATCTAAAGTATGATCTTCAATTGAAAGTGGAAAACATTTTAATTTTGAATATTCATTGAAGATTTAAATAGACAGTTCTATGACTCTATTTCATATTGCAGAATGAGAACACCTCAGAAATTGTGACACAGTCTAGCAATAAAAGAAAATCAGATTTTTTTTAAAGTTAACTTTACTCAGGTTACTTTTGAAACCTTCTCCAGAGAAATAGTTCACATCTAATCTGCCCTTATGACTCTGCAATCCTTGGTGTGCTCTATTTATTTGTGTTGCAGATTTTCACCCTCTTTTAATTTCAGGGTTTTTACTTCTTACTTTTTTTTAATGTATAATATATCAGGATGAAACAGACTCAGAAATATGGAGAGCACTTTACAGATGTCAAAGCAACCTAAAGTTATAACATTAAAGACAAGTTTCTTTCTTATTTTACAAGTTTTTCTCAGTATATGCCTGATACAGTCTCTGGATCACCTATAGCAACATCACCTGGCTATACTGCTCAGTATTCAAATTTCTGGACTTAAACTCTACATCTGTTTACTCTGTATCATGAACAAGCAACCTCAAATGACCCAAGTTTAGGATCCATTATTTTAGAAAATAATTTAGTTTCTTTAACTGTTATCCATATCTAATTCTCAGCTTTTATAATTTTTATGGTCAGCACACACGTGGACTATTTTAGCCCATGCATTTCATTGCTTGAATTATCATTTCTATGTGACTATCTCACAATTATATATTTCTAGACATATGTGTACCTATTTGAAACATCATTTAGGACATATTCCCTTAAAAATTAATTCTGCGTCATTATTTTCATTCTTCACTGTGTCACTTTAAGTCATCTTTCAGCAACATTGATTGCATTAAAGGTATTTGTATTAATACATCAGCCTCCCCAAAATTCTCCTACTCCCTTACCACATAATTCAACCCTTCTCTCCTTTCCTCCCTCAATTCTATAAGGAAAATTTTACAAAAGTATGTCTTTCAATTTTATAAGGACTCTGTGATGTCTCTTGCAACTTAGATTTCATTATTCATGCATAGGATCTTTATGTCTTCTTTAGCCTTCCCAAAACACAATCTAAATCTCATGACTGGTTTTGAACTTATTTTTCCAACAAACATACTTCCCTTTTCCAGATTTTTTTTTCTTTGCCGTCCAATTCTTCTTTACCAATATGTGATTATGTCTGAGACTTGATTAATTTCCAGTGCTGTTATTAAGTTTCCCCAGGATCAGTATTTAAACATTCACAGGTATATATGTATTTTACTAACTGCTTTGAAAAGAGAGACTAGCACATATTCTTTTTTTGAAAATCCTAAAATGTGTAGCTGTGCACTATATCTATAGAAATTGCTCAATACTGGTTGGTTAATTAAGGCCATGCTAAGACAACAATAAACTTTCCCTAAATTCCTTTATGTTTCACGTTACAAACAGGAATGTACACTTTTGATGTCATAATTCACTGTGATCCTGGAGTATTTGTGAGCATTAGTACATGTCTAATATTTTTTAGTAGTTTAAATCAGTGTCTTCTAAGACCATTAAAATTCGGTGTTGCGACGAATTAAATTGAGCCGTAACTGTTGTAAATTTTCTATTATAGTAAATGTCAATTTCATGTAATTCAAACAGAAGAGGTTCAATCAAATGTGTTTTTTGTCTTGAGGACTATTGATTTCCTTAGTGAGAAAAACATATGCCCTGGCAGAGCACGATAAACTTCCAGAATGATCCACTTTTGACAAACTATTCTATCCTTTAATAGGAAAGATGGCTTGATTTGCAGTGATAAACATCAATATATGCTTTGCTTTTGGGGGCCTCTTCCCAGGTTTCAAACATGTTTCTCTTAGTATTTCCAATATGGAGCATACTTGTCATATTGGGCAATGGAAAGAAATTAGGAAAGCACAGGATTTTGTTCCTTTGGCAAGAAGTGACTTGGCAAAAGAGAGTTAACCAGACCAGAATAGTTGAATAGAGGAAGACATTCAAGACACAATATAAGTGTGTATCAAGAATATAGAAATAAATGAGGGAACATATCTTATAAGGAGACAGTTGTGTGGAATTTCTGGAGAAGTAAAAGAACCAAGTCTAAAAAAGGGGGCATAGTAGTAGAAAACATTTTCAAGAGGAGCCAGAACTTTGAAAGGATTTGTTCTTTTAGAATGAGCAAAGAGAAACCTGTAGGAGGATTGAGTAATTCAATAATTTATGTTGGAGAATTTTTGCTTACTCTTTGCCAGTTGACTCAGTTCTTTTCTAAGTGCTTGCTCAACTATTTGTTCAATATAGACTACATTTTCCCCTACTCTATCTTTTCCCTAGATCAGAGAATATCTTGATAGTAGGTACATATGAGAAAAAATATTGAGAAATAAAAATCTTTATTCTCACTGCAACCAATTGTAGGCAGTAGGATTGAGATTCAAGCAAGTTCCATCTAAATCCTAAAGTAATACTCTTTTTCCTAAGCCACTGTCTATAATCAGGGTGGTAGTAAAAATATTTGATATTAGATGCTACATTTAAACCTGTTATTAATCAGATTAACAATGGTAGGAACTAGATGAGATTAAAAATATACAGAGCAAAATTGAATTGTTACTGTAAAAGAGAAACTGCACCAGACCAGTTAGTCAGGGAAGATTTTATTCTAGACTATTATAATAAGGGAGAGATTGAGCTCAACTCAACGGCACTGAAATAAAAAGTTGGGGAGATTTTGCTGAGAGAATTAATGAAAAAAATACTGGAGTATGTTAGGGGTGAGGCAGTCAGTGTGGTTGGGCCATCATTGTTTGGTGATTATTACTTTTTAAAATTAAGATCCTAGTTTCCTAACAGAGACTAGGAGTAGGGGCATTATATTCTTCAATAAGACATTTCAAAGGGAATACTCCAGGTTTGTGAGAGAGACATTACTGAACTGTTAAAGATTTATATCTCAAAGGGGAAGAGAAAGTATTTACAATTACAAGTTTTCTAAAGCAAATGCTCTAAGATAAAGGTCAGTGACCCATAGTCAGGAAGAAACTTATCTAAAGTTTATTCATTATCCTAAAATGCATATAGCAATGTAAACAAAAGAAGCTATTTAAAAAGGAAAAATAATAAAGTTTATTCAAACTGAAAACACTATTAACTCAGCCTTGGTTAGAGCTCATTGGTGATATTATAGGTACCTTGAATACTTAAGGGCAAGCTTTTCTTAAGTAACTCTTCCTTGTATCATTATAACAAATAGTTCAATATATACATTTTAAAGAATATTTTTAAAGAGAGGAAGGAAAGAGGAAAAGAAGGGAAGGAGGGAGGGAGTGAAGGAGAGAGAGAGAAAGGGATGGAGTGAGGGATGGAGTAGAGGAAGAAGTGTATTTATTTTTTGGTTTCTTTCCCCCATCCCTAATTCATTAACATGGGTCCATGGTCCATACCTCAACCCTATCAAGCACCTGAGCTACATGGGTATGCCTTATATACACATTTTAGAGGTCCAATGAATGTATGGAAAAATGAATAAATGAAAGAATATTGCATTGTAGTGTCTGTCGAATTCTGCTGAATATCAACAATAATTGAAAGAAATATTTTTTTCTGTTGTCATTTTGCATTCAGGTGTCCATAAACTATGATAATAATTTCATAATCTAGTTTATCATGAGAAACTGTGTGTTTAAAATACCTCACAGTGAGAAAGAGGATGCTATTTCCATGGCCAGATAAATTGGGAAAATCCCTCACTGGAAGTTTTATTTTATTAATATTTTAGAGTCTTGGAGAAATCCTTGAGTTAGAAATGAAGTTTAACTCTATAAAATATGAAAAATGCCTAGGTGGCTTTATAGTAAACTGTCTTCTCATTTTCACATGTGAAAATACTAACTTGCTATAGTTCTAATTTTCTAAAATAATAGTTTGGGAAATGCTTAACTTAAATGAAATTTTTGTTTAAGGATAAATTGTAATATAGCTTTTTTGAACACTTTATAGTTTTACTGATCACTCTGAATTATTATAGTTCATCATTATTAATATCATTAATATTTGTCCTTTCTTAAGTGGGGAAACTAAGATTTATAGTGTTCAAGTAAATAATACAGGATACTGAGTAAAAATCAGCAAACCTGGTATTCAAATTCTAGTCTGTCTTGCAAACTTAAGCTCTTAAATACTAAGCACTATAAACTGGTATTCAAGACTATGGTCCCCAGACCAACAAGCATTAACATTATTGGGAATCTTTAGAAAATTCTCAGACAATCGCCCACTGAATCAACAAATCTATGGTGGCAGTGTTTTAACTGGCTTTCCAAGTAGAATGGAATATAGAGCATACCCACTTAAATTTGAATGTAGGATAAACAGCAAAAATGTTTTTAGTATATTTATATCCCAAATGTTGCATGGGATATACTTATACTAAGATAATTGTTACTGTCTTTCAAATTTAACTTTTTGTACTGCATTTTGACCAACTAAACATAGTAACTCTATTGCCAAATGATTCCATGTGCATTAAAGATAGAGAATCATTACCCCCCAGAATTGCAACTTCTACTGAGGTACATTTACTCTTGTGATTAGTAGGTAGAATTAGGGAGAAGTTTTTTTTTTTTTTTCTTTTTTTATAAGCAGTGTTTTAATAGCATCAGGATTATCTCAAGAAGGGTTAGTGATAAATGAAAGAACTTGTATCTTAAGAGGAATGGGTTCCAGAATTCCTACTAGAGCATTTCAAAGGGGAACAATAATGGCATGTTGGATTACAGAACACTGAAAAATAGGAATTTGAAGGTGAATAGATAGAGTGAGTCATATTCATAATGAAAGTATTTCTTCCTTGGAAAAAATGGGAAAAACCAACCATTTATATTGCATGTATCCTGAAGGGATAAAGACTTTCAAAAAAACTCAGAGCACAGAATAGCCAGGTTTAAGTTGAGAACTGAAATTCACTTCAACTTCTTTCATTACTTTGCCACTACTCAAATCTTTAGTCATTACTGAAATCAGCTGCACAAAACCCCTAAGAGCACAAAAAATCTTTGCACAATGGTACCTCTAGTGCAAAGTTTACCTCTTGAATCTTTTTTAGAAAAAACTTTTATGTCTCTAGACTGACAAAATCATTTCCCAGTACAGGGAAACTCATATGAAGATAGGACTAACTCCACAATTAAACCGATGATTCTGTTAATAATTTTCTGTGACTAATTGGTTAAATGTATCTGAAAGAGGTATTGCAGGGCTCAAAAGTTCCTTTTTTTTGTGTATGATCTCTCAAGTCCAGTTTAAAAACAGAGCAATAAAGCAACAACAAAAAAGCATCCCGGTATATGGCTCTGGTATCTTGATCTGACTTTTTAATTTTTTTGTAATAAATGAGATTCGTTGAATTTAATTCAGCCAAAAGCAGATTTGCTGAATTTTCTTGACTGTGCTAAGTATTACAGAAAAAAACTCTTACCTATTATTTTAATGATGAGGAAAACTCTGGAAATTTGGAAACACAAATTTAGACATTAGTACACTGTAGGACAAGAGCTAGACTAAAAATAGTGAAAGTTCCTAACTTTCTTACTGTTTGATAAAGTAGAATCATTTGAATAGATATATTCTGGTATATATTTTTGGTATTCAAGAATTCGAGTAGTAGTTTTAAGAGTGTAAGGGGCAGAGCAGGAGGACACTATGAATTAACTCTTAATTAGCCCAATCATTTGCATCAATTAAAAGTCTATTCTTTATTTAACTAATAGTGTGGTATTAGTTTAACAGAGATCTTTAAACTTACAAGAAATTTGAAAATTATTTATAAACTTAAGTACATCTTAATGTAACATTCAAATTATTTCTCACAAATCATAATCTTAATTTGATGTTGTTAAAGGAAGTTCAGAGGATTCCATTGCTTCTGATTTTAAGCAGTATTATCATTAATAAAATCCTAGTCACCGATATTAAATGGATGCAAGCTCAGTGAACTAATTAAGGATTAAAGCAGAAAATCTTTATTGTGGCATTAAATCAATCCATAGTTTCAGTATTCATTATACAAGCACTCTGGTAATTAAAGAGCACTTAAATGAAACACATGCAAATAAATTAAAAATGAATTTCACAAGTTGAAGCTTGTAATGGTGTCTTAATAGAGATACATAAAATATATTCCATTAAAGAGTGTGCTATTAAAATGTCATATAATTTAATACAGAAGTTACTAGTTCCACCTATTGGTCAAAAAGTAGATTTCCAACAGCTGATTAAGAAAGACACTAATAAGTCATTTCAATAGAAATAATAGTAAAATACATAGAGTGGATGCATGAGTGTTATTCTTTGATGTTTAAATTATATTTAAGTTTGTAAAATACATCAAGTGATTTATAAAATATTCAAATACTTGCTAACATTGGATCCTAAAAATGATTCATGACAGTGATTTTTGTGCATATCACTTGAAATTATAGCTTGGTTATTATTTTTGTTTAAATTACCATGCAGTAAGCATAGAAATTTAAGCAAGTGAGGTTCTCATTAAAATGTTTTGGAGAACTCAAAAAAAAAGTATTTTAATGCCATGATGCCACAGCAAACCAATTAAATTACAATCTTCTAAGGGTCTGAGAATGTGTGTGTGTGTGTGTGTGTGTGTGTGTGTGTGTGTGTGTGTGTGTGTGTGTGTGTGGTGTGGGTGGGGGGCAGAAAGGGAGACATTTTTGGATGTACCACAGGTAATTCTGATGTGCATCCTCTTTGAAACTAGCTAATTTAGAAGTCTGTCTGTTTCTTCATGAATAATATGGGAGAAGGGCAGTGACATGAGACCCTTTAAAATATTTTTTGCCTCTATCACTCAATAGTTTTACAGAAAAATCACTCACATTATAACACCCACATTACTGATTTTTTTCATTCTTTATAATCTCTAGAATAGGAAAATAAATCAGTCATATTAGGAAAAATCTTTGTCAGGAAAAAAAAACTATTAAATTGTTTTTACAGGGTTGTCCAAATAAAATGACTTCCTGAAACCTGAGTATATTGTTGAAAGGTTGCCATCCAAAGCTTTATAAAGGCAGGAAACAAGGCAGGCTGATTCCAATTATTTAGTATGTGTCAGAAGTGCCAGATTTACAGCCTCCAAGGCTTAGGTCCATTATCCAGGAATGACTTACTAATGGAGTTCTATGGAGCCTCATTCACTAAATGTTAGACATAAAATGGTGATATAAAACACAGTTCCTGACTCAAGAATCTGATAGTCCACCTGGGGAGATAAACAGGGCTTATATCTAATGGCCCAGGATGCTATACAAATGAATTTTCAGTACATAGAATTGTCAATATGTGCTGTTGGAGTTCAATGGAGATGGAATCAGTGAGGGTTGGTTTCACCAAGGGGGCCCCAGGAAGACAGTGAAAAGTAATTAAAAGAGAGTATTAGGTAAGATTGATTAGCATTCTAAGGAATAAAGTTCAGAGACTGCAATCACAGAGATCCAGGAGTTGAGTGTTAGGATCTTTGAAAAATGAAAGAAGAAATAGAAGAAACCGAAGAGTCATTAGAAAAAAATAGAGAAAACAAGCATGATTGAATAGAGTTATAGAAATAAACCAAGGAAGAGCAGTTTCAAAAAACAATGACATGTAGACAACGTTAAAAGTAACTAAAATACAGGGGAGATAATATGCAGGACAAATGGAATTAGGAAATAAAAGCCACAGAATAATGCTAAAAGGGACTATGATGCTTTTAATTTTTTTTCAGAGGAAAAAATGAGCATTAGATACATTGATCATTCAGCTAATAGCAGAGATCCTGGCATATGTCACAGTAAAGGGTCAAATAAAATTGTCTACGTATGTAACTCATGTATATAGTATCTGCAATCATTCTAAAATTTTTCTATATGGGATTCTGTTGTATTTGTCTTTGTATCCTCATGGTGCCAAGTGAGAAAATGCATAATTAATATGTATTGAAATATTAAATGATTGAAAAAAATTAATAACTGTAATTTGTGATCACAGATTGCTTCATTCTCTGCCAACAGTATCACTCTCTTGAATAACTTCTCTTGGTTAGGCAATCGATCTGCTAAACAAGATTTATGCATTGTAATTGATATAACAGCACCAAATACATTTTCATGTATATGCGTTGAGCATTATCCTTTTTTTATACCACCCTAATTGATTTTTGTTTTGCCAAGTTGATAAGCTTGAAATATATTTACATTTCATATGTATATTTATTTTCAGTCAGTGAGCATTTACTCTGTGTGTCTGCAAGCATTAGTGTCACAGAAAACTAAAAACCAAGAACTTTAAACCCTAGGAATTCTTAGCCTGGCAATAGAGACATTCATGAAAATCTTAGCAGCCTATATTTCATCAAAATGTGAAAAATAAGTAACTATTTGAGAATCCAATGTTGTTATTCATCCATAATAATTCTTAATTACTGCTCTTTTATTTTAAAAAAGTTAGTTCCACTAGAGTTGTGTTGCTCCATTAAATGCCTTTCAAATGTAGGTTACTAAGTGATAGTTTCTACCTTGCTGGGACTTCAATTAAGCTATTCTGAAAAAAAGCAAAGGGAGCTCACAAAGCTTCACTTCATATATTTACCTTCTGCTTTCTTGTATTGTAAATGCAGTTCCCGTCTGGGAATTCAGCTTCCAATACGATCCTAGTAAATTTTGCTTTTCCTCTCCTCTCATCAACTCCAGCATTTCCTTTGATTGTAGGAATGATGCTGGTAGAATATTTCAAAAACAATGTAAACCTTCTCAAAGTACTTTTTAAACAAAATGTTATTTCATGTGTGGTTGAAACTGGAAACTGATAAAGGAAGTGAAGACCTTCCACTGTCACTATCTAACCTGTGCCTTGTGTCACAAAGTTGAGGCTGAGGCCTGCACAGAGACCTCCTATGAAATTAGCTGGCAGGTTATTTCTTTTCTTTGTTTGTAAAAAGTGTTGACAGTGTAAAATCTGTCAGAACTAACCTCCGGGGCATACTTTACAGACATTCAGAGGCCCAAACAGGCTGCAAATACTGAGCCACTACATTGAGATTAAAGAGAAACAGAGATAATCCTAAAGAGGCTGAGGTGTTCTTACCATGCACTAGTTCTGGGATTTCCATTTGAAAACTGAAGAAAATCCCTAAATTAAAAGCCATGTTGGTGTCATATTTTCTCTGATAGTGAGGCAGCTGTCATGAGCAATCTGGTATGACTGCTGACTCATTTTGGAAGATACGAAAGGTTAATATTTTCAGTTCTTGGAAAGCTACACATTTATAAAACTCAGCTAAGAGAAAGTGTGAGGGTTTTTAATTATATTTCCAATACCCTTAGCCTTTTACTATAAAAACTTATTAAATTATATTAATGTTATGTATTATATTTATATTAGTCAATGTGGAAACCTGAGTTTTTACTATCATTTTTCTTAGTTTTGTTTTGTGTTTTGACATGGTATTTCCAGATATGCTCTATTTAATTATCTGTTTAGATGAAAGTTTTGCCTCAATTCAGACAAATAAAATGATTTTATAAACCCCTGACAACATGGATAAACTTTCATGTAAGATTTTCTTGGCTAACCAGATAGGGCAACTCAGGGCCAAAACACTGGCACTTTCCTACCTCCCTTTCTAGCATTATATAGCCAATCCACTTAGATTTTGCTACTGAGTAAAACTCCCCATTGTGTGCTCTGCACAAAGGCACACTATGAGTGGACAGATGTCTACATCAGAAATACGTTTTTTTCCTAATACACACACGCCAAAACAACCAGTCTCTAATTTGCCCGAAGGCTTCCCGTAGACTGGTTGTAGCCCTGATCGCATTTACCTGGCTCAAGTGTTTAGTTTCCCTAACATGGGATTATATTTGAAAAAGAATCCTTGAAGACCATGAAGTAAAAGTCCTTCAGTAACATATAGAAGGCTTCTCTAATAATGGAGGACAATGCATTATAAGTTTGAGATGACTTTTTCTCCCACTTATCCCCAATTACATAACCTGGGCAGCTTCCTATTTTAGGTATTCAAATTTACCTCTCTTTACTCTCCTGAGAGGGGAAATTAGCAGTGGAGAACAGAAAAATGCTCTCATTTAACTGCTCAGTAGTCAGATAATCTTCTTTGGGTAATCAGAATTGGTTGTAAAGTAATTTGGAAATAAATGACACGGTGATGGTTTGAAGAATCAAGGTATCTTTAGCTCATGATAAATTTAGCACCCAGAGTGTTGATATCAGCAAGAAGTTACACCTTTAGGTACATGAAAACTTCTGGGAAAAGTAATCAAAAAAGAAGGCAATGGAGGGTAAGGTAAGCAGGGAGGGGTAAGATATTTAAGTCACTATATCCATGTGCCAATGGGCACCGTCAGGGTTTGGGACCTTGACTTGTGTATTCATTTTAAATATATCTGTGATAATTTGCACATGTTCTCTAATGCAGACTATTAAGGTTGACAGAGAGCTATTTAACTAATAAATTAATCAGTGAATTTAGGATATTTTGACTGAAAAGGAATATATCAACATATTTTCCATATTCTTTAAATCTGGAGCATAATTTAAGGAAAACATTACTGTTTGGATTTGATAAATCAAGATGTAATGTTTTTACTTTGGCCATCCTTGAGTTGTTTTTAAAGTAATATTACTCAGATATTTGTAAGTAATTTGTTTTATTGTAATGAAAACCCCTAAGTAAATTATTACGTTAAAACTTTATTAAACATATTTTAATGATAACGTGTTTAGTTACAATTCTTTCTGAAACATTGAGGAAAGTGTATATATGACTACAATACAGGTTTTACATTAATGTCTTAGATGATAATTTACCTTGCTATATATATTTTTAACTTTTTTAGTTATTTTATTGCAGTAACTTAATTTTGCAAATTAAAATAAATCTCATATATGTAGGTTCTCCATATGGGCAGTTTTCTCATTCCTCAGATATAGGCCAGTACACCCTGCCTTCCACCAAATCACAAAGTGTTCTTTGCTATTGTCCAGTGGGCATCACTTCAACTCATCATCCTCCTCATCCTATTCCCTATTGGTAATCTCAGTTTTATGGCAAATGTCCAGGGTTGGTTTTGTTTCATCCCTTCCTTCGTTTTGTCTGTTCACACACTACCTATGAGTGAGATCATCTGGTATCTATCTTTCTTCTTTTAATTTACTTCACTTAACATAATCCTTTCTAGATCTATCCATGTATATTCAAAAGATAGGATTTCATCTCCTCTAAGGGCTATGTAAGCATTCCATTTTGTGTGTATATATATACCACAGCTTCTTTATTCATTCATCTGATGTTAGATACTTAGGAAATTTCCACTTCTTAACTGTTGTTTATATGGTTGTAGTAAATATGGGGTGCATACATCTCTGCGAATTAGTGATTTTATAGAAGAGGAATGGTAGGATTATATTGGATTTCCATCTTAAACTTGTTGAGGAATCTCCACAGTTTTCCATAGTGGTTGCACAAATTTGCGCTCCCACTAGTAATATAAAGGTGTTCCCTTTTCTCCACATCTTCAACAGCATTTCTTATTTCAAGACATTTGTATGCTAGCCCATCTCTCAGGTGTGAGGTGATAAATCATTGTTGTTTTGATTTGCAATTCCCTGATAGTCAGCAACTAAGAACATCTTTTCATGTGCCTGATGGCCATCTGTATATACTCCTCAGAAAAATCTCTATAATTCGTCTTCCATCTTTTGATTGAATTCCCGTTTTTCTATTATTGACATTTATGAGTTCTTTTGTTTATTTTGGATATTAAGTCCTTATCAGAAATATGAAACACAAATATCTTCTCTGAGTTAGTATGTTTTCTTTTTATTTTGGTGATTTTTTTTTTAGCTGTGAAGAAGCTTTTTAGTTTGATGTACTTCCAATTATCTGTTTTCCTTTTTGTTTGCCTTGATGCTGAAATTGAGACCCCAAAGCCCTGTCTAAGACTGATGTCATTGAATGTCTTTCCTATGTTCTCTTACAATAATTTTATAGCTTCTGTACTTATGCCCAAGTCTGTAGATCATTTTGATTTAATTTTTGTGAATGATGCTAGAGAGTGGTGTAGCTTCATTCTTTTGCATGTGACTATCCAGTTGCCCCAACTCCATTTATTAAACAGACTTTTCTTTTCTCCACCATATGTTTTCAGCTACTTTGTTATAGATTAACAGACTGTATGTGAGTGAATCAATTTCTGTTCTTTAGCTCTATTACACTGTTCTGTGCCTCTGTTACTATTCTAATATCATATTGTTTTGATCATTATCTCTTTGTAGAGGTAATGATCAATAACTGGTAGTGTAATTCCCTGTGAATGCCTTCTTTTTTTTTCTGATCATTGTTTTGACTTTTCAGGATCTTTCATTGTTCTGAACAAATTTTAAGATTTATTCTCCTATTTTCATGAAATAAGCCCATGTGATTTTAATGGGGATTAGATCTGTATATTATTTTAGTTAGGTAAGATGACCATTTTAATGATGTTGATGCTTCCCAACTATGAGCAGGAGATATCTTTCCATCTCTTTTTGTCTTCCTCTATTTCTTCTAAGAAGGACTTCTAGTCTTCATTGTACAAGTCTTTCATCTCCTTTGTTAAGTACATTCCAAGATATTTGATTCTTTTTGCTTCTATTTTAATCTGTGTTTTTCTTGATTTTGTTTTCTTCTAATGTGTTGTTTACATAAAAAAATGCAACAGATTTTTGTGCATTAATTTTGTAGTCTGCCACTTTACTGTATTCACTGATGAGTTCTAGTAGTTTGTTGATACAAGAGTTTTTAATATATATATATATATATATATATATATAATCCTGTTATCTGCAAATAATGGCATTTTGCTTCTTCCTTTCCAATTCGGATTACTTTTATTCCTATTTCTGCCTAATTGCTATGGATAAGAACTCCAGTATGTTGGTAAATAGCAGTGGTGATAGTGGACAGCCTTGCCTTGTTCCTGGCCTTCAAAAAATAATTTCGTTTTTTTTATTTTTCAGTTTTTTGCTATTGACTGATATTGGCTGTGGATTTATCATATCTGACCTTTATTATGTTGAGTTATGTACCAACTATTTCCATTTTATGCAGGGTTTTTATTATTAATGTGTGTTGGATGTTGTCAAAAGCTTTCTCTGCATCTTATGATATAATCATGTGGATTTTGTCTTTTCTCTTGTTGATATCAATATATTTATGTTTGTTGAATCATCCTTGCATCCCTGGGATAAATTGCACTTGGTCGTATAATGTCTGTCTCTGTCTTTTGTTATACTTTTTAGTTGGATGCCTGTTTTTTCTGGTATATTAAGATGCTTTTATTTTGGTTGTCCTTTGACTGTATGATTTTCTGCCAATCATTGACGCTGAGTCTTTGTTTACCTTTTGAAAGAAGGTGAGTTTCGCTAACACAGTAGAAGGCTGGTTTATGTTTTTTAATCCATTTGGCCACTCTGTGTCATGATGAGTTCAATCCATTGATGTTTAGGGTGATTATTAATATGTAGCTGTTTATTGCCATTTTGCAATTTGTCTTGTGGGTGTCATTCCAGACGTTGCCTTTGATCTTCTCTTTCTCCTCTTAGGTGGGTTGGACATAATTATGTTTTGATTGTTTTCCCTTTTTCCTTACTTCTTTGCTCTTTCCCTAGAGATGTGTTTTGAGGTTACCATAGGATTAGCATTAAGAACTCTATATTTATTTCCTATTTTTATTTGAAAGCAAATCATCTTATACTCATTACAACCATTTACGTTTTTATTCTCCTCTCTTCCACACTTTTTATGCTTTTCTGTCTTACTGTTTTTATGTATGTTTCTTTTCACTACATATAGTTTCCTTTAATATTTTTTGTAGAGCTGGTTTTATGGTGATGAAGTTCTTTAATTTTGCTTATTTGAAAAGCTTTTTAATCATTCCTTCAGTTCTAAATGATAAACTAACAGGGCATAGTACCCTAGGTTGAAAATTCTTTTCTTTCAGACTTTGAATATATCATGCCATTCCCTTCTGGCCTGTAGAGTTTCTCTTGAGAAATCCACTGACATTCTTATGGGAATTCCTTTATATGTTATTTGTTTTTCTCCAGGTGCTTCAAGAGTCTTTGCTTATCTTGTGTTTTTAACATTTTGATGCCAATGTGTTTAGGAGTACATTTGCTTGGGTTTCTTTTGTTTATAACTCTTGAGTTTCCTGGGTCTAGAGACTTGCTTCATTCCTCAGGATAGGGAATTTTTCAGCTGTTAGATCTTCAAATACAGTTTCTGCCCCCTTTTCTCTCTCATCTCCTTTTGAGACCCCTATGATATGAATGTCATTCCTTTTGATGTTATCCCATGGATTTCAAATGTTCTCTTCATTTTTTTTTTTCATTCTCTTTTTCTTTTTTGCTTTGCTTGAGTGCATTACTCTGCCATATCTTCTAGCTCACTGATTCTATTGGAAGTTTCATCCATAAATCCTCTATTGAGATCTTTAGTTCAGCTATCATATTAATTCCTTTAATATCTTGCTTCATTTCACCTCCCTCATTTTTGTTGTTTTCTTTTTCTTCCTCTATTTTGTTCTTGATTTCCACGAATATGGTTATCACTGTTGTCCTAAATTCCTCCTTAGGTAGTTTTCAGTCTGTTGTGTTCAGATTTTCTCCTGGGCTTTTATTTGGATTCATCATTCCATACATATTTCTCAGTGGCTTCACTCTGTACAACATTCTGTGTGTGTTTCTGTGGACTAGGTTGCACTGCAGTGATGGCCTTGTGAAGAATATCAACTTGCAATGAACATGCCTGGATAGTGGTTTGAACACTGGGTTTTGTGACATCACTACTGATTAGACTTATTGAAGTTCTTAGTCGAACCCTGTGTTCAGGCCTGAGAGTTCAGCCTATGAGACTGGAGTTTGTGTGGGGGCTGCAGAACCTAAACCCAGTGTCACATGTCTGAATGATAATGATCACCATGTTATTGGCCCACATTCAGTAATGAATCTACAGTTTTGCCTCCATCTGCAGGATGGTGTTAGTAGGTAGCTCTTGATGGTTCCTCCCTTCTGGGAGACTTTTTTCTTCCTTTAAGCCTTGGGGCAAGATTTCCAGTGGCTGGGCTCTGGCATAATTTTTTGGAAAGGCATGGGGAATGGGGGTTTCCTCTGTCTAGTTTCCAGTTATAGTAGTGCCCTGTGTAATTTCCCCTCAGGGACTCCTGTTCAGTTATACCAGGGTGCTGGTCTTCCTTCTGCCCTGCACCAAGACCCTCTCCCCAGGTTCTGTGTCTTGGTCACACTGGGATGGCTCCCTGCTCATTTCACCTGCCCTTTGTGGTAATGAATGATGCTGTAGTCTCTGTAGCCTCTGAACCTGCTTTTCCTCAGTGCTTGTGTCAGCATAATAGTGAATTCCTAGTTGCTGTCTGGGGAGGAGGTGACACTTGACACATACCAGGTCACCGTATTGACTCTCTCCTATACATTTAAAATACATTTTCAGTCATCATACTTTGTCCTATGCATATATTTACCTCCACTATATTTTAAAGCTGTCAGTAGGACTAATAACTCTCTCAAAGAAAGCTACAGGAAAAGTATGGGTTAGAAAGTGAACATTTCTTTGGAATTTCAGGTCCCAATTTATATTAGAGATTCTTGAGCAATGAACTTGTCACTGAAAGAGAATATTTTTATTGGATTCATTTCTTTATAGTATGGAAGAACCATGCTACTTACAGTCTCATTCAACATGGAAACTAGATATTTGATAGAAATAATTCAGAGTAATATTTTTACATACTGACCCATGTTGAAAGGAAAATAAAGCTTCATTACTTGACTGTGTCAAAGGTGATCAACTATAGTGCTGAGAGGCATCTGGATTTGATTCTCTGAGTAGTATAAATGGGAGTAATGCATTGTATTCTGTTATCTTTGGGTAGAAGTTATCAATTCAAATGTTTCTTCTCCTTTTTAATCTGTAAGCTGCTTTCAACATTCTGTGGTTGTTTATTATGCTTTTTAGATAAGAAGCAATGCTACATGCTGGTTTAAACTCTCATACCTTCTTACCTATATTGAAGTGTTTTAGATATTTTAGCTTTGGGTAAATTGGATGCTGTCTTTGATTAATATCATGTGACTAATCCCACTCAACTGAAATTTGTCAGATCCTTTATTTTAATATAGTTATTTGGGAAAATCTCATATAATAACTGGTAATTTGGTTAGAAATATCTAGGTTATAGCATAATTGTCTAGAACTATAACCCTTTTAACTGGTGTAAGAGTATGATAAATTACTCATTTTTCACATAGTACAGCATTTTCCACATGCAGTTATTCCAAGTTGTGACTTACTTGTAGGCTGACCATGTGCGCTGTTTGAAACAGGAGTATACTGTGGTTTTCATATTTCCCAAACGTAATTTTTGTCCTGTTTTTAATAAACCAGGACCATCTATAACATGGGATAAAGGGGCAGTTGATTTGTCTTGGGTCCAGTCTGTTGAGGTCCCCAAAAGACCCGTCTCATTTTTTTCTCAAGGAAATTTGGCCAGCCTACCTACTTGAATTTAATATGCTTCAGTTTCCACATCGAATTTTGCTTCTCTCTCACACCTCTGGGATTGTTGACCAAAATTATCTTGATTTAATTTAGTAGTATTTTAATTTTTTTTGTTTGTCTTTTCATTATCATTTTGGAAAGAACAGAGTTGTCTCCGAACCGTCAAATGCAACACCATCACGTATTTCAACATTTTTACGTAACTTTTCAGACTTTTTTTTTTTTCGGATATGTTTTGTTTGTATAATCATTATTGCTTGCATTGCTTTATATTTAATGCCAGCCATAGATCTCATTAACATGCTGATGACTGCCTCTGGCAGATAACTACCTAGTTAGTCAATGGAAACATTACTGTTCAATTGTGTGTTGCTTTGGGGAATTTTTTCAACATATAAGTAATCCCACTCAGGATTCTAATGAGAAAAGCAAATAGGCCATGACAAAGGATGTTAGAAGACAGGTAGGGTTTATCTCTACTAGTATTCATAAGATATATGTATCTATAGGTAAACATAATGAAAATCGCATATAGAAAAGTGAAGTTTCAAGGACATAAAAAGTAGACTAGAAAGAAAAAAATATAACAAAGACCTTAGATCAGGAAATATTTGAGAAACTGTTATATGAGAATATATTTAGTAATAATTATTAGCATAGCTCAGAAGAATGAGTGAGTACTAGGATAATAGCCAAGGAATCCTTTTTCTAGTTTCTAACTCTTACTTGAACTGCTATAGTGTGTAAATGAGTCTTGGAATATTACTAGCCTTCATTTTTTTATATGTAAAATAAAATAGCTAAACTGGATGCTCGTGCCCTTTTAGCATTGACTTTCCATTGTATTTATTGAACTAGCAAGTTCAGTCCTGTTAGATATTAAAATCCATAGCAACAGATCTTTAATAAAGTAGTATAGTGGAAGAATAGAAGATTCTTAGAAAAGACTGGAGACCCAAAATTGATTTATTGTGATTAAATATGTGATTTATCTGTCATTTTATTAACTCAGATGGACTGGACACAAAATCGTCTTGGAACAATTGCCTAAACATTTTTAAGAATACAGGCAAAAAGTGGTATGCTTGCCTCATTCTTTACATAAAATTGAATTCTAAATGGACTAAAGTTTTAAACATAAAAAAGGAAAAGGAGAGGGAGAGATATAGAACAATGGCAAGAAGTATTTAAAAAAGTGTTTTCAGTATAATGACATTTGTATAGATCTGAATAAATTCAGATACTGTAATGGAAAATATGGATGCATCATATATAAAAATTAAACACTTTCATAATGTTGAAAATGCCATAAATTAAAAAACAAACAGTAAATTGGGGAAGCTATTTGCAAAGCACATGATAGAAAATTTGTTATCTATATACAAAGAATTCTCACAAGTAAATAGAAAAAGAAGAACAACCCAAAATAAAAATGGTCAGAGTACATGAACAGACAACAGAAAGAACAAAATAAAAAAATGACAGTTGACAAGTCTCTCAGGCATACTCATATAGAATAATATTAAGACACCACTTTCATTTGTATGACTGGAAAAAGTTAAAATGTTTAATAAGACCCAGTCTTGGAGGAATAGGATATTCTCATATACTTTTAATGGCTATCTTTATTTTTGAAAGGCAATTTAGCAATAGATATCAAAATCTTAATTGTAAATATTTTCATATCCAGTATTCTATATCAGGTTATCAATCCTGTAGTCAATTTGCCAGATTTTATATGTGTACATGATTCTGTTGATGCTATTAAATATATACTTTCAGTAATCTTTTAAATATATAAAGTATATTTTGAATAAAACACAAGCAATCATTTATAGTACTCACCTTTGGGGAGAAAAGGGAGATAGAGAGACTTTTAAATTTATTTTATATCATTTCATACTTCTATAAAATTACATTTTTATCATGGTTGAGAAAATGTTAGCAATTTTAAATAGTGTTAAAATTTTTATTAGTGTTAATATTTAGCAGTAAACTACAATGTCCCAAGGTGTCTTTTTAAAGTAGTTGTAGAAAGAAAGATAATAAGGTTAAAATATACTTGCAAAAACTCAACTTTATCTTCTTTCCTAAATTGAAAATAGTAGCTAAACATACAGTAATATACATGACACTTTAGAAAATGATACAAGTTCATATAACAAAAATGACAACCTCTAGAGTTTCTGAAAATTGTATGCTTCACTTATTATACCAACACCCTAAAGGATTCTTCTGTATAAGATAAAATGAGATTGATATCCTATGTTTTTCATGCGGAACTCAGTGCTTTTTATTTTATGAATTCCTTCATACACAAATTGCTTTAAGGTATGTTGTTTATTTTTTAACAGTGGCATGATAAACAGTATCAAACACACAAACCCTGAGCTATTCAGAAAGTAGATTCCCTATTAATATGCTTTGCCACCTTCATATAAAAACTGCCATAGTACTTGTAACTATAGTATGGGTTATTATTTGATCACTTTAAATCTTATTAATAGGTTACTTATAATGAGAATTTATATAATAGCAAGTGGTCAACTGGTGTGTTTTTCAAATTAGACTTCTTTTCAATAAAGGAAAACATTTTCAAGGTTCACAGATATCTTATAGTCATAATAGATATCAAATAGACAGGCTTGTTGCATACTTCTGCTTCTAGTTCTTGCACCCAAGACTAAGGGCCACAGAGGGTTGACATACATAATACAGAATGAACTGTCATTATACATCCAAATGAGAGTCTCTCTCTCAAATTAGCTTTATAAGTCATAGATTTAGGAAATAAGCTTTAGAAAAAAAATTGAAATTGTAACACTTTTTTTAAGGAATGGTGCAGGTAGGAATGAAGGTGAGTAGATGGCAGTCAGAAAGAAAGAGGATGAAGCACTTATTTGTTTTATATTGACCATTTCCCCCACCCCAGTTACAAGCCAATGTCCCTAGGATGTATGTGGACTATGAAGACTTAACTGCTAAGCCACCGGGTCATCTATATTTACCTTTTGAAAGGCTATTCACTACAGTTTAAAAAAATGGAGATTCAGGAAATGAAAAAAATTTTTGAAGATATTGCTTTAAGTTATGGACCTCAAAATCATGGGTAAAATGATAGAAACTAAACTATTTAGCAGCTGTAGATCAGAAACCATATACCCTCCCTCAAAAAATAAAAAAGACCTAGAGAGAGAGGAAGGACACAGGCAGGAATGAAGACAAATAGGCAGCAAGCAGTCAGGAAGAGAAAGGAGGAAAAAGCATTTCCTTATTTATGCAGATGTTCATCTTAATTGTTTACCCTGGCCCCAGGTCAAGAACCTGGGTTCCTGGGCTGTGCATGGAGTACCCTGTCAGAGAAACAAACTTACCCACTGAGCCACCAGGGTATGCCAAATATTATCTTTTAACCCATTAATTTCTGAGTTATTTCTGTGAGATTTCACCAATTCACAGCCCAGCTGTCTTAGATTTGACTTTTCATACTTGACTCATTTTATCAACACACTGACATATATCCATCTTGTGTACTTCAGTATATAATATTTTTGAAAGCATAAATGAGACTGCTGGTTCACATTAGATATTAAAGTCATTAAAAGTAAAATGATAAAGCAATTAAAGTAAAATGATTCTATTACTTTTCATATTTAGAGCATATCTTTGTTTATAATTTGTGTGTGAGTTGATCATGTGTACGGCTTCTCAGAAAACTCTATAATTTATTATTTTGTACTTGTCTTTTTAAATAAAAATTAATTGAAGTAGATTTTTATTAGTATTTTACTTCAAGGGCATGTAATATATGAAATAAAATAGTTCTGAATATCTAGTACTTGGTGTAAAATACTCTTTTCAGTCTTAAAAGAAAATGTTTATAAAATGAATATATTTAAAGATGAAAGTAATTAAAAGTTAATACCAGCTGCCATGCTATATCCTCTTAATTGCCAAATTAAAGAAAAAAAGCAAGAATATTAAATACAAAAAGATGACAGTTCAGCAAAACTGAAATCATGACCAATGTATGGAGAATCAAATAGACCATAGCTTTAGACTAAGTTCTTTATATTCCCATAATATCCATGTACCATAAAAATGTTCTTGGATAACTGAAAGCAATATCCACAGATTAAAACATATTAGCAGCAAAAAGCCTAAAGCAGAATTAAAATTATATTAGTTGAATTACAGTAATTATTCTAAGAATTGAAAATGAGGTGATGTTTAATTTCTCACAATTTGTTGAATGGGGAAAGGTATTTATCAAAGAGACTAGGTCTCTCACTTCAGTTTATGCTTCAAAACAACCTGAGAGGAATGGTCAATTAAATTATAAATTACTTAAAGTTAATAATTTTCAGGATAATATCTAATATGGCTTTATTAAAAGTTAGTAATTTTAAACTAAAAAAGAGAAAAGTCTCCTGTCTCTGTTTAGTGGTCTGTTTTCTTATGTCCTATTTTGCTTTTAAACAGTGGTGTTCTTTGATGGTAACAGAACAATAAATACCCTATCCTTTTCTTTCTGTCCTTATACTCACATGGCACTGAATTTGCGATGGTAATAAGAAGACAAGCAACTAAAGTCATCAACGTTTGAATATAATTTCCTCAAGAATAAAAGCAGAAATTCAAATTATGAAGACTGATATTGACTTGGTTCTTTGCGGTTTTTCCAAAACAAAGATATACAGTACAAAATCTCCCAGGCAGCCTATATTAGTGTATTTTTTTTAAGGGAAAAAAAATGTTACAAATGGGGTAAGATACAGCAGGTCATTCTCTTCTCACTAAACTAACCTGAAGCTATAAGTACATACATGAGAAGAGACTTAGAATTCAACAAGAGTTCTGAAGATAACAGACACAAATAAAACTAGGAAAAAAAGTGCTGTGAGGAAAAAGTCAAAGAAAATGCAATTGTGAAAGAGAGAGCACAGGGACAATTTAATATTTCCTTTCAAGTATATGGAAGGCTCTACAGTAGAGCTGCTGACCAGCTGTTCCTAATCTTCCTTGAAATCATAAATTGGAAGGGGTAATTTAACAGATTTTGATCAAGGAAGAAATGAGGACAGCTGAGAAAGAACAAATGGATGATTCTAAAGGACACCAAGTACTACAGCACCCAAAATGTGTGCTTACATTAATGTTTGATCTTAAATGCAGGGTTACCTGCAAAACCAATCACTTTCTCACTCAGCATTTATTCCTTTCCTTTTTAAAATATCAAAAATGGATAAAATAAAAACTAACAAAATTGCACATGTCACTATTATAAAGAGCTTCAAAATGAGAGACAATAAGGTACAGTAATTAAAAACATCAGCTACTGAGTCATTTACTTCTAGATTTCAATCCCAGTTCTTTAAGGCTCCACTTAAGTGACCTTGGACCTAATTCATCAAATCTTTAGCCCTCTCATAGGTAAAGCAGGTTTATTACAGCATACTGCATTGATCATTATGCAGATAAATCAAATCATCTAGTTATAGTGTCTGACATATAGAAATAATTTTGCAAATAGTGAATGCTTGAAGTACAATCACAGAGTGCAGTGAAGGTGGTACATTATACTCTATTGTTTCATATCATGTTAACATCAAAAATGTGTCTTACTCTAAACAATAGTGTCCTTTGAGGGAGATATATTTTATAGTAAAATTTGTACATAGTATTCTGTTCAGTGGTTTACAAAACTTTCTACTCTTTCACTTCTTAAGTATCTTTGAATGGTTAAAATAAGAAGTATACAAAGATTAAAATTTTATTTCCTACTTTACATCTATGTGTGATATGAAATGTTAGGGAGAGTTGTCACAAGGCTCGAACATCAGAAAGCAGGCACCGGAGGAAAGGGCATCCTTGGGAAAGCAATGAAAGCAATGAACTGAAATGCAAAAGAAGCAGCAAAGAAGAGGACAGGGTAGGAGAGAACAGTTGTACAGTTAATGCAGATCAAGAGAACGTGATAAAGTAGAGCAAAATAGTGGTCAAAATATCAAGTCATAGTCCATAACCAAAAGATACAAAGGAAGGATCAAAATAACTTTAGTCATGATTATAAAATATGGGGCTAGAAAACAATAAAAAAAAAGAGTAGACTCAAGTAAAACCAAACAAAAAGCATTTGTCATTTGTCTCTTGAATGCAGCATTTTATTTTAAATTTAACAATTCTTCTAGCAAATATAATTAGAATGGCATATATATGTATGTGTGCATATATATTTAATTTAAAATTTTCATTTCATAATTTTTCTAAACTGTGGTGGAATAATTAATTTTGTAACTTGGGGATGGGAGAAATATTATTTAATTGAAGTTGTGAGGTATGTGTCCCTCAGACATGGAAAAGAAATCCATTTTAAAAGAGATCTGATTTTTCAGTTCTTGTAAATCATTGTCACTAAATTTCAAAAAATGATTAAAATTCTTTTATTTTAAAATTAGAATTGCTAATGTCTTATCCTTTCAGAAGGGTTTCTTAGAAATAGATCATACTATTTTCTTTAAAGTAAGTCTTTGGTTGTTAACTTTTATACCGTTCTGAGCACCATTAACTATCTGAAATTATTTTAGCCATCCATAGAAAATTGAATATTCTAAATTTGACATGAGTACATTTACTTTTGATTCAGAAAATAAATCATTTTTCAAAGTTAAAAAGGAAAAATAAAAAGTAAGGGGCCCTGGAGCAAACAAATTCTAGTACAGAGGGTACATTGACTCAGCTTCAGCTACTTCATTCTGTTCTCAACCCAGTGGCAGGGGAGTTTAAATAATTCAGGTTTGGATGGCTGCCACTGATGAAATTAAAGCCTGATGATTGGCAAAGTCTGGGAGGGGCTGACAGTTCTCTGGAAAAAGCATCTTCCTTCTTGATATAAAGAAGTAAAGATTTCCTCAGCCCTTTAGGATCTGTTGCTTGTGATTTTGATACATAAGATGTTGATGTGGTGCTTTTAATGTATTATTAATACCTTACTTTAACTTGTGGCTTGTAAATAGTGCCTTTGCAATGACCACTTAAATCATGAAACTGATCTTTATAAATTATTTACTATAGAAATAATAAGTCATTTCTAGAGGGGATTCTCTACCGGGTTTTGGTAATCAACCTGACATAGGCCGTTCATTTATCTGCCTGTCTGCTAAATTTTAAGTGTCATTTAAATTATTATGAAGATGTCGCTGCGACAAGACTCTGACATATACATAAAAAACATACGCTAATTTTAAATGTTTATGATGTAATTCAGACTTGAAAACAATATTATATTATATTTTTGTTATTGATAATATACCGCAGAGTATACATTTGTGTCAGGAATACTTTTCTGAATAAATAGTAATCTAATTAGAAGTGATCTTCGTGGTCATACATGAAAATAATATATTTTATTCAAATGTGTTTGTAAATTCATCAATTATTTTAATTAGTTAGAATTCTACTCTGAAATTGATCATGCCCATGAAATTAAGACTCCCTTAACCATAAAATTTCCAATATTTCTATAGTTTTGGGTGTATAGTTCTCTGTATTATAATTGTACATCATACTATGTTATACCTAAATATTCACATAGATTTGTTCTTTGAAATGATTTAGAGAAGTTGTTCTCAAACACAAGTTCTTAAACTAGCAGAGTTCTCATCACCTGAGAAATTGTTAGAAGTGAAAATTTCGCTCTCCATCCTAGAATCAGAAATTTGCAGGATGGTGCCCAACCATCTGTATTTTAACAAGTCCTTGAGGTGAATCTGATGTATGGTAAAAGTTGAAAACTACTGGTCAAGTGGATCAATTAGTTGCTTCATTTATGGACTTATGTGATTAATTCATTTATTTGTTAAATGTAAATTAGTATAATATATATGGCTTGTTAGTAACTATGAAGAATACACAAATAATTAGTTGTTACATTTCCTTTCAAGATTAGAGATGCTAACTAACCATTGAAGAATGAAATAATATGCCCAAAGGTCTATACTACAATGCTGCATATGATGAATTGTCATATTTAGAAAGTATAATATAAAGAAAGCATAGTGATTAAGAGTTAGACTGGGGTCAGACTTCCTGTATTTGAATTCAATCTTTGTCTAATTGGCAGCTACATCATAGGATTATTGAAAGGATAAAGGAGTTAGATGATATGATGAAGATTATTCAAGTGTTAGCTTAAGTATTATTTTAGTATCATAAACAGTAAGTTTCATAAGAATTCCAAGAAACAATTTGTTAATTGAAGGAATTATAGGATTTACAGAAAAGTAATTTTTTCTGGGCCTTGAGGTATTAGATTGTATTGGTGAAACGGTAGCAAAGCAGGGGATGCTGATGGCCTATGTGAACAAGTGAGTCAATCTTTATTTTAAATATACACAATTATATAGGGTTGATATCTCTAACTGGTCTATTTAAATCTAATGGTAAAACATTGTTTTACCTGATTGAGTTATAAGCAACTATGGTCCTCATGGCTTTCAGAAACAACTACCTGCTCTTATAAAATGAACCCATGCAGTCTTTAGATGGTCATATCCTTGCCTCCCACATTTGTATGTCAGGCCCACATCTGTTATCAGCTTCTACACTTACTTTTAACACCTCCACCAAGCTGTACCTACCTACATATTCCAAAGGTCTTTCAAATTCACCGTGCTAAAACTAAAATCATCACCTTCCCATATACCTTTAAATCTGCTCTCACTTAGTATTCTATATCTCAGCAAATTGGATCGCTATCTACTAAATCAAGTCACATACTAGTGTGTGACTTCCCTGTAAGTCTGTTCATTTGCCCACTTTAAAGTAGATATGTTATTTGTTCACTTTTCCAGTAAAATTCTTCAATACCTCCCTTTTCTTAGAGAATAAATTGTCACTGGCTTGCCTAGTGGAGTAGAAGTTGAGCACAGTCCACATATGTCCCAAGGTCTCCAGTTCTAGTCCCTGGGTTGTGGGAGCAATCAAGATGAACAAGTAAAATAAAGTGCTTCTTAAAGTGCCCTTCCTTTCTTTTCTTACCTGCCTGCCTTTGCTCATCATTATCCTTACCTTCATCTTTCCTTTAAAAAAAATGCTTTGTTATCCCTATCAAAATCCCAAAGACAGACATAGAACACCAAGTCATGCATATAGAAAACAAAAATCATGAAATTTTCTTGGAACTTCAGGAGACCTAGGATAGCAAAAACAATCTTGAGACTAAAGAACAAAAATGGAAATGTCATGCTCTCTGACATCAAACTCTACTACAAAGGAATAATAATGAAGACAACATGGTACTGGCATAAAAACAGTAATACAGATCAATGGAAAAGAATTGATATCCTGGAAATAAATTCACACATATATGGACACTTAATTTTTAACAAAAGAGACAATGGCTTACAATGGAACAATATTCTCTTTAATAAATGATATTGGGAAAACTGGTCAGCGACATACGAAAGGTTGAAGCTAGATTATTACCTAACACCATAGAAAAATTTATTTTAGCTGGATTGAAAATGAACTAAATCAAGAAAAAATGGACTTTCAGGGGAAAAAAAACACATCAGTGGGTACAGGAAGAGAAGGGGTAGGGGTAACGGGACTAATGGAGTAGAAAGACAGTATTAATTTTTTAGTGAAGGAACAAAGTAAAGCATGGTAAACTCTGCATTATATATGAATTTGCCATCATGTATACCTTAAACATAGTTAATGTTAAAATTCAATATTCCTTCAATAAAATCAATTATAAAAATAATAAAAAGCTAAAAAAATGTTTTAAAAAATGTTACTAAGCAGGTACTATAAAGTCCTAATGATTTCTTGTCCCTATCTTCCTTTCAAAACTCAAAAACTGTCACTTCCTTCTGTGAGCTTTTACTCTAAATAAACCAAATTATCACTTTCTTATCTTCAGGTCTTTTACAAATCCTTTTCTCTCTGCCTATAAGGCCTTTCAGTCTCTGTTCACCCCTCACCACTTCCCCCAATTTTTGCTCATTCTTAGGACTACTTGAATTCATGGAGTGGGTCCTTTCTCCTACCTATCCAGAGGATTGCATTATCCTCAGGAGCTAGACTACTGGGAGCATGCCAGTAGCTGTAGACTAGTTTTATCTCTCTTTGTAGCAAGGGACAGTATTCACTGTCAAGGGAAAGCGTGGGCATTTCAATAAGGAAGTGTTAGAAAGAACTTATTGGATATGGTTTTTGGTTGAGTGATTTGTGGGCGGGTCTAAAATAGGAGATTTTCTCCAGGTATTGTCAGAAAGTAGGAGCAATAATATGATTGATATCTAAATAAATCTTATGTATTGAGAGGGAAGACTAGAGTGAGGCTAATTCTTCAAATAGTGAAGAAACAGGATTCATTCATTTCGGTTGAGAGAAAGGGAAATTTATCATTTTGTGAGTAGTATAGTGACCTGATTTTTGTCTGTGTTTAAACATTGTTAAGGCCCTATTTAATTTAACATTATCGTGGTCTTAGAGTGTGCTTATCTGAAGTTGATATTCTATGGGATTGCTTATGTTAAATAGGAGAGTAACAGAGCTTCCTTCGGAATGCCAGTCTAGCTAGCTGTTAGATGTCAGGAGCATAGGTTTTTCCTTTTTCAGAATTAAATTTCCCATTCTTGCAAAGTTGTTTTCAGTGCCTCTATTATATTACTTATCGCACTTTAAACTAAGCAATGCCTGGCATATCATATTACTAAGGTTTGATAAATGATTGAAAAAATGAGTTGTTGAAACATTTGATCAGTAGATTTTATGACATAGCACCTCCTTTCCATTTTTTCATTAAAAACCATTAATCATAAGAATTTGAGAAAATAAAAAATATCTCTCTATAAAGAAAATATTACTGACCATGGTGTATAACTTAGAAAGAAATGCAATTTGAACTCTTAGTAAGTATCAATTATAATTTTACCAAATATATTAGTCACCTCTGTACCTATTCTATGGGTAAGGAAGTAATTACCAGACTCAGTACACATTAAGACTGTTTTGCTCTTGTGAATATCAAAAGCAATATAAAGAAATTTGTGAATGCATGACCATTATGAATATGTGCACTGTCTCCTCACATTAAACATTATTTCTTAACCATTGTATGTCCTGAAATATTAGTTCCTTTTCTTCTTCCTGAGTATATACCAGATTCTCAATTTCTCTTACCAGTTCTGTATTTTCATTTACTAGGTCCTTTTTTAAAAAATCGAAAGACATGGTTGAGTCTTCCTTTTACTTTCTGGCATATAGGCCTGCTATGATTTTAACTTATAAACATACTTTTTGAAGAACAAAGAAGGAGTTATATTTTAAAAAAGGAGGTAAATGAAAGCCATTGTGATAAAAAGGAAAGTATTGGGATTACATGAAAAGTATGAATTCTGATTGAAAAAAGAAAATTACAAGAATAATATGTTTGATGAAGGTAATAGAGCAAAACTTTAAATTTAATTGAAAGTAAGAGTACCCCAATAGCAAATAAATAAGGAAAAAAAAAACAAAAATGAGCAATAGATTTTAAAAGAAAAAATAGAGGAAATATTAAAAATAAGAAAAAAATAAATGTTTAATTCAATATCCTTACCAATTGTAACCAATAAAAGCCTAGATTTGTAATTCATTTATAAAATTCTTATGAAAACACAATTGTCGGAAAGTCTACCAATTTAAATGTAAGTGTATATATACATACTTTAGTCTATTAATGAAATTATTCTGGTATTAGATTTCAGAATCATCACAGAAATTTAGTTTAGCTACAAACTTCCTTTATGTAACATTTCTAGAAGTATATCTTAAGGAAATTAATAGAGAGATATGTATACAAAATTATTTCACATAATATTATGAAAACTTAGAAAGTATCAATATTCTAACAACATAAGAGTGCTAAAATACATTGTGACATGCACTGTGGCATATTCAGCAGATAATTCAGGAATCAATATAATGTTTACAAAGAATATTTAATGATATAGTAATATTTATGTTAAGTAAAGGAGTAGGATACACCAATATAAAAAGTGGGTGAATCCAACTGTAGGAGAGAGAGAGAAACAGAGAGAGAGAAACAGAGAGAGAGAAACAGAGAGAGAGAGAGAGAGAGAGAGAGAGAGAGAGAGAGAGAGAGAGAGAGAGAGAGAGAGAGAGAGAGAGAAAGAGAAGAAGGAAGCAAAGGAGGGATGGAAGGAGAGAGAGAGAGATCCTGAAAGGTAAGGAAATGGGAAAAAATAAAATTTAAAGAAATAATACCAGAAAGCTCTCCACATTTATCACAAAAACTAACTGAAAAGCCAATAGAACAAATTTCTAAATGCAAAAAGACCTACACCAAGATATATTGAAAGTAGAAAAAAGTCAATAAAATTAAAACTACTAACAACTGTGAGAGAAAAGAGAGTAGAAAGACATAGTCAAAATACTACTAGACAAAAACTGTCAGCCAAGAATTCAGTACTATGCAAAACTGTCATTCAAATATGGTATAAAAATAAGTCTTTACAGTAAACAAACAAAAGTTAATTTTTTTCCACCACCAAATTTGCTTCCAAGAAATGTTGAAATGTGTGCTATAAAATGGAAAATAAAAACATAGAATTAAGGACCACTAAACCTGGAGAATAGTAACAAACAGTGAAATAGAACCAGAAGTAAAGACAGGACCACCAGGAGAGAACAACAAAACACTAGAGGATGAAAAAAAAGAAGATGCATAGCTAAGAAAAGACTATAGTAGATGGGTTAAGTTAGTGAGGAAACAGAAAATAGTCACCAAACCTAATCTTTTTTAAAAGTTAATATTTATTAAGGTAACTTTGATTTACAAAATTATATAAGCCCATATTGACCGGTCCTCAAATGCCCCCTAGCAAATTATCAAAAGTCTTTAATCATTGTCCATTGAACTCCATCACCACTTGCTTTCTTTCCCCATCCCATTTCCTACCAGTAATATCAGTTCTGTTGTCCGTGTCAAAGTATTGTTTTTTGTTTTGTCTGTTCCTTTGTTGTCTTTCTTTTATTTCCCATATATAAATGAGTTTATCCATTGTCTTTCTCCTTTTGACTTACTTCATTTAATGCAATGTCTTCTAGTTTCATCCATATTACCACAAAGGATATAATTTCATCTTTTTAGAGCTGTGTAGTATTCGTGTGTGTGTGTGTGTGTGTGTGTGTGTGTGCCTCTGCCATCTAATGATTGGCATTTAGGTAGTTTTCAATTCTTGACTATTAAGATAATGCTGATAAACATGGGGGTGCATATATATTGGCAAATTAGTATTTTTTGTGATATTTGGTAAATACCTGGAAGTGAGATGATGGGATTGTATGATATTTCCATACTCAATTTTTGAGAAATCTCCAGTCTGCTTTCCATAAAGTTTGCACTAGTTTACACTACCCATCAACAGTTTGAGTGTTCTCCCTTCTACACATCCTCACCAAAACTTGTTATTTCATGACAATTGGATAACAGCCAATCTTGCAGGTCAAAGGTTGTATCACATTGTTATTTTGATTGCATTTCCCTAATAACAAAATGAGGAAGAACACATTTTCACATGCTTGTTGTCTGTCTTTTTGGGAGAAATGTCTATCCAGTTTTTCAGTGCATTTGCTGATTAGGTCTTTTGTTGGGTTTTCTGAGTTCTTGGTACACTTTGCATATTAAGCTTTTATTAAATGTGTGTTGTGTAAATCCTTCTCCCCGTCAGTAGGATATCTTATTGTTTTTTTAATAGTTTCTTTCACTGGGAAGAAGCATTTTAGTCTGATGTAGTTCCACGTGTTTATTTTTTGGTTTTGCTTCCCTTGCCATGGAGTTGAGTCCCCAAAGGCCTTTGGGAGCAAAGACCAATGTCATGGAATATGTTGCCTGTGTTTGCTACTATTTTATGGCTTCCAATCTTACATAAAAGTCTCTGATCAATTTTAAATTAATTTTTGTTTGTGGTGTTAGAGAGTGGTCTAGAGTCATTCTTTTGCAGTTTTCCCAACACCATTTATTGAAATGATTTTCCTTTCTCCTAAAATATCCTAAATACATTCTGTAAGACTCTTCCACTGATTTCAAAAGATAAGAGCAGCACTAAAAGAAAGCAAATTATGGACTAATTTACTGGTATAATTTACCAGTATAGATAGATAGATAGATGGATAGATAGATGCAGAAATCCTTAACAAAATCTTGGCAAGTGGAATTCAATAACACATTGAAAAAAATTATATTATCATGACCAAATGGGATTTATTTCAGAAATGCGAGAATCATTCAACATATACAGATCAATCAATGTGATACACCACATTAACAAAGGGAAAAACAAAATTCGTATGATCATAACAATAGACATAGAGAAAGTATTCACCAATACTCAACACCCATTCATGATAAAAACTCTTGATAAACGGGAACAGAAGTCATATACCTCAACATAATAAGAGCCTTGAGTGACAAACCCACAGGTAACATCATACTCAATGGTGAAAACTGATTTTCCCCTAAGATCCAGAAGAAGATAAAGATGCCTTCTCTTACCTGTTCAGCATAGAGTCCTGGCAAGAACAATAAGGCAGGAAAAAGATATTAAAGTAATCCAAACTGAAAAAAAGAAATGAAAGTATTATTTCCAGATGACGTGATAATATACCTAGAAAATCCTAAAGACACCATAAAAAATACTTTTAGAAACAACAAATGAATACAGCAAAGTGGGAGTATATAAAATCAAACACAAAAAGCAACAGCATTTTATATGCAAACAATACAAATAGAAGAAAGAGAAATTAAGAAAAATTCTATTCACCATAGCACCAAAAAAGATAAAGTACATGAGGTAGACATGAATAAGATGAAGACCTATACATTGAAAACTACAAGATGTTGAAAAAGAGAAGACACACAAAAAAATGGAAGAATATTCCATTTTCCTGGACCAGGATAATAAACAGTACAAATGGTCATCTTAACCAAAATATTGTGCAATTTTAATGCAATTCCTATCAAAATTCCAGGGACATATTTAAAAGAAATTGACAAACACTGAAGTTTGCAGAGAACCATAGAAAATCTTGAACAGCCAACACTATCCTCAGAAAACGAATGGAGGAATAATGCACTCTGACTTCGTACTTCACTGACGAGTAATTGTCATAAAGACAATATGGTTCAAGATTTAAAACAAAACAAAACAAAAACAAACAGACCAGTGGAATAAAATTGAGGGTCCAGAATTAAAAACATACCTATCTGGGCAGTTAATCTATGACAAAATAAAAAGAGTATACAATAGAGGAAGTATCATCTCTTCAACAATGGTGTTGGAAAAATCAAACAGCCTCCTGTTTAAAAAAAAGAAAAGAAAGAAGGAAAGAAACTAGATTTCTTATTAGTACTGTATACAAAATTAACTCAAAGTAAATCAAATACCGACATATAGGACTCAAAGCAATAGAATACATAGAGGAAAACACAGGAAAAGTGCTCAATGATACTAACAACAAAGATGTGTTTGGAGAAGTGACACCCACTACAAAGGAAATTAAAAAAATAAATAAACAATTAGAACTATATCAAACTAAAAAGTTTCTGTGAAAGAAACCACTACTAAAACAAAAAAGCAACCCAATGAGTTACAGAATATATTTGCAAAACATGCATCAAACAAGAGGTTAATCTCCAAATATATAAAGAGAGTTCATAAACCTCAATAAGACAAAACATTCACTAAAAAAGTGGGTGGAGGAACTGAATAGACACCTTTCTAGAGAAGATGCACAGATCTACAAACACACGAAAAATTGTTCTACATTACTCATCATCAGAGAAATGCAAATAAATTCACAATGATTTATCACTACACAATAGTTAGAATGAACTATCTCAAAAAGTCTCAAAACAACAAGTGTTGGAGAAGGTGTGGAGAAAAAGGACCCCCCCCCCCCACCCCACACACACACTGTTAGTGGGAATGTCAAGTAGTGAAATCTCTTCAGAAAACATGATGGAGATTCCTCCAAAAAAATTAAAAGACTTAATTACAATTAGATCCAGCAACCCAGGCATATACCTAGAGAGTACAAAAAACACTGATCAGAAAAAAATGTATGCATCCCTGTGTTCAAAACAGCACAATTCAGCACAATCATAATTGACAAGACATGGAAGCGACCTTAATGTTTGTCAACAGACGACTAGATAAAGAAGGAGTATATGCTCAGTGGAATTTCTATGCAGCTGTTAAAAACATGAAATTGTGCCTTTTACAACAGCTTGGATGGACTGGAGGTGATTAAGCTAAGCAAAGTAAGCCAAACAGAAGTAGATAAGTATAAGATAGTTTCACAGTTATGTGGAATATAAAGAAACAAAACAGACAAATCTCAACAAAATTCACAGGATGTGAAACTGGCTGCCTAGAGGTAGGAGAGGGGAGGGAACAAGGGAAGAAAGATTTTAACAAGGAGGTGTGGTGATATAGGGCACTAGATCTGGTGGAGGATGTAGTGTGAAATGTACACAGTCTGAGGTATGATTTCAATTTTTAAAAAGCATGTAGCAATGTAAACAAAGGAAATATTAAAAATAAAAAGTGTCTATTCTACTTACGCTGTTAAAATCAATGGTTTTAAAATGTTCTGTGACAGATCAGATAAAAGACAAAAATCATACAATTTTATTGGGTTAATAGACCTTAAGTTCATCTAGTTCAGTACTTTCATTTTACAAACTTGATACATGATGTCCAAAGATATTAAATGTCTTGCCGGAGGTTACATGGCTCATTGGCAGAACTGAACCTGCAGGTCAGATTTTTTTTAACTGTAGCCCCACTGCTCTGTGCTACTTCCTGTCTCCAAACCATATATGATCAAACTTGTACCATTTTTTAATAAAACTGAACCTCTGCACAATTATTGTGTAAGCGAACTGTTTACAGTTTCAATCCCTCACACAAGCCCTTGGCTATGTTACCGTGATTTCCCTTTAGACTCTGACAAAGCTTTGTGATAATGGATCCATCCTTCGCTCCCATCTCAACATTTTGCCTCGTGTAAAATGAATAGATAAGAAATGTGCTAATCATAATTAGTTCTTTAGACTGTTAAAATATCAATTTTATCAGATAATATCTTAGTCTGTTCAGGTTGTTGACTCTAGACAACAGAATTTTATTTTTCCTATTTTGGAGGCTCGAGAAAGGTGCTGGTAGATTCAGTGTCTGGTGAAATTCCATTTCCAAATTCATAGATCTCCAGGTTCATAGATAATTTGCTGTAACCTCATATGGGAGAATAGGCACGATAGCTCTTTGGAGTCTGTTTTCTAGGGGCACTAACTTTATTCATGATGGCTCCATGAACTAATCACTTACCAAAGGTCCCACTTTCTAATACCATTGGGGATTTAGATTTCAATATATGGATGGGGGGAAGGGCACAGATTTTCAGTCTCTAACAGATAACATACTGCCTTAAAACAGTCAATTAATTTAAAAGAATGTTGCTAATGGCTGAAGTTTCAGAATACACAAAAGAAAAAGAAAATTAATATTTTTAGAAAATTATTTTTGTGATTTATTCATTCATCCCAGTGATTCCCTTTTTTACAACACTAGTCTTTTTCTAATACTCCACACACTATATTTCATACGCCCAAAGGCTAGCAAACTTAGTGCCTCCTACATAGCTGATGAAAAGTGGGTAGACTTCCCCATTTCACAAAGCAAATCAAAATGTATAATTTTCATTTTTTCAATAACCGTTTATCAATTGTCCATTACCTAAAATTGCTGTCAGAAATATAGAAATTATTTGGAATGTTTTTCAAATATAACTTTCTAAATTTAATACTCGTTTGAAGATTCATTAATTTTTTAAGATTATGACCAGTTCAACTTTTTTAAGACTTTGTCCACAACAGCTTAGTGATTATAGACAGCAATTTTGGCTGCATGAAAGAACTCTCATACTATTTATAGCCAATTTTTTTGGTTAGCAACCAGCTTGCCTTTGAACCCTGAAATTGGATACTTAACCAACTGGTTAAATATTGACCATTTGAGTACAAAAATATGTTTCTCAAAATGTTTACTTCAGTAGAATTTTATTTCTTCAAGCTACCTTAGATATTGAAAATAATTCTAATATTGTTTGAGACTTAAAAACAAAAATAAGCATCATGAAAGAATTAGCCATTGGTCACTTGTAAATTAGGCATTTACTAATTGTATTATTTTTGATGAGTTTCCAAAGCAGGATTACCATGAATGCACATTATGACATAGATATTTTATTCAAGTAATCTTTTGAAAGGTATGTGCTGCTCTAGTTATTTTAAAAGTAAAATGAAGTTTCACTATAATATTGTCTGGGAGTGGATTTGAAGTAAAAGGAGTTTTGTGCCTCCATCCTTTGTCATTTAATTAGGGAGAAAGGAATCCTAGAAGAAAGGGAGGAAAGGAAGGAGGGAGGGAGGAGAGAGAAGGAAGGGAGGGAAATTCTGTGCTTAAATGTCCCAACCTATTTCTTGTCAATAAGCATTTTATTTTATTTTAAAGTTCACTTTTATTCTATATTTATTAGTGTTATATTTATTAGTGATTTTCATATTGAGTTAGTTATTATTTCATACTATTTATAATTTATCAGCGATCATTTTATATATAGGGGGATTAAAGCTAGAAAATGATATTATATAACTGTTACCTCATTTGCATGTAATGGGGCAAATAGACGGAACTTGGGGTGGTTAAACATCTTTTAATGGTGCAATAGCTCTGGTCCCCATCCACCACTATATAATGGAAAAACTGATGATGTTATTAGAGACCATGGCTCATGATGGTATAATCATTGCAGAATCTGTTTTCTGATTCTTTCAGTAAACCTTGATATTGACGTAAATATTTTATTTCATTTTTCATCTGAGTCAATGTTTTAGATGTTAAATTTATAATCTTAGTTCAATAAAAATTTTTACCTTCTATTAATTTTATTTTGATTGATAAACATTATCTCAATGGCCTAATGCCTAAAAACATAACAGAATATGAATCAGAATAACAACTCTGCTAGAATAAAAGTGGTTATGGAAATCTCACCCCTCAGGTGACATTCTATACAAAGAGCAGCCAAGTGCCTCAAATTCTGCTGGGATATAATTATCTCATAATAACTATTTTCCCAATAGCACTGCATCAGAATCAGGCCATAAAATGTGTTTTTGTGTCTTATGAAAGAAGATAGAGTAAGCAATTTGGAATACTACAAAACAGGCTCAGTTGAGCAGTTTAATATGCACAGAGTATCCTCATCCTTTAAATGTCTCATTGACCAATGAGAGTTCTCAGTTGTCTGAGTCTGGAGAGTTTTATAATTTTATATGCACACATTTGCATAAATTGAGATTAAAAAGTTGCTCAAAATATAATAAAAGCAAGATAACTATTAAAACATTAACTACTATAAATAATGTATTTTGCAACTTTTGAGATGTTTTATTTTACTGTAGTTTAAATAAATCTAACAGATATTTCACTAGCAATGATAGGCAAAATAAATCAGCCTAAAACAACCCTGTGATTATATCTGTATAAATGTTTTAAAGGATCGTATTATATTTAACTGTATGGTATTAGTTTTATTATACTGTTTCTAATATGCGAGCAAACTTTACACAATAGTGAAATGGACTTGAGTTAAATCAAGTTTATTCTCAAATTTTCACATTTATTTTAGAAGTCAGCATAGTTTAAAATGTAATTTCCTTTCCTGTAGCAAACATTTGTTGAATTCTTACATTACATTGAGTATCAGGAGATTTAAAGATGAGTATGACTTTATTTTTTCCCTTAGGAGTTTATGGTGCTGTTAGAAGCTGGTACTATATTACTTTGCATTGAAAGAGACAGTTACATGTATAGAGGATTAAAGGAAAAAAAAAAAAAAAAGCCCAGAGTTGGAGCCCACAGCCTAGTGTGGAAGCTGAGGGATAATTACTTGAAGTACAGTGATATTTGAGGCTCAGGTTTAAAGAATGGGCAAGAGTTGTCCAAATAATAAGATTATTCAAAAAAATTAATGAAGAATTATACAAAAAATGGAAGAAGATATGAGACTTTTAAATGTCAGGTTTATTAAGGTATAATTTACGATAGTAAAGTCTATTACTTTTAAGTGTTCAGTTCTATAAGTTTAACCTGATGTACAGTCATGTAACTATCCCCACAGTAAAAATATGGAATATTGTCATCACTCCATAAATTTCCCTTTTGCCCCTTTGTAGGCATTACAATCCCTTCCCCCTACCTTAGTCTGGTAACTACTGATCTATTTTTGTCCCTACTATTTTGTCTTTCCCAGACTTGTATATGAATGCAATAATACAGTATATAATCTTCTGAATCTGTCTACTTTCACTTTTCCTAGCACGTTTCAGAGTTATCCATGCTGTCATGTGTATCTGTAGTTCATTGTTTTTGATTGCTGCATGGTAGTCCATTGTATAAATTATGCTGCTGAAAGTTTATTTCCTAGTTGATGGTAATTTGAATTATTTCCAGTTTAAGGAGATTTTATTAATAAAGCAACTATAAAATTTTTTAGGTGCAGATTTTTGTACAGTTGGATGTTGTCTTCTTTTCACTTAAAGAAATATCTAGATATGGGATTGCTAGGTCATATATGTGCTATATTGATGTAGTTGGCAGATAAACAAAGCAACATGAATTTTTTACAATTTGCCTTTACTGTAGCAAGGTCAAGGAAAGGAAGAAACAGAAAGACTAAGCAAAGGCCAGCTTAAATATACTTTAATTTTCATGCTAAGAAATTTAGATCATACTCCCAAAGCAAGGAGAGGGTTTAAGTAATGATGTCATATGTTCGTGTTTCCATTTCATCTGAAAGTCTGAAATGATTGGAGGAGACACTGGAAATAGAGATGAGACTGGAGTCAGCAAGAACATGTTAGAATTCTATTACTAATCCAAGACCTATAAACTACATGTTTCAGCCCATTTTCTGTTAGAAAAATTTTTTTAAATGTGGTGCAAATGAAAGACTTCTAAGGTCACAATCTAATGATCTTGTGCAGTTAGGAAAACATGTTTACTGATAATATTTTCTGAAGAATTAAATAGCCCACTATGTAGGATCATGATCTGAGGTAAGAGATTTCACTATGCAGAACTAAGCAGAAACTTTCTTAAGACTGCCACATACTAGCGCTGAGGAGCAACAATGATTTTAATCTTCCTTAACACCATTATGAGATAGGTACTGTTATCATCTGCTTTTGCTATAATGTAAAGAGCAAAAGTTTTGAAATCAGCAGACTTTGAGCATATAAGAGCTTCCATATATTGCTTTGATAATTTTCTTATACTATGATAATCATGTTACAATGATAGTCAATGATACATTGCTTAATTTCTGTAAATGAATGAGTACTTCATAGGAATTTTAGGATTGATTTAAGCAACATACAAAATCTCCCTACAATATTTCTCATGGTCAGTAAATATTTCCTCCCTACAGTTATCCTACACATGTTTTTTCCAGATATACACAATGCAATGTTAATTGCTGGTGTAATTAAAAAAATTTAAAAATCAAGCATTCAAATAAATTCCGAAGATTGCTAGTAAATGTATGACGATACTTTAAAAGTCTGTTTAAAAAACAACACAAAGAAGTTCCTTCCTCCATTTTTCTGAAAATTAAATGAATGTATATACACATATATAATGCAGATAGAGTATATATATATATATGTACATATATATACGGATATATATATATATACGTTCTTCATTATGAAAATAATCAGAGTAAAGTATTTTCCATTAGAGTAAATAATAGAACTAGAATGTTTACTCTGACAAATAGCATCTTTAGTGGTAGATAAGTTTAGAATATTTGAAGAAATACCATGTATTCTTAAGAATAATCTTTTATAATTTTCCCAATACCAGATTGTACCATTAAAAAGGTGTTGAAAGAGATGGTTTTGGGAGAGAGATAAGATATAAACATGTATAATCATTAGAGTCATCTTGCATCGTGTAAAACTATCTGTCAGAAATAGTTTAAAGTACATTATTGCTTTGCAGGAAGAGGTGATAGATGATCTAATAAGATCTCCTGTTTGATGTATCATCCTTGACCTTTCCAAACATATAACTTAATGATTCTTTATTTTCAGTTGTTTAGAGTTTAAAAATGCTTTGACGTAATATGGCTTCATTTGAAAACCATTTGACCTTCCAAATATTTTATTGCTTTTACATTGTTAAATTCCGGATTTCAAGTAATGTTGACACTTAGGATACCAAAATATTTTTTAAGATGGCTAAAGAGTTCATTCAAATTCTCTTTAGTTTTTGAAAACATAAACATTCAAATTATTATATATTTTGTTCTCTACTATGAGGTTACAAAAGAATTATGTATTATGAATCTATTTGTTATACATATCTCCACTGAACTATTTTTGTAACAGGAATTCATGTTTTTGCATATTGGTAAAAACATACAAGCATACACTCAATAGCTTTGATTCATTCACAAGATTATATACACTTTCATTAAGAGTGGGTGAGTCATTTGAAATATAATTATCCTATTCTCATCAACAGACCTTTAATATGATTGCTGTTGTTAATCGGAACAATGGGAAAAGATGTTCTTGGATCCATTAGTGTTTATTACTGACAAAACACTAAATATTTTCCTTTGTGATAACTATTAATTTATCACTTGTAATTCCACTGCTAATACACCTCTCGACTTTCATCATTTTATGCCTATAATCTTACCCTTGTCTTGCCCACTCTGATTCACTGAAAAACTGCTACAGAGTTAAGCTTCAAAGAACTTATTTATAAAATACCTCACATTAAACTTTTAATGGGTCATCATTGCTTTGAGAGGAAAAAAATAAAAAAAGATGATTTGCTTTGAATTTAAGATTATAATTTTGCCTACCAAAACAAACTACATTTTTGTCTCTTTCCATGTTAAATTCACTCCTAACAATGAATTTGCTTTCCAGTTTCCATATTCCACCTGTATAAATACTGTCTTTACTCCAGAAAAAAGCTTAAGTTCAATTCTCTTCACAAAGCCGCCTCTGAGGACACTTTAGCCCCATTGTTTTCATATCCTATGATGTTCATAACCCATGCCATGAGACTGACAACTGGAGGACTAGACTTGGAAGGAAATCCAGTAGTTGACTATATCTGCCCCTCATTTAAAGGTGAAAAACAAAACAAAACAAAAAACCAGAGATCTTAATATCTCTGAATCCAGCTCGGTGCTTTTTCCTTTATTTGCCTTTATTGTTAATCTTGAATATATGTGTTGTTTGCCCCTCAATATAACCTAGTAGATGATGTTTGAAATTCCTATTTTATTTTTCCCAATTATCTTTAGAGATGAATTTGATTTAACATCATCAGTTTTTTTCTAAATTAATTATTTATGGTCATATATGACCTCTAGTTATGGAACTCATTACATAATATCCTAAAATATTTTCACCACATTTAAGCGTCAGAAAATTTGTCATATTAGTTTTAAACTTGTTATCAATTTAGTTTTCCCATCCTAATATTAAAGAAATTGACATAGTACTGCATTATACTTCAAACCTGGCACCTGTAAGTAAATGTCAGTCTTAGGAAGGTACAGACAAACTGCTGTTTACATAATATATGTTTACTTGGAAGTGGAAAATAGAGTACCAAGACTACACATAAAGTGTTTTTGTTTTCCTTTTCTGTCAGTTATGTTGAGCAGAGATTCTTTGAAGAGTTAAAGAAGGATTGCATGACATACATATAGTAGTTCAGGATCCCTTTAATCTAGAAAATTAATGACTCAATCTGAGAAGCAGGGGTAGCTCAGTGAAGTTGATACAAGGGTTTCTTTTCAGAGATAACCTAGAAAGTGAACTGTTAAGATATGTATTTTTTTCTTAGTTTTATTGAGAAATAATGGAAATATAGGACTGTGTAATTTTCAGGTATAAAGCATGACAATTTTCATGTGTTATGAAATTGCATTTTTATTTTTATTTTGTAATATGTATGTTTATGTAAGTGGTCATAGGTTAAAAGGATTCATTTATGGAGAAAATTTACAACTGAAGTCCACATGATGTCAGCTTTCTCATATTGTGATCTCTGTTATGCCACTGTGGAATATTTCCAAAGATTTTTTTTCTTCCCACCTTAAACTTTACGTCCTTGGATAGATTTAGAAATAACTTTAAGTGATGTGGACATAATTTCCTACAATAAGAAACTGCATGATTTTTTTTCATTTACCCTTTGGCATACTTAGTCTTTTTCTCACAGGCAACTCATGAGTGAATATATATGCACTTATTTCAGACAACTACATTGTTAATAAAATACTAAATTTGAAAAATAGGCCTTTATTTATGAATAATATGGTCTTTAAATAATATAAATGTGAACTTCAGGAGAACCAATATCAGTTAATTGTTACTTCACCTCCATTTAAAACAAATATCTAATTTCAGAATCATGATATGTAATATATAATTTGATGAATTTATAAATTTTAAAGCATTTTAAATACTTTCAATCACCTCTTGCATGATAGTTGATTTTTTTTCCTTTGTACATTTTTTTGTTTGTTTGTTTTTGTTTAGGATTTTCCTAATTTCCTTCTAAAACCTACTGCTTAAGTAAGGGAATAGTGCATTTTAAAGATTGTTTAATTAAAGAAATTTGAGAGTCTAGGAAAACTTCAGTATGAGTATTTCTTCGTATTTTTGCTAGTATAAATAAAGTCTTCATTATTAAAACTATTCATTGTAATCAATTACCAATTTTACTCAGTAAACTAAAAATGAAGTAAGTCATTTAGCCCCAGTCTCAAGTTGTCTTTGATATAAAGCGACAATGGCAGCACAAATGCACAACCGTTCATTATCTACCACAAAGCTGTCACTGTCTCTGGTTTCCTGCTGTACATCTGCCCCATGAGGTGTTTTGAGTATTAAGTGAACTAATACAGTGTAGGTTTGGCAGATGGCAGGTGCTATATAAAAATGTCAGCTCTCTCTAAGCATAGGTGATACACACTTATTAACAACTGACTTCAAGGGTAATACATGGAAACCACTGTCTACTTCAAAAATAAGTTAGATCCACTTCTGTTTATATTTTGAATCCCATAAGTAGAATGAGGGAAAATATCACTGTGTAAACTCCCCACCCCCCACAAAAAAGCCCTGTAAGCCAAAGAAAATTAATAAACTTCATTTTGTTTTTCAGAATTTATATCTAATAAGAACAATCATTAAAATTCATTTTAAATTGAAGGGTATAAGGTAATAGCTAGGAAACCATTTAACTGAGATAATGAGAATAAAACAACCCAGAGTTCTGTTTTCATTTATGATGGACACTTAGCTTCATAAACTTGCTAAACTACATCAAGTACCTTTCCAAATTCCAAAGTCAAAATTAATATCTTTTTAGGTGAACCTGCTTTCTCAGGAGTTTCTTAGAAGAAATGCAATCTCTGCAATGAAATAATAATAATAATTTACACTACTATGTGCATGAATGTCTATTTACTCATTACTGTCATCAAAACCTTTTAGACATTTTCATTAGAGGGTGTTTGGTAACGTGCATTTCAGCTATATAAAATTTCAAGAAATTTAATAGTGTTGGATGCCCTCTCTAGCTACCATGTTAGAAGTTATTTGGTGTCATTTGGATTTAGACAGCCCTGAACTTTATTCATGCTAATCATAGCTTCTCTTCTCCTTTGAATTATTAATCAAGAGCTTCTCTAAAAATTTCATATTTTTCCTTTAGAAGTTACCATAGGAGGAATATAGGGAATGCTGGATTTTGAATTCTGTGTGTGTGTCTATGTGCGTTTGCATACAAGTACACATGCATGTTTGTATCTCAAGAGAGATCAGTTCGTTTGTGCCTAATTCCTAAGAAAAGTAAATGCTGGTAGATGGAGAGCTGACTTTAATATTAGATTTACATTTTTATTCATTTATTTGTTTTTAGTGTGCTGATTCTAGGGTTTTTTTAAAAATTGGATTAACATTGGATTATAACATATGGATGCAAATGTAAATAATTATTTATCAACATCAGTATATAGTATATTGTATTCACCACTAAATGTGTAATTTATCCTTCCTAATACAGTTCACCTGTTTACCTAACTTGCCTATACCCTTTCCCCTTTTCTTCTGGTAACTACTTACTTGGTCTCATAGTCTATAAGTTCATTTTTGTTGTATTTAGTTTATTGGTTTTGTTTCATTATTTACCACACACAAATGAAATCATAGTTTTCTTTCTCCATCTGACTTATTTTACTAAGTATAATGACCTCTAGGTTTATTCATGTTTTTGCAAATGAAAGGATTTGATCTTTTATATGACAAAGTAATATTCCACTACACACATGCATACGCGTGCGCACACACATATATGATGTAAACATATATATGTAATATTCTTCTTTATCCAGTCATGTGTTGATGGACACCAGGTTGTTTCCAAATCTTGGCTGTTAATAAATAATGCTGTGATGAACACAAGGTGCGTATATCTCTGTGAATTAATGGTTTCCTATTCTTTGAGTAAATATCCTGAAGTGAGATAACTTGATATCATGTGGAATTTCTATTTAATAATTTTTTGAGGAATATCCATGCTGTCTTCCATAATGACTGCACTGATTTACATTCCCACCTAAAGTCTACAAGGATTTCTTTCTCTATACATCCTCTCCAATTCTGTTGTTTCTGTCTTTTTGATAATAGCCATTCTCACAGATGTGAGGTGATACCCCATTGTTGTGATTTGCAGTTTTCCTAGTTATGAGATGATGAACATTTTTTCATGTGCCTGTTGCCCACCTATCCAGTTAGCAGCTTTTCTCCCTCGTGTATGTTATCTTATATCTGTTGATAAAGACTGATTATGTGGTAATCAAACCATGCATGCTGTGTCAAATAAATCAGGCTGTGTTTGGCAGAGGTAATGATTTATGAAGGAGATGCACCAACCATCCTTGTCCTCCCACCCAACACATCACCATCAAGTGGAAGATGGAATAAGAAAATACTTAAATGTAGGTTCAAAACAGGGGTTGTGAATATGCTGGTTTAGTTTTTGGATTTAAACTCAAAAGAATCACCACTGAACTCTCCTTTCTGCCATTAGCATTGGGAAGCCCAAGGAGAAGATAATACAGAAGCAGATGAAGGGAAACACTGTTGGTAAGACAGCACTGTTAATTTATTCTTTTTGACTTCATGTGAGTGCTGTTAAAATAAAATAAGACAAAAAGTAACTGTTTGTGGCATTTATTAACACCAGATCTCCATTAATTTCATCAGTCTTATAGAGGGTAAAATAGATATTAAAATCTATAAATTTAGGGGATAAGTGTTTTTAGCAACAGAAATCCCTGAAACTAAAAATTCCAAGATTTCTAATTCTGAATTTCTTATGCAGCTGGTGATATTGAAATTCTCACATACTGAGCATAAGAAAAATGTAAGAATATCTTGAATTAAGCTTTACAAATGTGAAGACACTGAAATATAAAACATTCTAAAAATGAACACTAACTGCTCAATCTGTGTCTCATTCATCATTCTTTATCCCTGAGGCATCTTAAAAGGTAAACACATGTTTTTACTTTTTATACCCAAATTTAAAATTTGCAGTGAAGAAAGAACACTGACAAAATAGAAAATTCAATCATTCAAGAACATAGGGGCTACTTTATAATAATTCAATAATTAATTCAAAGTGATTTCATTATTTTTAAAATCTAAATTCTGTGAAGTAGAAGAAAAGCTAAATACCAAATGTAATGTTTTCAGAAACTAATGGGATCATTTAAGTGAGCTCTTGGCAGAACTAGCAGCGGCTCCATTAAATTATTAGATTTTTTAATATTCTTTTTACCATTTGTTTCCTATAAGAAAAGTCCTCCTTTATTTAACTTTATTTGTGATCTTTTTTTATTTTATAAAGTCAAAGTTCTAATCTATGGAAAACAATATTAGAATATGCCTTTTAAGCAGAAGCATTTGCCTAAGACAGATTAATAATAAAAATTATTAAACACACTATATCAGGCACTGCTCTAGATTGTATACAAATATTAGCTCATTCAATACATTTTATTTTAATATTACAATTAGTAATTTAAAAAAATGCTATTGATATCATTATTTGTTTCATGTACTAGCTTCCTTAGCATAGAGTTCTCCATGGACAGGGACTTTGTCCTCCGTTGTCAAGGATATATAAAACATACTTGGAAAATATCTGGGAAAATGATTGCTTAAGAAATTTTACATTTTACTGATGTTAGATGTAATGACATAGTTAAAAATCTCTCAAACTTTATATATACGTGTGTGTGTATTTGATACTGTCAATCTCATCAATTTGTATATATTTATACTTTATAGAAAGATGTTATATTGGATTGTCTTTATGTTGACAAACATCATTTAAGAAAGGGTATTCAATTGTCTGAGTATTTTGATTCCAAATATTTTACCTGTTAGTGCCTTGCTACATAGTGATAAAATGTAAATGCTTTTTCCATTCATATATGTTTATTATAATTATGGGAAGAAGAGAGAAAATGTGTGGGGTATTCCTTATGTATAAGACATAATACTATAATGAAATGAAACAAACAAAAAGATAAACCCCAGAAAAAGTTCACAGGACACAAGATGATGGCTACCAGCATCGCCAAAGGGGAGAGAGAAGAGGGAAATGATTGCAGAAAAGGACAATGGAATTCTGGTGGTGGATGTGGTGCGAAATATAGACTGAGATGACATTTCAATATTGTAAAATGAGTATGAATGTAACATTGTAAACCAAGAAAAATATTATAAAAAAGACAATACTAGCGATTTTACATGTGTCACTTTTGTTAATTCTTATAGCAGTTCGCAGAGGTTTGTTAAAATATTCCCATTTTACAGAGAAATAAACTGTGGTTATATTAAATAATTTTAGAAGTTTACATAGCTAGAGAGTGACAGTTAATTTCTAAGCGGAAGGCATCTGTCCCCAAAGTCCCAGGCTTATTGGCAACATTATGTATTACATGTAGTTTACCAAATATTTGTTGGCTCTTTCTTCTGGGTAGGTGCTATTCTTACTTTCAGGAATAAAGTCTCCCATTAGAAATATTACCATAGGATATTTACAGTATAATATATGAAGCATTACAGTAAAGTCATGTGCAAAGTATCATTGAATCCCAGAAGAGTATTTCTGGCTTATGTATACTAAACTTAATGATCCCCTTTGGAAAACTCTATAGTATAATTCTCACTTGTGCCCCATGCATCTTAGTGCAGTGGGGTTTTTGTGTGTTCTTAACATTATTGGTAGATTGTAATACCAGTGTCAGCAAAAAGTAAGGAAGGTTTTCAATGGTGAGACTAAAACACAACAATTTAAAAATTTCAGATATCTAATATTCATTGCTTGCTATTCATAAGACAGTTGTTGAAAACCAAAATTATGCCATAATTTTCACAGAATGAAAATGCATCATATTAGGAGAGGACTAACTAATAACTACCACTGTTGATTGCTAATAACACACCATGTATTGCTCTACGTGATTTCCATCCAATCTCATTTAATTCTCAGTGTAGTCTGTGAGATGAATATTATTATCCCCACCTTTGAGGAGGAAATTGAGGCACAGAGAGAGTAATTTGCTCAAGGTAGGATAGCTATTAAAATGGATCCTGGTTTAAACAAAGGTCTAGATGATATCGTAAGCTCTATACTATTCTATGATTAAGAATTTAGGATTTGGAACGCCTCAGTTGGTTTGCATTTCACCTGTCGGATATCCCAGCGTTCTTCCTTCCTAGTTTTTTTTTTTTTTTTTTTTTAATAGAGGAAGGGAGGGAAGGGAGAACAGGAAAAAGCATTTTATGAAAAAAAAGGGGAGTAAAAAGGGGAGGGGGAAGTATATGCATACATGCATGCATGTATATATGTATGTATAAATGTATGTATGTATGTATGTATGTATTTAGGCCCTTCAGTCTGGCCCCAGGCTGAAAACCAGGGTCCTTGGGTTCAACATGGGCCACATAGGATTGGTAAAGTATTAAGTGGAGCAGTTACGTGCAAAACCTTAAAACAATGCTGATCAAAGAGCAAAAGCTCAAAAAATATTATTCCCTTTCAGAAGAACAAAAGATGGAAAAGAATTATAAGATAAAGCACAGAACTTACATCGTTTTTGTTTGTCATCATCAGCATACTAAGATTCTATATTCACCGAGGTTTGTAGTGTAATCTCACAGATTACAAATTATTTGGAGAATATATTATCTTTCTATTTTTACTATGATTCCTCTTATCTGAAGTCAGTATCATTCTGACTTAGCTCCTTTCCTCAGGTCCAAAAATCAGTAATCAAAAAATAAAAAAATAAATAAAAGACCTGAACTCCATATTCAGTATCAAAGGGTAGATATGTTGATATGTTTTCCTTAATTGTTTCCTTGTATCAAATTAAAATTTCAATATATTGTAGATAAAAACTTATTATAAGTCACCTAACATAAACTCATAAACTGGATTCACATATATTTGTTAATGTATCCATTACAAATTCTTTTCTAGCAAGCTAATAGTAGTGAATACATCATATAATGAATGCAAATTAATGACTCAAGTTAAATATAAGTTCATCCTATGTTTCTGTTACTGTTTTTTGTTGTTGAGTAGAATTACTAGGATGTAACCTGTTATCTCTTATTATATCATTCTGTTCTAACATTTTCACTTTAATACAACCACCATTTTCCAGAAAGAAGAGTATGAGAGAATGTTCTAAGAAAAGAGAAGGAAGTTGTACTATCAATCTATTTCTATCTTCTCTATATCCATATGTATGTTGTATATATGTATATATACATACATACATACACATATATACACACACAAATACACACATATATGAACAAGGGAGAAAGCAGGGGGCATTTCTTTAAGATCTTAATGCAGAAATGTCATGTCCTTGGTTTAGGTGCTGTAGCAACCAAGTAAAACTATTTAAAATGGCAATGAAACTGCCCATCAGAAGACTTGTTCATAACATGTAATGAAAGGAGAAAGTATTGAACCAGAAACAAAATTATTGGAAGAACAATAAAATGGAGTTCAGGGTAACTTACGACTATGAAATATTTTGTGGATATCTGCCCAGAGAATATATTTAAAATGTATTACATTTCTTCATAAAATATTTACATTATGCTTTAGGTCTTAAGAATTAGAACTGCAAGAATAGCTTTAATTGTACTATTTTGCAAACAAGAAAATCTGATTTACTTGTAAAATTTGAATTACCCTGCTTCTTGAGCAACTTGAATAAACCATGGAGAAGCGTTACTTCATATTCTGTAGGAGGTAAACTTCAGAAATGAATTAGCATACAGGGAAAAGAAAATAATTAATGGATATTTGTTTGCTGATAAAAAGAAAGAGTAAGGCATTAGCAGGTATGTGTGACAGCAGCATATTAAGCAGTGTGTGTAGTAGTACTGAGCAGAGTCACATTAGGGACTGTTTTCATCTCTTTCAGAAAAGATATGTATATCTATGTTTCACACACACATATACATGTGTTTATATATTATATTATATTATATTATATATATTAACTAGAGGAAAAATATATTAACTGGAGACTAAGGATCTTCTAGGGTTAGAAGTTGGAGTGAATCTGTACAAGTGAATTACTTTCTTCCAAACTTAAATCAATAATACATATTTAAAACAGCAAAAGTGCACTGTCAACAATAAAGCAATGACAATGGCACAATCTCATTAACCAAATTTCAACAGTGATAGTAGGCAGACAGAGAATCCCAGAAACTTTCATATGACATTTATACTTCTCCACTTTGTCTATGCATGAAATCACCATTACTGCCTCTCTTTTCAAAACAATACAGAGGGCAATCCTCACCATAACTTAAGTACCTAGGATTCGCACCCAGGATTCGGAACCACCTTAAATGATGAGAGATCCTATGAGAAAGGTGAAAATTTCAGCAACAGTAAAACAAAACAACAAAAAGATGGACAACCTCTCCTAGATCTCAGTAATTCACCAAAGCCAGGAAGAAATACCTGGGTCAGCATTTTCATTTGATTCCTAGTTTAGTGGTAAGCTAGGAAGGAAGGGCAAATGTGAAAAATCACTGCAAGAAAATTATTTCTTGCAATTATTAGGAGCTTACTAGAATAGAAGATAAAGCAAAACAATTGACAAGCTACTGTGAATGAACAGATACCCTTGAGAGAAGAGATGCAAAGAATTTTGGTTGTGCTTCTCCCCCATCAGAATAAGATATCTATGACCAAAACTTGAGAGTAGTTGCTTATTCTTTTCCTATCAGATTGTCAGCAGTTGAAAGTTTTGCAGTATTCAGTATTGGCAAGGATTTAGGAAAAACTATAATGTCTATACCCTGTTTGGGGAAAGGTAAATTAATGTAGTTTTGGGGAATATTATTTGGCAGAATCCACCAACATCTCAGATGCACATAATCTATGAATCAACAATTCCATTCTTGGGAATTTTACTGATGGTCATTCTGGCAAACGCACATGTGCCAGAATTATTATTATATATTATGTGTAATGGCAAAATGCTAGAAGCTATTCTAATGATCCACAATGAGTAAATGACTCAGTATATCCATCCAATGAAATACTCTGCAATGACTAGAAATAATGAGACCCTTATGTTACAATATGGAAAGATTTCCAAGCCACATTAATAAGTGAAAAAGAGATAACCCTGGTAAACTAGAAGTTTAGGGATATAGTTCACATACATCCCAAAGTCCCTGTTTCAAGACCTGGGCCTGGAGAAACAACCAAGATGAGCAACTAAATTAAATATGTAAAATATTTCTCCCTCCTCTCTTCCTGCCTACCTGCCTACTCACCTTTGTTCCTTCCTGTACCTTTCTTTAAAAAAAAAAGTAAGCAAAATTGGGTAATATTGTCTGTCCTTTGATAGGTAAAATAAAAGAATATGCATTTATATATACTTTTATTCTGGAATTGTTCATGATATAATATGATAATTATTAGAAAGAAGTACAAGGGTTGGGCAGGGGTAGAAAATAATTTTTGCTTTCCATTTTATACATTTTGTTCTGTTTGAAAATTTTACTATGCACAAATCCTGTGTTTGTTTCCATGTGTTGATTCCGTTACCCAAACTCAATCTGTTTCAGAGTTTCCACATTACTTTGAATCCATACTCTTTTCGTTGTGCTACTTAAAATGGATAATATCCTCAACCATTCTTCTATGAACCCAGTCTGAAAATCTAAATCATTTTTTAAAAATCAATATTTTATTTTAGGATAAAAAAATACATTTTCTGCCAAAATCTTGGGAAAAAATGAGACATAAGGAAGATAAAAAGACATCAATTGCCTGTAATCTTGCCACCCAAGAAAGTTATGGTTGAAAGGCTGTGTATTGTCTTAAAGAAATGTAGAGATATTAGATATTAGATGGATAGATAGATGATAGACATTTATCCACATAACACTCACACACATTTCCTGCCTTTCATGCACTTAACACTATATGATGAATAAGTCAATACCTGTTTTTCCATATCATATCCCAGAAATGACTTACTCTCACACCATTTGGGTTGTTTTCCATTACTTTTCAGTAGTATACATAATATAGTTCCAAACATCGTTAGAGTTACTTGTGAAGTTATTTCATGGCTTCCCAACTGAAAGAAGCTCCAGACATGTAGTCATAGATGTATTCCACAGTGAAGGTAGTAGAGAAGGATGGTGCTAATTAACAGCGAACAGTTGAAGAGAGCACAATACATCTGTTACTTAGAAATGTGAGGGGAAGAGAATAATTAATGCTAACTTCTATATACTTTTTTAAAATGGGAGGTATATCACAAATATAAATATATGAAGGGATAGAAAATAGGATAAAATAAGATTTGAAGTAGAACAAAATGTGGTTGTCATCTAAGGGCGATGACATATGTGATGACTTGGGCATTTTTGTGGTCTGGAACATCTCCCATGAAAAAAAAAAACTACTGATGTCTGACATTTATGAAAATGACAATTATATTACTATATTATTCTTGTTAACACTTAGGTATATGTGTTAAACTATTATTGGGATCTTAGGACTTAATATAAAATCATTTTTTCTTTTTCCCACTTTGTAAATGTGTATCTTTATTAAGATCTAGATCTTTATCTAGAAATAGAGAAATTCAAATCAATTGATTTCATCATACTCACCTATGTTCCTTTTGTAGGTATTTACTTAAAAGGAACATTTATTCTATGACATGTTATGAAGAAAATTTCTGAGTCAATACACTTAAGAAAACATGAAATTAAAATAGAAAGTGCTTTGTAAATTACATTTTTAAAAATATGATAACTGCATGATTAGATTTTATGCTTCAGCTTTTCATTGGTCTTTTTTTTTTTTTTTTTCTTTTGTCTTTCACTTTATCAACTGTACCCACAAAACTCAAGCAAAGGAAACTGTAAATAGTATTCCCCTTCAGTAAACCAGAAGAAAGTAAGGTTCAGTTCATCTAGTCTATATTCTTACTGGTGGCACTAGAATAAATTATGAAACTAGAAAGATGAACCTGACATAGTTATGAAGTAAAGAAGCTGACCATCTTGAAAAGAAGATAAATATTAAATAAATAATTTGTAGTGTGACACCCAAAATAATGATATGTACAATTTGCTTCTTAGAAAGTTGTGTTACATGGATTTGTGTTCACAATAATATAAAGGAGAGAGAGACAAACTGTCTAGGAGGAGAGTGTGTGGTCACCAGGGACAGAGAATACAAATATGATATACCTTGAAGATTAGTTGTTCCAGGTGGAATACTGAGGCAGAGAAAGTTAGAAGCAAAAAGGTCTAGAGGTGTGAAATGCACTGGTGGTGTTAGAGAATCACTAGTCTTTCTGATGTTTCTAGATTGTAAAGGGTAAGGTTGAGAATCATAGGAAATAATAAGTTACATTCTTATAAAGTAGTTTCTATTTTGATGATTTCTTAATTCATGACGTTTTTGCAAATCTTGTAAGATTTTTGCTGCAGCAAATACATTGCAGTGATGTGTTCAAAAATCTTTATTTTTATTGATTTCACCGTGTTTAGAATATTAAGATGGAAGTTAATTTAAAGTGCTGGTTATAGATTCAGGAGATTTTTGTCTGTAGGCGCAATTTAGATTGGTGTCAGCTTAATTTATTTTTAAAATGCCTATTGATTAGTTTGTTTTTTTTCTTCCCTTTCTTTATGTTAGAATTGAGTAGCCCAAAATACATACACGTGGTATAGCATAATGTTCTTTTTTTTTTTTTCTTTTAGAAGTGAACGCCTAATTGTTACTTTGTGTAAATATAGCAGGTACTGAGACTGCTGATGGTACCATTGTAGAAATAAATAGCAAGAAGCTTTTTCTTCATCATTTTCCATCTAGTGAATGAAGTCATTACATAACTGACTTACTTGGCACTTCTGAATACTATAGAGAAGGGAGGATTAAAAGACAGGACTGGAGGGATCAGCAAGGACTAGGTGAGGCAGAACTTTATGTTAAGTAATTTGACATCATTCCTAAGTACGATGGGAAACTATGGGAGAGTTTAAAATGGAACAGAAAAATTATCTACTTTATGTTTTTAAAAGATAACTGTATCCTGCAAATTTCTTTTTAAAAAAATGCAACTAACTGTGAATTATAGCCATAGTCCGGGAGAGAGATAATGGTAGCAAGGGCTGGTGCAGTATACCAGGAAATTAAGAAAAATAAAGTTAGATTTGATTATTCTCAGCTGTGGAGGTAAAGAAAAGGGAGCTATCAAGTATTCCTTCTAGGTTTTGAAAAAATCTCTGTGCTAGATAGTAAAATTGAAGAATTTGAGGTGAAAATTGGGGGTAAATATTATGTGGGAAATAAAAAAATTTGTTTTTGGAATTTATATTTTAAACGTTCACTAGAGATTGAAGTAAGTAAATCAAGTAGATGGTTGGATTTTTAGTTTTGAGCTAGAAACGCACATTGCAATAATCAGCTTATAGTTGATACACAAGACCTGGATCTGGATGAAATCACAAGAAAAGGTACAAGTAGTATATATTCTTTTAGAACACTCAATTTCAACAGAAAGGAGAATCATAGTAATAATGTATATTATCATACATGAGCCCAGTTTTGAAGAAGACAATGTATACTGTGACTTTCTATGATTTTTTTAGTCATTATTTGTATATTCTCAGGTAATTTTTATCTTATGTATTTAAAATTTCCCTGTGATTTTTAAATTTATGTTAATTTATGAGCTATAATATAGTATGTTTTAATAACAGCAGTTTAGTAAGTGGGCCCTAAGTTATATGCAAGTTAGTAAATCATATCAATAAACACATTTCAAAAATGTGTTATTTCTGTTACTAAAACTGTAAAAATAATAACATATAAAAATAAAAGCATGATTAGAAGTTACAAAAGCTACATAGGTACAGCTACTTAATGAAAAAGTCTGACATTAAGCTCATAATTTCCAGTCTAGTGAACTTTCCACTGCATCTTAAAGGTAATGTCCGATGGTAAATATTCTTGATCAGCAGCCATTCTCAGCATAAGTAGATGATTAAAATATCTTTTACAGCAAAAAAAGAGGCAAATTGGCTTTTAACCACCATGCTCCCTGATGTTAATAATGGCAATACACATCATTGTTAAACTTCAATGTTTTATTATTACCAGTAGTGTCTACTAGTTGTTTATCTACTAATTATTTCTCTTAAATCATCTAGAACAGTGGTGAGAAGAAAGTTTTACTGAACACTAAAATGCATTTTCTATATGATACTAGTGTTATTTTACCATAAAAAGTACATTTAACATTTTTTTTTGATTTCTGGAGATGATAGAATATTTTAAGTAAAAGATAATTGACCTTTTGTATTTTATTTGAAGAATTTGTTAGATGTATACTATGAGTACTTAGATAATAAAACATTAGTGGAATTAAAAGCTCTAAAATTTACAAAAGACTAGCAGAATTTGAATAATTAAACAGGGTTAGAGACAAAAAATTAGTATTTTATTTTTATTTTGCAGATAGTGTACTAAGGCATCATTTTCCCCAAACATTTCATATTATGAAATGATAATATGAATAGATTGTAATGTACAACTATGCATTATTAATTTCTTATGATTAATACATTACAGCATTCCCCAAATTTTTATGACTACAGATTCCAGATGTTTCCACTTCCTTTAGGAATACCATTAATGGATCTTATCTGAAAAATTCTCCTCCAAAGAATGAATAAGTTGGTTGGACTGTAGAAGCTGATACCGTCAGTATAGCTAGAGAAAATTAATTATCTGTGACCTTGGAAACTATCATTCTTGTGGTTTCTTATATTCACTTAAAACCCTCATAAACTTTCAAGATTGGGAAGGATGAGTGCTTGTTAAAGAAACAAATCAAAACTGGCCCCAGGGAAAAGGTGAAGTAAGCAGTATTTTTGGCTTTTCACCTTCATGATCATCACATTGCCTTTCTACTATTGACAACTCATTTAAGTTGTCACCACATCTCACACCCAGATCCCTTTCCTAAAACTCTTTCTAGAGTGTATTTATACATGACTAATAATACAGTTTGTCTCTCATTCCTGTCACTGAAAAATAGCCCATTTCTGTTTAGGACACATCACCTCTGATTGCACTTTGTTTACATTGTCTGAAATCTCTAAGGCCTTATAAATAATGACCATGTGGCTTTTTAGGTTCTGTAACTAAGAAGAAGGAGGGTTACTTTGTAATAAAGGGTTTTGATGTAAAGTTCTCAAATTATATCACTCTAGTCATTTTCTGTTTTGCCTACTGTCAATATAATAATGGAAAATAAAATGACTTACCTAGAATTTAAGAGTATTTCTTATTGTTCTTACTCTTAGAAAGTAAGAGTAACTCTACCTGTTGAGTTAGAAGATCTGAGAGTCAGAGGTTAGGGATTAGTTTCACTTCTGTTACCTGCTGACTCTTTGACATGTGAATTTAAAACACCTCAGCATTGTTACTACTCCAATGAGGATAATACTTTTAGAGAATTGTGAGATGGTAAAAGATATACCAAGAAATATTAAAATGTTTTAAGCATACAAAAGGCAAAATCACATTCTTTTATCAACTCACTGGTGCATGCGTAGAAAGAAACTAAGCTTGGCTTGAAACTTTTCGATATGGTGTTAGTATATGTTAGTATGTGTTCCAAATAAAAATCATAGAATATTAGAATATTAGAATCGTAATTGGTCTAAAAGTTCACTAAGTATAAGAGAGGACACTTGTCACCAAAAATGTAAGCAGGATTCACTCGCGGTAAAGCCAAGCCTGGAAACTGGTTGTCTAATCTGGACCAGAGATTTTCCTGCTATGCCAGGACACTGCAATATTACATTTAGTAGTCCTAAAATTGACAGCCACAAAGAGAGGACTGAGATCTGGGCTGGGTCAGGAATATCAGGGACCTTGCCTGTCAATCAAGAAACAAGAGTGATGATTCTATAGTCTATGAATCAGTCATATGTGGATCCATAGTTTTTCAGAAGTGGAAAGCTTGCTGAAATGTATTCAGTCACCCCAGAAAATGAAAAAAAAAAAACAAACTTTTTTCTTCCCTAACAGTTACAGGAATCAGTCCAAATTTTTTTCATATCTTGCTCTCTCACCTTTCCTTTGCCTTCACTACTAAGGATATCTGCTTCTGCCCCTCTGCACAGCCTTCTATTTGCCAAAGTTATCAGAGAAAAGAAAAAGAAAGGCTTTGTGGACACTATTTCATTTAGATATCCCACTCCCTAACCATATTAAATACACCTACATTAAATATAATTTTGATGTAAAGTAATTTATAAAGGATTTGCCACTGCATAATTTATCTAATGCAGGGATGATTTTTTTTCAAGATTTCATAATAAACATAGATTTTTAAGAAATCTCTAGGTTTGAATCCCAGATCAATCATTTGCTAGTTTTATGACTAAGAAAAAAGGATGTAATCTCTGGGCCTCAGCTATAAATTGAGAATGCTAAATGAGTTCATGTGAACAATAGTGAGATTAAAGAGTTTAAAAATTCTTAACAGATCAGCAATTGTATAATCTTGGTAGAAGGTATACCTATATTCTTTAGACTATTCCTTCAGTTTTTCATGTTTGAAATTTTTCAAAATAAAAAGTTAAAACAACTACCTTTCCCTCCAAATATAATTGCCATCATTAATATTACTATTGTTCTTGGAATCAGTATATATACTTGTAAATTGTTGGGAGGTGAAAACATTTAACCTCAATAAAATATTTCAAATTTAATGAAATATGTATTTAAATTAAATATTGTTACAAGGGGTTGATATCTAAAATACACAAAGAATACATAAAACTCAATTAAAGAAAAATAGGCAATCCAATTAAAAAATGGGAAGAAGAATTGGAGAGACATTTTTCCAAAAAATGGCCAACAGGCATATGAAAAGATGTTCCTATTTGCTGGCTGTCAGGGAAATGCAAATCAAAACAACAATGAGATATCATCTTACACCTGAGAGACGGGCTGTTATCCAAAAGTCTGGAAGCAACAAATGTTGGCAAGGATTTGGAGAAAAGGAAACACCTTTACACTGTTGGTGGAAGTATAAATTCATGCAACCCCTGTGGAAAATAGTGTGGAGATTCCTCAGAAAATTGAAGATGGAGATCCCATATGATGCCACCATTCCACTTCTGGAAATTCATTCCCCAAATACAAAACACTCATCCAAAGAGATCTATACACCCCTATGTTTATTGCAGCCCTATTCACAATAGCTAAGATCTGGACACTACCTAAATGCTCAATGTCATATAAATAGATAAAGAAGATGTGGTACATATATAAAATGGAATGCTACACAGCCCTTAGAAGAGATGAAATCCTATCATTTGAATCAACTTGAATGGATCTAGAGGTCATTATGCTAAGTGAAATAAGTCAAAAGAAGAAAGATAGATACCAGATGACCTCACACATAGGTGGAGCATGAACAGACAAAACAAAGGAACAGATGAAGCATAACCAACCCTTGGACAATTGCAATAGAGCTGAGGTTACCAATAGGGACTGGGATGAGGTTGAGGGCAGGGGTGGCAAATAGTGGCGGAGTCCACTGGACAATGGTAAAGAACACTTGGTGATTTGGTGGAAGGCATAGTATGCTGACATATCCGAGGAATGGGGAACCTATACATGTGAATTGATTTTCAATGTGTAGATTAAGTTACCACAATAAAAAAAGAAAAAAAATAATAACTAAGTAATTCATAAAATGTCTTAATTAGCTATTATATTTCTTACTTAGTCTTTTGAATTTTTTTAGTTTCTTTGTTTTAGAGGCAATAAATATTTTTTTTATAGATGCACTCTACAACTTGCTTTATTTTTTAGTGACACCTTGAAACAAAATTTTTATAGCTTCCTATTCTTTTTCACAGTTGCATGGTATTTCTTTACATGGAATTGTTCATTCAGCTAGTCCCCCATTGATGGACATTTAGGTTGTTGCTAGTTCTTTGCTATTACCAGCAATACTTCAGTTAAGAACCTTGTACATATGTCATTTTTACATATGAGTGTATTCTTAACGTAAATTCCCAGAAGTACAATTACAGTATCAATTTGTGCAGTTGTCCTCTTCATAGATAATTATTGCCATATGGCCCTCTGTCAGGTTAAATTTCTGCTTCAATTGTATTAGAATGCTGTTTACCCATAACATTGACAGCGCAGCGTGTTGTCATACCCTTGATTGTTGCCAATCTGATAGGTGAGCATAGCATCTCAATTAAAGTTTTCATTCAAATTTATGTTATTATGAATGTAAACGAACATGTTTGCACATTTTTAAAAAAGTATTTGCACTTTCTTTTGACCTGTATGTTCACATTCTCTGCACGTTTTCTCATTGGTTATTGGTATTTTATATTTTATATAAGGAAACTTATGCAAGGTAAATTTTGTGTTAGAAACAGAAACCCTTTGTGATATAATTTGCAAGCAATTTTCTCAGTTTGTTATTTGCTTTTGCTTTTGCTTATCACATTTGTTTTATGTATGTACATGGGTATAAGAAACCACCCCCAAACTTCTTAACATGCCACATGGCCACTTATTTGCTCATGGTGCTACAGTCTGGCCTCAGCTGAGATAGTTTTTCTCTGTTCCACATGATGTCAGCTGGACTCAGGCTGTAAAATTAGCAGATGGTTGATGACATCACTCACAGGACTGGTGGTTGCCTGGCTGTCAGTAGAGGTCACACCCAGCAGGCTAGTCCTGTCCTCATGGAGGTCATGGATTCAAAAAAATAGCCATAGACTAAGTACCAAGTGTTTGTAAACCTCTGCTTGAGTCACATTTGTGCTGATTTTTAGCTTTAATTGTTCTTCATTCTCTAGTCGTTTTAAATGTAGAGTTAAGTTTATTTGTGTTTTTTGTTGTTGTTGTTTCTTGAGATAGGCCTGAATTGTGATGAACTTTCCCCTTAGTACCGCTTTTGCTGCATCCCATAGGTTCTGGTTGCTTGTGTCCTCATTCTCATTTGTCTCTAAGTAATTTTTTAGTTTCTCTTTGGTTCCTTCTTTTACCCGAGTCCTTCAGCAGCATATTGTTCAGTTTCCAATTGATTTGGGGTCTTCCAGCTTTCTTTTTTGGTTGATTTCCAGTTTTAAGCCATTGCGGTCAGAGAAGATGCTTGGTATGACTTCAATCTTCGTAAATTTGCTGAGAGATGTTTTGTATCCCAGCATATGATCTATCCTTGAGAATATTCCATGAGTGCTTGGAAAGAAAGTGAAATCTGTAGTCATTGGGGGAAGTGATCGGTATATGTCTATTAGACCTATTTGTTCCATATGGTCATTTAAAGTGACTGTTACCTTATTAATTTTTGGTCTGGTAGATCTGTCCATTGTTGTAAATGGAGTGTTGAAGTCCCTCACTATTATTGTGTTGCTGTCAATGTCTTTCTTCAGGTCTAATAATACTTGCTTGATATATTTTGATGCTCCTTCATTTGGTGCATATAGGTTAACAAGCGTTAGGTCTCCCTGCTGGATTTATCCTTTAATTCTTTGAATTTTTTTTTTAATCTCTTTGCTGGTTTTCTTGTGAGTTTCTCTATCCTATCTTCCAGATCACTGATTCTATTGGAAGCTTCATCTGTTCTATTGTTGAATCCTTCTATTGACTTCTTTAATTCAGCCGTTATGTCTCTTACCTGTTTGATGTCTAGTTTTAATTCTTCTCTTTGCTTCTGGACATTCTCATTTACAGCCTCTACTGATTTCTGGATTCTGATGAGTATGTTAATCACTATTACCCTAAATTCCTCTTCAGGAATTTACATGTGTCTGCTTTATTCAGATTTTTTCCTGGGTTTTTAATTGGATCCATCATTTCACATATATTTCTCTGTGTCTTTGTTTATATATCTAAGGGTTCAGTTTCCCTGGTGTTCTGTAGGTTTGACTTGTCCAGGATTGACAATCAGGCTTCAGCTTCGCCTCTAGTAACAAGATGGCACTAGTGGGTAGCATTGAGGTTTGGGACTGCCATCTCACTGTAATCCTGGTGGCAGGATTTCTGGTGGGCGGGATTTCGGGTGGGTGGATATGCGTTGGGTGGGATTTCTGCTCAGTGGACCCCCATCCTCTGTGCTTGTGGGAGGGGCTTGATTTGACTGATATCCAGTCATGGCTCCATCTAGTACAATTTCACCACATGGCTCCAGCTCAACTCCTGGTGCTCTGTCTCTCTTTTCATCCTCTCCCAAGTCAGCCTTCCATGGCTTCACATCTCAGCCCCACTGGGCCTGCCTCTCACTGTTTCTGCAGCTGGTTACCACAGGGTTTCACTTACAAGGTTTCCTTATAATATACAAATCCCTAGCCTCCACCTCACCTCACGTCCAGAGATTCCCGAGCTCTATCCCATATCCAAATCTACTGTTGGGCTGATAACTGCACTGGGTGCCCTCATCCACCATTAGCCTTCAGCTGTTCTGTCTCCAGCTGAAGTACCAGTCATTTCTTGATGTTTGTCTCAGGAAAAGATTACTTTTTTTTTTTTTTTGATGTCTGTGGGGAGCAACCTGAAAGTGCATCCTATTGAGTCACCATACAGAAGTCAATTGGTAATAAACATTTATTTTCAGTTCCTTACTATTTCACAGAAAAGTAGGTCCCTGAAAAGCCATTATGTTCTATATCTGAGGGATGCAATGGTCCTGCATCTGTTTTACTTCTTACTTTTATTTAATAGTTATTGAGCAGAGTGTGATTAAATGTTTTGAGTCCTCTTCCCTATTTCATTGGATTTAATACTTTAATAAAGAGATAGATTCCCTGTCACATTGCGAAATGACAAGCAAAAGAGTATTGGAGTGGAAACAGCAATGTCTATCGAAAAGCGTGTTTCATTTCATGCTCTATGAGCAAATCATTTTAAGAAGTACAGTGGGAATCACCAAAAACAATGAGAAGTGTGCCCTGATAGCTCAGGTGTTAAATCTGTGACTCCAGTGTGGTCCATGTCGATCCCAAGAACTGGAGTTCATAATACAGGGTGAGGAGGATAGAAGAGGTAGCCAAAACTGAGCAACTAAATACTTTTTTCTGAAAGAAAGAAAGAGAGAGAGAGAGAGAGAGAGAGAGACAGAGACAGAGAGAGAGACAGAGAAAGAAAGAAAATGCTTCTTCCTTTTCTCCCTACCTGCTTTGCTCCTCTTTGAAAAAAAAAAAAAGAAAAAGATAGGATAGCATTCAGGGCTCTGAAATTCCATTTCATGTTGCAAAATTAACCTTATATAAAGTCAAGAGAGTTAGACGAATGCCAAGATATCCATTAGGAAGGGACCGAGTTTGTTCAATTGACCCAGGGAACTTGTATCACTGAGCAGAACTGGATTTGGGGCAAGTGTTAAGATTTTCCCATGAGTAGAATGTGAAGTTCTGCCCTTGGTGGTGATTGAGTGATTAAACATCTTGTCTTTTTTATGAGAAGTTGCTTTGACCTACTTTCTTAAGCTTACAGTCTTTACAGTCTCATTTCACTGATTTCTTATTTCAAGCACATTCAGAGCTAACGTTAATACCAAACTCATTTAATTGGTGAGTCAGTCAAAAAATCACTTTTCTGGCAAAAGCAGCAAAATGAAGTTTAAGAGGGAAGTAGCATGGCTGGCCCAGAGAATGGCAAGTATCTGCTAGAACAGGAAAAGCCAGGAAAAACTCCAGGAAAAAATAAGGAAATGAATCTATCAATTGTGATTTTGCTTTTGTAGTTAAAAAAAAAAAAAAAAAAAGCTTCTGACAGGAACATGCCATCTTATGGAACTCTAAGAAAAACTGAGATTTGTGTTAGTGGAAACGATGTAAATGAAGAAAAAAAAAGAGCAACTGTTTTATGAAAAGGAACTACAATAAAAGAATACTTGTTTGTATTGAACAATAGTCATATAAACATTGATAATTAATTAAGAATAATGATTCCATTATGACAAAAAGACAGATAAAAGAAAGTAGGCATGATGACCAAGCAAATAGGAAGAAACTAAGAATTGGCACCTGCAAAAAAGTAGTTATTTGATAGTGGCCAAATGAAACAACAAATAGCAGTATTAGAAACTGAAATATGGGAATTTATTACTATATATTTAAAAACAGGCTACATTGTTGGAACCATGGTGGGGCAGATGTCATTTGATTTCTTTTTTAAATATATCACTTTATTAAATATTTTAAAAGTGAAAAAATGGCAATATCTATTTTATAACTTGTATTTCATTTTCTGATCTCTTACATCTTCAAAAAACATTGTTAATTTATTGGTGGGGGTTGAGGAGGTAGATATTAATTTGATATGATTTTTACAGAAAGAATTAATAAAAGATAAATGCTCAGAAAAACTACAGAATAAACATGGAATACTCAATAAAGCACTCCTGAAGGATTAGAACTGATTCACTGATTCTTTGTTACTCCATGAAGACAGTCAGCATATCCTTCCTTCCAGTCTAGCGTCAGGAGCCACGAACAGGAATAAAAGAGAGAAGCTTCTCTTTTGGGAGTTCAAGTTGTTAATTGAATCACTTTTGCATTTTTTAAATACATATAAATAGTTTGCTTCTGTTTCTAAAATGTAGATGCATTTCTTTTAACACTGATTTTACCACGAGGATTTCACTTGTGTTATAAGGTTTCTTAAGCATTCCTTCCCCTGTGTTTTCTGGCATTTGGGGAATATGCTCTATTAGCTTATAACAAGTGAGCAGTATGCAGCATGTGAAAAAACACAGCTAGTTGTCATAAAATCTCACTTGATGAAATGAACATCACAGATGTCAGGATACATGCACGTCTGATTTTCATTTGTAAGAGATGTTTTCATTACCATTACATTAGTCAGTGATATCTCCTTAAATGTGTTGGTACTTAGCTGATACAGAACATCTGCTCATATATTTTTGATTGCGAGGTAACCGCATCTTCTCTCCTGGCCTCCAAGAAAAATGTCAGTAAATCAGATTCCCAGTTGTTGTTAATTGTTCTTTTAGGGAAAGTGGTAATAGTAATAGAATCATAAAGTAAAAGAATTTAAAAGAATCAAAAAAGGTCAGTAGGTTCAATGACCTTCTAATATGGACTCAATATTACTTATTACCTAAGAGATTCTTCTAGGTGAACTTTGGGCATATTATACCAAAATTTAACAACTTCATTTTTGTTAATAGCTCAAATTGATAATTTAGTATGATATTTCTCATCGGTGTCCCATTAAAAGTACCTTGATCCTCTCCATTAATTCTCATATCCTTTACCATAACAAACAGTTGCACATTTTTCTCTTCTGAATGAAGACACAAGAGACTCAGGGGAGATGTTAGAGACTCAGACTGAAGATGTAAGAGAAATATGATTGTTTTCTATTCCCTTACATCCAAGAACATTTCATTCAAACAACAAAAAGACAGATGTCAACTTTCTCTTTCAAATGTCTACATTTTTTTAAATATTAAATATAGTTTAATGGGACACAAGCAGTTTCGCAAAAACATTAAACTAGACTGAATGTATTAAAGGAATTAACTGCCAGAGAGATTGAAAGTCTGATTCCAAAAGTAATCAATGCAACCTACATAAATTATTCAATTTATTCCTATTGGTATCAGCACTTCACTTTTTAAAATGTCGAGTATATACATTAAAATCCATGAGTATCTCAGTTCTAAAAGAGTTGTTATATTTAAAGTTACTAATGAGAATAACCATTAAATAATAAAACTAGTTTCTACAACTTAGAAAGTAACAAAATTGACATTTTCTGGGAGAGCAGTAGACGTTTTCCAAAAAGACCAAAAACAAAAAATCTGCCTATTTCATCTTAATGGGTATTTAACTGGATGATAGTGATAATAATATCTTTTTAGTTTTCTTACAAATCTACAATGAAATGGTAAGACCAGAATCTTCTAGCAAATTTATTTGTCCACTTTTGATGTTCAGCGTTTTTTCAGTAATACAGAGGTGATGAATGCATTTGATGCCTATCTTTTCACTATGAAATAAATATATGATTTACTTGTAGGAAGTCATTTCATCTTTCCAACCATCTAAATATTATTTAAGAAATTACCTTTTTCCAGAATAAGGGTGCTAAATAGAACACTATGCTCCTGGTGGCGGGAGAATATTTTCCACTTCATCAGTTAGGAATGAGATTCATTTTTGATGGCTTGTCCAAACCTTCTTTCCATTTTCTTTCCTCACTTAGCTTACCAAGAAAACAGAGAGCCAATTTTCAGTACCCTAAGAATGACAATTCCCATGGTAATGACAATCCTAAAAATATATACAATTTTATTTGTCTGTGAGAACATGTAGTCTACATATCCACACTGAAATAACAACATTCATATTATTATTTTGTTTTATAAAGGGAAGGTATAAGCAGGAATTCAGGCAAGAAGTCAGGCAGGCAGGAAGAGAGAGGAATATGCACTTATTTTATTTTATTTTATTTTTAGTTGTTCACATTGATTGTTCCCACTGGGCCATGGATGTGATCTTGGTCCTTGGGATATATGTGGACAGTGCATCCTGGGAGGTGGCTGACCTAACCACCACTCTGCCAGGACGTAATTCATATTCTATAGCTCGTGCATGCAAATGTATTTGATTTGTACCAGAATAGTGGAAATTAAGCACAAAATTAGCTAGACTGTAATTCACTTCTTGATGCATCACATCCTTCCAACAATCTTTATGTTGGGCTTATTGATGAGAAAGGATAATTAAAAATAAAAAGAACTGTAAGTTTCCCTATCTTTCTTTTTTATTCATTTTATATAATCATTTTTAGCGTAAGTAATTACTTATTAAATAGATGTAAGAACGGCTATCATAAATGTCCTTGGTCATTCACGTTTCTGAGAATGTCATTGCCTTTTCTTACATTCACATCAAATTCTTATTCATATGGAAAGCTTGACATCTCTAGGCTATCAACACCCTACCTACTCAGCCACAAACATAATAAACACATTTTCTATGCACTCACACTTTGACACATAAGAACTTCCACACATTGTGAGATCCCCAGAATCTCATGCTAACAGGATGGCATGAGTGCCATATATGAATGGTGACATAAAAAAACTAGTGACAGACATGCAGAATACACGTATCTCTGCAGTTCTTGCCCATGTTTCATTGTCCACCATCCACCAGACATCAATTGTAAAACACATATTTAAAGATAAAATTATTAAGAATTTCAAGATGACCACAAAAGAGCATTAAACGAAGACTGAGCCTTTGTGAATATGGAGTCCTATGATACTGCACAGATGCCCACAAAGGTGACCCTAGTCCTCTGAGGACTCCTTGATTTTTATTTCAAAAGGTCTTCACTGATTATAAATGCTTTCTGTCTCCCTCTTAGTGGGCAAGAAAACATGGGAGAGATACTTCCAAAAGAGGTTAATAAGTGTTTTCATAGAAATATTTTATATGAACTTTAAGTATTTGGCATGTACACAGCACACTGTTCCAAAGATGAAAATGTCCAGGGTGGTTCTCAGGAAAAAAAATAAACAGAAGTGAGATCAAAAGCTAGTAATCAAAGGTAAAAATTAATGAGTAAAGTCAGACTTTGATAAACCCATATCCCAGTCTGTTGATAAAGACCAATGTTAGGCGCTGCTTCTGATTTAACTTACTGCCCATCAACTTAGAAAAGGGTAGTAGTGTACATAATATTCATAGAAAAAGTCAATATTGTGTAAAATTTTAGTACCAAGCTCTAGATACTTCCTTTTTGTGCTTCTGTTGACACTGTCCCATATTTACACTTGTTTCTGTGAGACTCTGACTTATGAGTCTTAATATAGTATCAGACAATGCTCCTTAAGAATTTAATATTTGTCTCATTCTGTTTCAGTGTATATTATAAATTGGGTAACTGATTAGAATATTTATATGAGACACTAAATATCTGATATATTAAAAATGGGCACACAGTTTGCAATAGAACAAGCTGATTAACACAGCTTTATTATCTTCCTAGAAGAAAAGAAAGGACAGACATTAAATGTGAAGAACCAATTGAGGAATATTGTTCCTCTAACTTTGAAATAAGATTTGCAAGGTATATAGAATTATAGACTTTATTAATATAGAAAATGACACAGATTTGGAAGAACCCCCAAATAGTGTATCCCATACTTACTGACTGAAACTTTGAGCAAGTTATTTGAGCTCTGTGAATTTAAATGACCTCACTTAACATAAAAATAATGCCTAATTTGAAGGACTATTGTAAGAATTAAAGGAAATACTATAAAGAAGATATTTATGGCTGACATATAATAAATAGCCAATAAATGGCAGCTTTTATTTTTGGTGGATGTAAGTAGTAAAGGTGTTAATAGTGATAGTTGTAGTGATGATATGAGTCAAAAAATAGTAGTAGATGTAAGGCAGTAGTTCTTTAGAATCAATATTTGGGTCACTTAGTAGACTAAGAAAATACTTTGACTATTCATGATTGAATTAGAATTGTCTAAAGGCATGGATATTCTAATTACACTGAATATTTGCCTCATATGTTTGTTATATAGATATTTTGGCCCACTATAAACTCTGAAAAATGGTCGCTGTAATGCTGAAATGTTCTGGCATGCAAAATACAAATGTATTTTAAGTTTTGTTACTGTGGTGTATCCCTCTGTGGTGAAATTCATTCTTCTTGGGAAGATTCATTCTTGCAAAAACTTGACATTGACTCAGGAATTACCTTAAGCAAAGCTAAAAACATAAGAATGGCGTAACTGAGTCCCTGTGTTATTTGCTAATTTACTCATTCATTCCACTAATTTTTATTTACTAATGTATACATGCAAGGCACTGTTAAGGAGATTAAAGATATTAATCAGATAGAACTCTTTGAAGAGTATCTAGAAGTGGAGATAAGTCATCTGCACAAATAACTTACTCATAAATTAAAAAGTATAAATAACAGCCCCCCTCCCCTCAAAAAAGAAAAAAAAAATAGAAAAAGTAAAAACCCATATATATATATATATATATATATATATATATATATATATATATGATGGACTTTGGAAGAGATCATGAAATACTTTCCGTAGGTGTAAATTTTATAATTATATATTGCAAAAATTATTTGCAATCCAGTAAAAATCTATTAAAACAAATGGAATAGTTCATTAAGCTAGAAATAAACATTAAAAAATTCACAAATTTCATTTAAAATATGAGGAAAAAGACTAATTCATAATAATCTAGAAGAAAATAAAAAATTTAGTAATACATGTAACAGGCAGAATTTAGAAATTTTGAGATAAAACGGTAAAAGAATAGGAACTGAAAAAATGAACTGGTATCATAGATGCAAAATAGTTTGTCTTTGAGAGCAGTGCTCTCAAGTTTTAATGTATATAATTGCCTTGCTAAAATGCAGATTCTGATTCAATAGGTCTAGAAAAGGGCCTGAAATTCTGTTTTTAATATACTCTAAGAAAATGTCAATTCTGCTATTCACTGACCATACTGGATAGGGTTTTAGAATACATGAAACATGACCAGGAAAAAACTTATTTGTAACTTTTAATAGTATAATGAATGTAAACTAAAATAGTTTTGACTTCATAATGTAGAAAATAATGTTTTCTGAAAACAAAAATTATTTTTATCAATGTAGAACTCTTGGATTGTTAAGAAAGAGCAGTGTTTAAAAGGAAACATTTTACCCTGAAAATGTTTAACAGTGTTTCTCAAAAATGATAAATATTTATATTCTCCCAGTCAAATCAGAAAATCTTGGGGGGTGGGACCCAGGGACCTCGTTCCTTAGCAACCTCCCATTCTGTCATATGTATTGGAGTACTAGACCATCAGGTAGTATCTGTTAACTATTTCATTTTAGTATCATCCAGATTCTCTGAAGAGGAAGTTCCTGGGAGACCATGTTTTAAAATAGCTTTCACTGGTAACACCTGGGTAGTGGCAATTTGTATTACAATTTCAATTAACAACAAGCCTGAGACTCAAACTTTATATGAAGTATCATGGTTAAGCAATGTTTTAATATTTAAGATATAATTTATCTCCCAGTTTTTCATATCTTGATCAGCCACACTACTATATATCCATTTGCTTAAGCAGAAACTCAAGAGGCCTCCTGTTTCCTGCATGTCCCTCTTCTCCCATAACCAGCTCTACATTCCAAACATATTTCAAATCAACTATGGACCCTTTACCCTCATTCAACAATTATTATTACTTGCCTAGACTACTATAAGAGTTTTTTAACTGGTATTGCCATTTTCTATTTCAGAGTCAATACATTCTTCACAAAGCATAAAGAGGGACTTATTAAAAATGTAATCCAATTAATTCATAACCCTGATTAAAACTGTCCAATACCTACCCATTGTACTATGAATAAAATAAAGATTTTTCAGGTCAGTTTTTCCCATTCTTATCTCTCCAATAATGCTTGAGCCATACACCAGTTTTTTTTGTATTTTCCTAACACTTCATCTATTTCTTGCCTTAGGGTCTTACATGACCATTTTCAGAAAGGCATTTTATATAAGTGGTGGTCCTTCATAACCCCATTTTTCATTATTACAGCATCCTAGTTCCTTCCTGCATATTTGTTACATTTATTGTAACATAGTATTTTATTGTGTATCTGTTTTTTTATCTATCCTCTCATTATGTTGGCAGAGTCTATCCCTTTTTGATTAACCTTTACAAATACAGCTCCATATTCAATTATTCACCAAGTATTTATAATGTATTTAAGATATGTCAGGTATTGTGTTAAGTTCTTGATATATGCCAGTAGACAATAAAGGCTAAATATTATTGAATTTATGGAATTCTCATACACTAGTATGAGAAATAGGCAATAAATAGATAAGGTGAAAGTTAAAGTATGTTAGATGATGTTAATTACTATGGCAAAAAAGGGAAAGAGAGATTAGAGAAAATGTTGAATCTCTGTAGGATTGACTATCTTAAATGGGGACGTGGCAGGGAAAGTTTCATTCTGTAATATTAATAAATGAAAGATTAATGTTGATACATTAATTTATATGTACTAGTATTATGTCTATATTAGTATATACCTGCATTATGTTATATCTTGCATTTCGTATACATTGATACAGATGTTGATTTTAAATTAATACCTATAATATTAATAATAGATAAAATATATTATCTATATATAGATGACATTTTTTATAAATTCACTACTTAATCACCATAAAATATCTTTATAGCTTTGAGCTGGAAGGATATATTAAAAATATTTTTTAAGATTACTTATGGTAAAATTGCCAGAATCATACCTACCAAGAGTTCCATTAAAGTCAGAAGTAAGAGATGCAAATCAAACTCAATTAACATTGTTCTGGAAATGTTAACAAATATAATTAGATAATGAAACAACAAAAGAACAAGATAAAATCAAATAAAAGGCCTACATACTGAAAAAGAAGAGTGAAAACTTTTTAAATAATTACTTTCATAGAAAGTCATTAAATTCAACTGAAAATATACTAGAACTATTAAGTATCCAGTTAAAATAAAATAGTTTAAGAAAATAGGACATTTGGAGGGACATACCATTCACAAAAATAAGTAGATATGCTTTGGATTTGATTTTAAGAGAATATTCAATCATTATTTTACTGAAATAAAGTTTTCAAAGTGTGAATGCAATAAGATATAGTTTCTTATAAAGCTTAAAGCAACCCTACTATAGAATCTTTCAGTAATACTCTTTAGTATTTATTTAAATAAGGCAAAAACTTATCTACAAAGAAACCTACACACACATGCTTATAGCAGCTTTGTTTATAATTGCCAAAAAATGGAAGCATCCAAAATATCATTTAATAGGTGAATACACAAACAAATTGTGGTACATTCATACAATGGAATGTTAATTAATGTTCAAAAGACATTAACAATTAAGCCATGAAAAGACACATGAAGGAAACTTAAATGTATATTGCTAAGTGACAGAGGTCAATCTGAAAAGACTACATATTTATGATTTCAAATATATGATTTTCTGAAAAAATCAGAACTATGAAAACATTAATAGGATCAGTGGTTTCCAGGGAGTGGGAGTGGAGTGAAGGGATGAATAGATGGAGTAGAGTGTTTTTAGGGCTTGAAACTATATTGTATGAAATCATAACAATGTATATATGATATTGCATGTTTTTCAAAATCCAGAGAACTATAAAACACTCTAGCTTTATAGAACTATAAACAGTAAACCATACTGTAAACTAAGTACTTTAGTAAGTAATGTGTCAATATTGGTTCATAAACTGTAACAATTATACTATATTTCAAAATATTAATAAGGGGAAAACTACATGATGGTGTAAGAGAAGGGGTATATGAGAATTCTTTATGCTTTCTGTTCCATTTATATGTAAAACTTATTCAGGCTTTATCTAAAAATAAAATATATCAAATTTTTAAATGGGCCAAAGAGAAATAGCAATAGAAAAATTACCAAAAAAATGAAAGTAGCTTAAACCATCTAATGATCGATTTGCTCTAATTAGTAATCAACAAAATGAAAATTGAAATGAAAGTAACATACTGTTTTGGTTTTGTTTGTAGTGGTTTGTTTGCCTTGTTTTATTTTGAGGGTTTTTTTTTTTTTACCTATTAAAACAGCAAAGGAATGATGTTCTTAGAATTGTCTTTATTTTGAATAAATAAGCCCTCTGTTATATAGCCTGTGGAAGTATATCAGAATAAAGTTTCTATTTGTAGATTTCTTAAAATATATTCCATTTCTAAAAAGAAATAAATACACTTTGACCATATTATCCAAAATCTGTGCATTTACGTCAAGGAATTAGGGGAACAAATAAATATACTCCTAAAATTTTGTTCATCAAACTTTGTTTATGGCAAAATGAGAAGCAATCTGAAAGTCAAAAAGGGATTGTTAGATATATTTTGTACATATGCAGATGATTTATAAAATCTTTGTGTGATAACATGGAAAGATGTTTGTTATACTAAGGAAGAATGACGAGTTAAAGTTATTATTGCCTTAAATAATATACACGCATATAGAAAAGTCCCAGAAAGCCACATGCCAGTCAATAACTATGACTAGCTTGTAGGATACTGCTATTTTATTTTTTTCTTTATATTTACTTTTATTTTCTATTTTTTCTCTGCTGCTAATAAATTGCTTATTTAAACTTTCAAATATATAAACCACTATCAAAGAAAGGTGATTATTATGATATCTTAAAGTAGAATACTATCACCTCTTAGAACTGAAAGAAACTCAAATAACATTTATTATATCTTCATTATTTAACAAATCAAGAATCAGATGCTTAAATGCTTAAATGAATTCTCCCAAACTGAATTACAGGTGGAGTTGAGACAGTTGATGTCTTGTGAATCTTAATCCATAATTCTCTTTTACAGCACAGTGGAAATCCCCAAAGTGCTTTAATAGAAGGTCCTTCTAATATAAAATTTCTTTGCATGATTTTATTGTTTTCTAGAAATTCACATCTTCTAAATCTCACTTTCATTTTCTTCCATGTAAGAGTTATAATCTCTAAAGAATCCTTCATAGGAAAAAATAAAATTACTATGCGTACACCAGTGAAACACGACTACGCAAAACTACCTATAGAATTTTCTTCTCTTATAATTGGTGTCTTATAATCAAACCATAAATTCTTTAAATTATTTGCAAAATGGAATGTTTATTTATTTCTATTCAAATGAAAACACATTTCAGATTTACATCAGCTACTTTGATCTCTAGAATAATGAATATTTAAAAGATTGTATCTACAACCAATAAATTGTTGCAAAGAAAAATAAATGTTGGAGAGAACAAGAGGTATGTCTTGCAATTCCATATAAACCAACATATAGTGCAGTTTCTTGGAAAGTCATTGCTAAGTATAGATTGTGTATAGATGGAAAGCAAAGATGAGGCTAAGAATAGATAATAATATTGATAGTATTTTTCTTATATAGATTGATATGATTTCACAGTTTTGCTCTAGTTCGTGCATTCATAGAAGTAGAAATCACCAACGGACTACAGCTTTAAGAAATAAAAAATGAGATGTTCTTATTTTGCTTTATTTAAATAAAATCAAAATAGATTTGATTATATTTTAGAGTTAAAATAACACTACCTGTATTTAAATTTAATAACTGAATTACATGAATTTTAATATTGTTATATTTTATTCATTATGTTAAAAGCCAAAGATCAAATTAGCTGTTTTAAAATATTTACTGATGACCAAATTATGTCACCAATTTCCCATAGTGGACATTTAAGTTTTCCTCTGAATACTAAATTTCATTCTAATTGCAATTGCTTATGATTATTAATATTTGTCTTAAAATAAATTACTGATTTTAAGAGCAAATATAACCTTGCTCTTTTTTAATTATGATAGCAGAATCTTTAAGATAATCATATTTCAAAATATGTAGATATTTAGAGTGGTATAAACTAAATATTTAGATAATATACTAAATCATACTCTGATATTTTAGAGATTATGACATCATATATTCATAGTTTTTGAAAGCTGTATTGAGAGTTATATCCATTTGGTCCCAAATCAGTAGCGCTAGCATAGAGTCATTTGGAAAATAAATGACAAAAATGGTATAATTATATGTTTATTTTTGTCTTTATATTCTCATAGATATATGTATATACATGTGTACACACACACTTCTTATTCCCACTGACTTTTAAAACAAGAAATTTACCATTGAAAAGTGGTAAATTTAATAGTAACATTTCTACCAAAAGACATTTTAAGTTAGTACAAGTACTTTGTTTTAAGGTACAAGTTGATGTCTCAGCAGTAAGCTGTCAATGTGATGTAAGGCTAATCATTTTTATTTCATTATTGTAGAGCTTCCAGCAGTGATTCTCATTCTTTTTTGGCTTAGGAAGGTTTCCAATAGCACTATTCTCTTTTCCTTATAAGAAGAATCCATAATGTTAGCTTTGTGCCTGGCCTTGAAAATGTTTCAAGACATGCGGTTCTTTACATATGTTTGTCTATTATCACGCATTATATATAATATTCATCTTTGTTAAAAGTGTAACCATTATCTGGGAAATGGAATGATATAGCTAGATGGATATTTCATGTATTTAGCAAAGGCCATTGAATACCTCCTATATAATAGATACGTTTTCATTTACAAAAAATTGATTTGATAACCACCTTCTACAAGCTCCAAATATAAAGAAAGGCCAATGAAACAATACTAGCAGTATAATCAGGCACTGGGACTCCAGTCACCCCATATCTCGCCTCTTACTACAGGGCACCAAACCTACAACAACAGGTAGCCAGACCAATAGCTACCATACACTGAGCCAACACATGCTCTACTCCTGACTTTCAGAGACCAAAAGCTGAGCTCAAAGTCTGCTTGCTGAATGCCAAGCAATGTGTGAGGAGCAGGGAGATCCATCTGCCAATAAGTCATGCCAGCAGACCAAGGCTGTGGTGGCTCATCACACCACCCAGTCAACACAACATAGTCATGCACTTCCATCAAACCTAACCATACGAAAGTAGCTGAAAGAGGCCAACAACCCTGCACAAAAGGGTTATCATCTCCTGAAAGCCAATCTTTCAAGACCAGCAGAGTCAGTCAAGTTGCCAAATACATACAGACAAACATAGAAAACCAGGCAAAATAAGGAGAAAGAACATATCTCAAATGAAGGAGCGAGACAAAAATCTCAGGAAAAAACCTACCCCAGAGAACTAGAAATAAACTAGTTCAAAGTCATGGCTATAATTATGTTCATCAAAATTGGGAGAAGACTGGATAAACATGGTGAGAATGTTAACAAATATACATATACATATATACATATATATATATATATATACACACACACACACAGAAGTTACAGAGCTTAATAGTACAATAATAGAACTGAAAATAAAATAGAGGGATTCCACAGCAGATCAAATGAAGCAAAGAAGCAGATAAATGAGCTGGAAGAGAAAGCAACAGAATGCACCCAAATTGAACAAAAAATAAAATGAAGCAAGATTTTAAGTAAATAACCATACTTTAAGAAAACTTGGGACATCAAGAGGAATAATACTGTATTTTAAGGGCCTTATATAGAGAAGAGAAAGTGAGCGAAAGAGCTAGAAAAATTATTTGAGGAAACAGTGGGGAAATAATGAGTGAAAAGTACCCCAATCTGAAAAAGGAAATAGACAACCAGTTAAGGAAATCCAGAGAATTCTATTCAAGAGGAATGTAAAAAAATTCACACCAAAACACATTATAATTAAAGTAGCTAAAGTTAAAGAGGGGATCTTTAAAGCAGCAAGAGAAAATCACCTTGTCGTGTACAAGGAAAATTCCATAAAGCTATCAACAGAAGTTTTAGCAGAAATGATAGAGGTCAAAATTAACATTCAAAATTGGTAGAGAGCTTAATTTTTCCAGACAAGTAAAAGCTAAAAGAATTCAGCACCATTTTAAATCACCCTTGCCAGAGATGCTAAAGGAACTTCTCTCAACAGAAAATAAATAGTATTGACTAATTTCAAAATAGTATATGTAAGAAAAAAAAAAGACAAAAGTAATAATATTAACTAAATGGATAGGAAATAAAGGATACATGTAAGATAAAGATATAAAGTGAGGTTAAATACATAAAATTTGTATATGCGCGGAGGGGGAGTAAAATTTTGGAATGGGTTCAATTGTAAATAGCTATCAACCCAAACGGAATGTCATACACAAAGTTATATCTGAATCTCATGGTAACCATAATGATCTTTCTCATGTATTAAGAAAAGCAACTCCCTTCAATAAAAAATATAAATATCTTACGTTTTCAGTCACAGTTAGAAGATAAAACATACGATCAGCAAAGTAAAACAAAGCAAAACCTCAGATTCTGATGACAAAATGGTCGTTATCAGAGGGGAAGGCAGATGGTGGGTAAGGGGGTCAGGTAAAACAGGTAAAAGGGTCAATTGAATAATGTTGCTGGAAACTAGACTCTTGGTGAAGATTATATTGTATTATATAGAAGTGTCAAATGATAGTGCAATACTCTTGAAACCTGCATATTGTAAACCAGTATTACTTCCATAACATTTTTTAACTTCCATAATATTTTTTTTTATGATGTGAAAACTTTTTGAAAGAATGTTTAGAAAATATAAAGTTGGACTTCAGACTGGGTGAAAATATTTGTAAAATACAATCTAATGAAGTACTGATCTAGAGTAAAATATCTCTAGACTCAGTAATAAGTAAGCAAACAATCCAATTTTTTTAAAAATGATCAGTAGATTTAATCAGACACTTCAACAAAAGGACATGAGGGAATTTTTCAGATTATGGAAATATTCTCGTTCTTGAATGTGGTGATAGTTACATAACTGCATATTCTTTGAGGCCTATGGAATTATTTACTAAAAACAGTGATTTCTACTGTATAAAATTATACCTCACTAAATAATAAAACAAAAAATGTGAAATACAAAAATAAAAGTTTTTGGACCCCAAAAATGACATGAAAGATTAAAATATTATAATGATATTTTAAATGTTAGCTAAATTATGAACTCTCTGATAGTCTAAACTTAGCCCTAAAAACTCGAGATTTAATTACTTTAATTGTGTTGCATTAAATTGGGCTCTCTGAAAATATACTGTGAGACAAAAAATTACCTGCAGAAGCTTTATTGGGGAGTGCTCTTGGGAAACTCCTTTAAGAAGGTGAAGGCAGCAGAACTGAGCAGAGCGAGAAGCTACTCACAGGAGTCTATAACTGAACTCCAGGTGATCCAGCAGAACACTCTGAAGCTCAGAAGACCCTTCAGAGCTATGCTAAATTGAGGCAAGAGGGAGCGTTACAGCCCTCTTCAGGAAGTCATTTTTCACAGGCTATTTCCTCTGGCAAAGGGAAATTTCTGGTGAGAGGCTCAGTACTATACTTTTAAAAGCCAAAATTGCCAAAATATCTAGTATAGGTACATTCACTCTGATGATGGGATCTGTGCTAAACATTGAAGTATCTACTTCATGAATTTATGTGAAACTTCTGCTTTCATATTTTTAGTTTAAATATTTTTAAAACAAAATTTTAACTCTTCTATCACATACTCCTAAGGATATATAATCATTGATGCTACAGTAACCCCAAATGCTCATGAACAGAGATTTAGATAAACTAGTGTGCATTTTTAAGGACCAGGTCAAAATAACCTACTCCATTTTGCTTAAGGTTGGTAAAACTATTTTGACTCCTTCTCTTGCTCAAAATAACATTCATAATATAAAGGATTATAAAACCATTAAAAAATAGAAGGAATATTTCTATGTACTACAGGGAAAATAACTTCAGGATAATAACATTGTTTCCAAAGAGGTCGTTCTAATTTAAATTCCCGCTGAAAGTATAGTAGGGATCTTCTCTCCACACTCTCTTCAACACTTACTGATTCTAATCTTTTGGGTATAGGCATTCTCACTTGTGTAAGTTGATATCTCATTGTGGTTTTTTATTTGCATTTCTCTGGTGGTGAGTGCTGTAGTACAGTTGTTCCATGTGTGTATGTGTCTGTGTTAGTGTCTTGCACATGATAACAACTTAGCTGTTTGTCCTTTTATCATTTTAATGTCTCTAGTGCCTAGTCCTATTCTAAGTACATGGAAAATGCTTAGTAAAATAATTTTAAGTTTAATTAGAATTATTGAAAAAGTGATTCTTTTCCTTCAAAAGAATAGAGGAAAAAGGTGGGAATATGAATGAGTACAAGAAAAACTATTTTGCATAAATAGAACCTGCTGTAGGAGATGGGAGTGTATGGAAAAAAATCTCTGTACCTTCTATCAATTTTGTTGTGAACCTGAATTTTCTCTAAAAATAATGTCTACAAAAATCATATCTTTTTTTTAATTAGTAGAGTGTTTTCTACTATAATGCATGACCTTTTATATACAGTTAGTATATATGATGAGAATCAAGAAAAATGAAAAAATAGTGATTCTTTTATTTGTGTGTGCATACATATGCATGTGTGGAACTATATCATTCTGTTTAACCAAGGTGCTTTTAAATAGATGTTTTTAATTTTAGGCAATATTTCTTAAAAGTCTAATGCAGACATACAACAATAGAATACAAAATATTGCAAACACAAACATTAATTCTCCTTTAATTGAAATTCTACCTGATTATTATTCTATTAAATTTATGGAATAAAAATGCATAACTGAGAAAGTGTTTACTATTTAAGGACTTTCCTTTTCATCTCTTTGTATCTACAGAGGGCAGCAAAGAGCTTCAATCTGAAGACTAGCATGTTAGGTGAGCAGATTTTTAAAAGCTGCTTTCTGATTCAGCATCTTTGGAAGCACTGTGAAATACGTCAAAATCAAAGTTTAGTTTACTTAACTTACAGGATTGTTTTTTTGTTTGTTTGTTTGTTTTATTTTTTTCCCCTTCATCGAAGAGAGCGTGGAAACCATGAGTCAAAATCAACTACTTGACTACAGTCAAAGAATGGCAGCAAATCAGAGGATTGAGTGTGTAAAACATTTCATTAGCACTACTCCAAAGCTTAATAGTAACAAAGGTCATTTAAAAATGTATCAGTTGCAATTAGGTTTTCACAAATACTGATTATGGTATTGTTTTTAAATTGTAAATTGATTATCTGTAATAGTCCAAGGCAAATTCTATAATGTTTTAAGGTATTTTAGGCTTTGCATTTCCATTAATGTATCTATATATCTATGTTTTTATTCATCAGTTTTAAGACATAATAAAATCCACTGCATATTTAAGATACCGTTAGCCTATTTGTAACTAAGGTAGTAATTCACTGGGCTCTGATACTGAGTGTTTGTCTTTGAAGTAATCTCTTGAGTTCAATACTTGTGGAATGGTGGGAAGGAAAAAAACACTGAACAGAAGGAAAGGTAGATACAGTGAAAGCCCCATCCCACAGAATGCTGTGGAATTAAAATGTAGAGTGGTCATTCAGAATCTTCCTGAATCAGACTGAGTTCTTTATCTCTCACCTGGATTTCTCAATGCATGTAGGCCATTTCTAGGAAGGGATCTGACTTTGAGCAAGGCAGGTCCAGCAAACCCTCAAGATTTTCTTTAAAGGGATATTTGAGTGGTCATTACAATGTCCACCACATTTATATACAATGAATATTAATCAAAGCACTGTTTCCTGACGTGGAGGGGATGATTTTTATAATTTACTATGCGAACTTTTTTATCTTTTATAGTATTAATTCATTAATTCACATTTAATAAAGGCTATTATATTAGTTATAGTAGAGTAGAGTAATGTGTTAGCTCTTTCAAGTGCTGATTCTTACAGATGATATAGGTAATACAATGTTAAAGGGCATACTCCATCCAAGATTTATATTAAGGAATAACAGTAACACTTAAAGACAAAAAGGCAGTGAATAGAGGAATGTTTAATTGTATTTATAAAAAAACTGTGAAGCACCTTCAAGCATTCATTTTTCAAATAACCAATTAGATAAGTACATTTGATAAGTTAATTTAAAACCATTGGTATCTCATTTAGGGAAAGCCTTAGAAACCAATACTAAAACAATATGGGATGGTGGGTAACAGGGAGGTTTTAAAATAAGCTGAATTGCTTTTCGTGTTGTGGGAGAAACATATGCTTCTTTAAGATATACATACTAACAGAGTAATATAAAGAAGAAAATTAAAATTGCCAAGAACCTCATCACCCAGAGAAAACCACTAATAAATTTTTAATTTTCTTTCTATTTTCCTCCAAACATATATGTTTTATTCAGTTTTTCTCACATATAGAATAAACTTCTCCTTATTCTGTTAAAAATTATTCAAAAGAAAATATGCATCTACTATAGGTTGTTTTATTTATTTGCCTACTGAACAGATAATTAGCACCATTACAAGTAATCGTAAGGTGAATAGTTGAAATATGTTGCACATTTCAAATTGTTTCATTGGGGGAAACATCACAAATTAGAATTATTTAGTCAAAGAAAAGACATTTTAGGTTTCTTGATATATTGCCAAGTAAAAATCCAAAATAGAGTGTATTAGTTTATACAGCCTCAGATGTTTCAACATTCCTTGCAAAATTTGATAAGGGAATATTTCATTGTTGTCTATTTTCTCTGATTATAAGTTGAAAGTTAAACTATTTTAGTCAGTTTATCTCTTCTCTGTAAATTGCCTACTTATTATAGAATCGGTACTTTTCTTACTGCTTTCTAGGTCCTCTTTATACACTAAGGTTGTTTTCCTAGTTTTGTTGTTGATGCAATTATTTTTCCTAGTGTGTCATGTTCCTTTCCTTTTTGTCATGTTTTGAATTACATATATTTTTTTAAATAAAAGATTCAGGAAGCATTGAACGTGAGTAGGCAGGCAGAAAGGAAGAGAGAGGAGAAAAAAGCATTTATTTTTATTTTTATTTAGTTGTTCACACTGGTTGTTTCCCCTCAGAATTGGGACTCAAACCCAGGGGTATGTGGCCTGTGTGCCTTTGGAGATGACTGACCTAATCACTACTCCACCAGGTAGTATCTGAACTATAAGAATTTTTATCTTTGAATTCAAACATTTCTTTTTTCCTTGTGATTTCTCTCACCTTTTATTCTACTGAAGTTCTGTCTTAGAAAGCAAATATAGATTTTTTTTTTCAATTTATTGTAATGATTTGTTTTAAAGAAAATTATGCAACATTTTCAGGCATTAATTTTTCAGAACAACAATTTAAATAAGTGCAATTGATATGTTTAAGAGAATTCTAATCCTCTCATTGAGACAAGTCTTTTTTTTTTTTTTTTTTTTTTAAGGAAAAGTACAGGCAGGGATGAAAAGAGTAAGCAGGCAGGCCGAAAGAGAGAGGATCAAGAATCATTTATTTATTTATTTAATTTAGCTTTTCATCTTGGTTGTTCCCCTGAGCTCTCTTCTGGCCAGAGGTCTTGAACCTGGGTCTTGAACCTTGGACTATATATGGACTATGTCTGGTGGCCTTATCCACTAGCCACCAGGGCACTCCACATTTAGGGAATTCTTAGACACCATTATTAAAGTAGCATGGGATGGGTAACAGGAAACAACATAGGTAACAGGATGGGTAATATCTGTTTTATTATGCTATTTTTCAGAAATTATGTATCCAAATAGACACATTTTTCAAATAATTACCCCAAAACATTTGTTAAAGAGTCTGTCATGCATTTAGTTCATAATATGCATTAAAATTTGCTTTATAAGCCGCAACACATGTTTTCATATAGATACCTGACACACATATACACTCATGCATATACCTGAAATGAAAGTGCCAAAAAAAATTTTATTCTTAATATATGTGATGATGTGCTATTTCCTATTCTGTTCTATGGTATGCTGTGATATTCTGTTTTATCCCCTCCCACCTCAATGCAACCCATCTCATTCATTCTTATCCCACTATATTTCAGTTTAAGAAAATTTGGTTGACAAAATAGATTTTAAGAAATTTTAATAATTGTCTGTATTCCCTAGTGGCTCAGGTGTTATGTCTGTTGTTCTGGTATAATCCACAGAAAGCCCAAGGATACAAATTTACAGCCAGAGGGCCAGAGGAACAACCAATATGAAAAACTAAATGAATGAATAAATCATTCTTCCTCCTCTCTCATCCTGCATGCCTGCCTGCTTGCTTTTGTTCCTTCCTGCTTCCTTCCTCTTTAAAAGAAATATTAATAATTTTGATCCACTACCTAGGAAACATGATTGACTAAAACTTGTTTTATAATCTGTATCTTATTTTATATTGAGATGTTATATTCTAGTATAGGTTAAAAAGTATAAATTCTGTTCCATTATTGTTGATTTTTATACAATATTTTAGTGTTCTAATGAATTTATCTTTATAGTACAATTTAATACTTTGCAGGAAAAATCCCTTATGCAGCACTCTAAATTTTCAGATTTATTAAGCTTGTCTTACATATCAATTTTTGTAGGCAAAATTAATCACTTTGTTACATGTTCAAATTTTGGTGTGTTCTGTCCATTCTTTGCACCTTAGTACATTCTTTTAGAGTATTAGCCCTTGCTTAGGCACAGTCCTCCTGGAAATCTATGTCCAAGTATAGTTACTTCTTCTTTACCACCTAGGAGCTATTTAAGCACCAAACATTTGATTGCTTTAGAGTAGGGTTCCTTAATCTACTATGACTTATAAAAGGGAAAATTTGAACAGAGACAAACACACAGGGATAATACCATGTGATGATTTGAGTTATGGTGTTACAAGACAAGGGATTACCAGAAATTATGCAAGAGGTCTGGAGAACACTCTTCTCCAGTGCCTTTAGAGGGAGCCTGGCCCATATGAGACTTTGATTTCAGATTTCTGACCTCCAGAACTGTGAGATAGTCAGTACATACATTTCTGTTGTTCTAGGCAACACAGTTAGTGGTACTTTTTTTAGGGCAGTCCTAGAAGTTAACACAGTTCTCCCGTTATACCCAATAAATTGATTGATTTTACTCTTTAAAATATATAATGTTTTATGATGTACATCATGAGGGAGAATTTTATAAAATGAATTTTAGAACACTGTTTTGTAGTCATGCAAAATGTAAATGTTAGGCTACTCAGAACACTTTCTAATGGAATGATTGTTTTCTATAGTATTCTCATTTTAAGCAATGCTCATTTTCTTTCTTGGAAATTTATTTTAATTGAACATTGAGTAGTTCAAAACATTTCTATAAACTCTTTATCTAGGCCGACTGATGGATCTGTATAGTCTTAAGTGGTACAATTTAAAAATTCTGAATTTTTTAACTCATGATTATTTTTCTCAGACAAGGGTTATTGAATTAAATGAGCTATCAAAAGGTTATAATGGTATGTATTTGTAACAATGATCATTAACAACTCCATCCCATTTTTCCATAAGGTTAGGAAATGTATACCATAGGTATCAAATTTTGAATAACAATATTTAAGATATTAGAATATATTTCACTATAATCTCTATAAAATATATTTAATCTTATTTTAATTAGAGAATACACACAGGGAATTTTTAGTACCTTAAAGTTGTCACTGAAAAAGTAATTATTCTTGAATAATTTTGGAGATGAGTAGAATAATCATTCTGTTGACGCTCTATGGTTATTTAAATTAAGTATAAAATATAGACTTATCTTAGTTATTAGGACCCCCCCTTATCCCAATTAAGGGAAATTGAATTTTGAGTAAGAACCAATTGAACCAATAAGAACCAAATGAATATTTATAATTTAGTGAAAATAGGGGAGAAAATTTATGAGTATTTATTGAGTGTTTTTTGAACACCAAAAGTGGGAAAGTAGAAAGAAAAAAAAAGAAGCAATCACTAATTTTGAAAATTATTTATTGAATTTAACATCTATAAGTCTTTAATATATTTTATTGTTGATATGTTTGCCTATGCTTTTTAATCTTCTTTTAAAATTCAATTGAAAGTTCAGTAAACTGTTCTGTGTGTGTGTTTTATAAATTTAGTTCAAGAAAATATGAAGTGTCTCCTTTCGTAGGACAACTTCAAGACATACTATGAAAAGCCAGGTAGGCCAGCACTGATGCTGAGTATCTGTGGGCATGTCTTTACATGTATTACCCTTCTAGTTGATTACTGATTATAAAGAGGGGAATACATGCCTTTAGAAAGTAAAACCTGGAAGATACCCCCAAATGGTCAAGCTTAACAACATTACTAGTAGGAACTTCTAACATTATGAGCCTCCATCATGAAACATTATCATATGAAACAATCAGCCTCATCTATGAAAAACAATCTCAAAAAAATGTTTGAATTATATATCATTAAACATATAGTCTTAATCCCTGTGTTACAATTATAAAGGAGAATGAAGAATGACTTATGAAAAAATAGTGAAATTATCAGCTAAATCTAAAATGTAAGACATTCTAAAGGCAACTTATGTAGACTTTTCAAAACATTAGTAACATCATGGGAAAAAAAGATGGTGGAATGACTCCTCAAGATATAAAATAATTTAAAGGATATAACATAACAATCAAAACCAGAGAATTATGTCTGAATGTGATTTATACAATGAGTAAAACAACTGAAAGTTACTTTAGGAATAATGAAGAAATATGAATAGGAAGTATGAATTTGTGAAGATATCATTAACAAATTATTGTCAATTCTTTTTTTTGATATGATATTCTGTGTTGTTGGAAAATGTCCTTAATAATAATTATTATTATTTAATAATTATTAATAATATGCAATAATAAGGTGCAAGCTTACCTTTTTGAAAGTGCCTGTATATGATGATATCGACAACTTCCACAATTGTTAAGCAAAACACACACATGTACTCACAGTCACACACACATACATAGAGAAAATGGCAAAGTGTTAAGATTGTTTAAGAATCTAGGTAACAGGCTTACATGTAATCATCAGACACTTTAAACCTTCCACTGTTACAAATTATTTCTGAAAAGAAAAGTGGTGTGGAGAAGGTAAGCGTCAAATGCTACTGAAATATTCAGCAAGATGAAGCTAGTTTTAACAGAGAAGTTTGTTTCTTTTGTGAAAACAGTTTTAGCCATTTTAAATGAATTAAGAAGTAAACTCGGGTGATAAAAAAAAAACAGTATTTTTAGACAACACTTGGAAGAAATTTAATTGTTAAGAAGTAGGAAGAACTAAATCTGAAAATTGAGGGAAAGGTAGATTTGAATAAGTGGTGTTCTTTATTAACTTGGTGTTTTTGCTTTGTTTTTGTTTGTTTGTTTTGTTTTTTTGTGTGTGTGTTAGCTTACCTTTAAGGAGTGGAATAAGTGAGTATTTCTGCACTGATAGGAAAGAATCAGTAGGCAGGAAGAAAGTAAGGAAGGAGAAAGATTAGGAGGCTGTTTGAAAGTTTGGTAGTTAGATGGAGGTGAATAGGAACCAAACAAGGGAAGGCAGAAATAGATTTTCTCTGAAAAGAGTAAAGCTGAAGTTTCATGGCCTCTACTTAAATGATCTTGCAACTAATTTCTAATTTAATTTCTTTTGAAGAGGGTTCTGAAATTTTATATATTTCAGACCTGACAAAACCTGGATTCATATCGATGAGATAGTATTAAATACAAACTTTATGTTTATAAAATAGTACTTCTCAAACTTCAGCAAACCAGAGACTTATCAGGAGAGGTTCCCGAGTAGTTTTATATTTTCACTTTACAGATGAAGAAACAAGACTCAAAGATCACATAACTTCACAAAATTACACAGCTGTAAATGATCAGCAAGAATTACGTCTCATGCACTGTGACTGCAGTTGTCTTTCCTTTGCACCACTCCTGCTCTATTTGTAGTAATCTCATCTCTCATTTGTATTATCAAACTGTCTACCTATCTTCATTCAGGCTATGAAAACTTAGTCTTAATGACTCTTTAGAGTAAAATGTACATTATATGAAATTTAAATTCAGCTGTCCAGCTATATTTTCTTTTGCTTAAGATAGGTTCTTCTTCCACCATCATATTTTTAAATAGAAACATTACAGCATTTTAGATAACATGAATATATTTGTTTCTATTGTTGTACAACAAATTATCATAAACATTATGGCTTAAAACAACATAAAGTTATTGTCTCACAATTTCTATGGGTCAAGAGTCTAGGTACTGATTAGCTGAATTCTTTATACAGGATACGATTTAGTAGGCTAAAATCCAGGTGTGCGTTAGGGCTTCGGTCTTACCTGAGGTTTAGGGTCTTCTTCCAAGTTTATCAGTTATTGACAGAATTATATTTCTTGAGGTTATGGGACTAAGATCCCTGCCTTCTTGCTAACTGTCAGTCAAGAGGTATTCTCAACTCCAAGAAGCTTCCCCTTGTTTCCTGGAAAGTGTTCCTCTTATTAACTGACCAAGTCAGATTCCTAGACTAAAACATAATCATAGTAGTAATCTAAGTCTCTCATCTTTGTCTGATGGTGTACCCTGATCGAGGGGATGATTTATTTCACCATATTCAGTCATGCCCACATTTAAGGGGAGGGAATTATAAAGGCATGTATCCCTGGAGTTAGAATGTTGGAGGTATTTTAGTGATAACCAGAGTAAAAAAAATTCTAGAAATTATGGAATTTAATAAAGAATTTGTTAATTAACTTGAAGATTCAAACTCTGGAATAGACAGTTTGCTCAGTACTGCTGCCTATCTTCATAGTCTTTGGCAGCCTTTTTATAACAAAGACCTTTCATTAGCAGGTCTGCTTTGCCCATACATGACAAAACAGGCTGTGTTCTGTCCCTGTGGTTCTGAATCTTATATGGAGATCAAAACAGGCAAACATAGGGTGATTAAAATGTTAATGTCACAAGAACCTGAGGGAGTACTCAGAAAGACTTCTATTCTGTAGCTTTTATTTGGTATGTAGGGTGAGTGGTGCCTTTATACGCAAGTCAGTACATTCCTAAATGATTTCTTCACATAACTAAGTTAGTTTTATTCTGATTTCCACCTGATTAAGTTTCTTCTGGACCAGGGAGTGAGGGCAGGGGCAGGGGAAGGTGGGTATCCCAGGAGTGATTTTGTTTACATTAGAATTCTGCCTGCCACACATGGAGCGATCTGAATAGTTACCTCTAGGCTATTTGACATTTGATGAGTCTTCGATATTATCTAATAATTATATTTCAAAAAATTTTGAGATTCAATCCTAAAAAGTTTTTTTTTTCCCCTCTATAGGCCTGTTTTAAATCTGTTTTAATAATCAAACAAAAGCATAGGACAAGCATACCATTCTTGGTACAACAGTGAGTTTGTTATCTGTCTTTGATGTGACTATAATTGCCTCCTTTTGCTAATGTTGCTCCTCATTTTTAGAGAATTCAGAATAGCTTTCCTTTCGGAGCTTATTATCCTTTGAATATGTATATTTCTGTAAATATTCAGCACTGTCTTGTAAAAGAAAACTAAGATTCTGTCTGACAGTTGAACAGTTTATAATTTAGTATTGTGTTATTTTTTAAAGCTGTGAATATAATAATAAAGATTAAAACACTACATGGGGTATGTGTCTGTAGCACTTGCAGGTGTTAATTATATTGTCAGCTAGAAGAGTGAAAATTCAGCCTCCTGAACTTGGATCTTGGCAAGTTGTCCAAGTATCTTATATTTATTCTCTACTATTATTTAAATATATTTGTTTGTAGTCCTACAAACAATATTAGACCTTGTAGATTTTTATAGTTATTACTGTTTTTAATATGAAAATGTAGACAGAATATGGCTCAATCTTTTGGATCCCAGAAATGCATGACATAGCTGTTGCTAGAGGGTTTTTAAAAATTGATTAGTGGAACTGGAAGCTTAAATATTTTCTAGGTCTTTGATCACAGTAGGTAATCCTTCAAAAGTCAGTATGTCTATTAATATAGAACATATAAAAAGGTGTAATTTTGCCTTTTGGCACTTAAAATTGTTCATATATGTCAATACTCACCAGCATATATATCAGTTAAGCTAAAATATAGTGATAACTAAAAGAAAGGGCAAAAGTAAACTATGTAAATGCTTTGTAAAATCTAGGAGATGCTGTTTAATGCGTAAATATTTATTCTGACTAAGATAAAAATAAGACACTATCTGAGATCCTAAATATTCTGATTTTTGAAACAGAACAGCTTCTTCATGTGGGAAATTTAGTGGTTACTGTTTCAAATTATGGAAATTTAGTGTCAAACATACATGAGTGATTGACTTACTAACATCATAGTCTGATTATAATGGCTTTCAAGCAGGATCAGAGCAACATTTTATTTGTCTAAATGAATTACACTAAGTGCTAGCATTCATGGTGTCTTCAATTTGCATACTGTTGTCCAAAAGATATCTTTTCAAAAGTTTATTTGATGCTGCATCACCCATCCCAACTTCTTTGATTTTAAAATACTTTTTAGTAGTAGAACTAGTCAGTGTTTAATAAGACCCAAGAGGGTCTTATGACTTGGACCTGTATCTACCTCCTTCTAAAGATCATCACACACTATTGTACTTAATGTTGGATGGCAGTCACATTGGCATTTCACTTTGTCTCATTCCTTGAAAGATGGGTACCCACCACCACACATGCTATTACCTCTATATAGGTCATAATTACACTTTTCTCATCATCAACCCCCTTTTTCTCAGATCTCACCTGTGTTATTTCCTGAGGGCAATGTTCGTCTCTGACTGTTCTCTCTCCTCCTCCCCATCAGTCTAGTTGGATTTCTTTGCTAACTAAGCTTATGAAACCATGACAGTATGTTCTTTCCAAACCCTTCCCTCAAATATTATTTTACATTTATCAGTGCAATTGTTTAATATCTGTTAAAGCCCTTTGCCTCACTAGAATTAACTCTAGGAGGACAGGGACCATCTCCACATGCTTGCCATTAGAAGTTTAGGGTCAGCACTGTCCTCAGCCTATAAAAGATACTGAATAAATACTCATTGAATGAAGCAAGAATGAATGAATAAACTAATAAGTGAACAAGTGAATGATGTATGATTTAATTATTAATGAACTCAGAAAATTGGTCATCTCAATTAAAAGATGCACCTACAAATAAAAAAAAAAACAACATAGAACAAAGTCAACCACCACTCTACTCATTAACAGTAAGTCTGCTTCATACACCCATGACTTCCAAGCAGCTGGAATTGTCAATATTGATATCATGGGATATGCCTTGTGAAAGTTTTAATAAACCAAAAATACCAAAGACAGATGGTGACCTGAACATAATTATGAAATGTCAACACAGTTTCCTTCCTTTCCACAGGTGGACCAAACATAAGGAAAAGACTATAGTATGAAAAAGTGCTGTACAATATAGAAAACGAAATAGACTGGACTGGCAAATAGTTTTCTTGCCAAAAGTAGCTATGAGAAAGCATTTAAAGAAATGAAAGTGTAGCAGACCACTCTGGTCAGGCATATCTGAAAAAAGCTGAAATGAGTGGTGGAAAAAAGACATTAACATTGGCCAGTAGTAATGAAGGTAACAATTCAATATTTGAGGAAATCATAGAATAGTTTGAGTCTGTCTTCAGTTGTCCTTGTCAACTTAAAACTCTTCTACATAGATGATGGTCTGGCACTTAAATCTCTCCTCTAAAGAAAGAAAATGAAATTAAATGTAGTCATTAAAACACCTTTTCTCCCTTAAAAACAGTCATGAATGATGATAGTGATTTATCTGACATTTGTTAGTAATTATGGGAGGTGGTGCCCTTCTAATTCATTTGTATTTTTTTTGGCATTAACAGAGAGACTATCTTAATAGACAGTCAAAACAAGATCCAAGTGTAATCAGATTTGTAATAAATAACATTTTTCAAGTCAGAAAAGGAAACAACATAAATATCATCCAGCAAAGTTGATGTTTTAGATTTCTTTGCTCTTTTTTCAAATGGTGAAATCAAATTTTTTTTTGATCACTGAAATTCAATGACTTTTTCATTGAAAACTTTTGAAAAGTTCCTTTGAAAAGGTACAAATAGAAATTTTACCTGATAAGGATAAACTGAAATTAACTTTTACATGATAAAAGATATCCAAAGTAGCATCATCTACAATCTCTAACATGTATAAATGAACCTCTTTAAGTCTATTGCCTTATTAAGTAAGAAAAATAAAATATTAAATGTTTTTAAAAAAGGAATACGTAGTTAGAAATTAGAATGCAAAATGGAAACATTTAGAAGTGACCGATAAAATTGATTGGCAAAAATAATAGCAAATAAATATTTATTTTATGTTTATTATTTTAATTAAGGTTTTTGATTTTTAATTTTCTGTTTTAGCATGACAAATGTTATGATTTTCATTTTGCATACTAGATCACCAGTGAAAGGCAGCCTTAAAAATAATGAAACTTTATCCATTAATTTGATGCTTTGAATAAACTCATCCAGATCACTTTTCTGATTTTTTTCAGCCATTCTCTATTAAATATCAATCTTATATTGTAACTCTTCTGGTGAAGTAGTGGTTAGATCAGCCTCCTCTGAAGGAGCTCAGTCCATGTACATCTCAAGAACCAGAGTTTGTATTCAGCATCTTGAGTCTGGGGATGCAACCAATGTGAACAATTAAATAAAAATAAAATGCTTCTTCTGTTTCTCTGTTCCTGCCTGCCAGTCTACTGTACTTCATTCCTGCTTGTACGTATCTTTAAAAGAAACAAAAACAACAAAACACTGCAATGATTTCCACTGTGCTTTGGGCAGGCCCACCCCAATCTCCTTACTGGCCTTACTGCTATTCCTCCCCCAAAACACTCAACTACCCCTTTCTTAGGGCTTTTATGCCTGACCTCCAGTTAGATACATTTTCCTCTCCTCTTCATCAAGTTAACTCTTAAACTTACATCTCATATCTGAGCTCATTGCAGAGACATTTCCTGATGACCCTCTGACTCTAGACCCTGCTCACGTTGCTAAGTCATTTTATGTTTCTAGGCAGTTTTCATTCAAAATGATTATCCTAATTTGTAGTTATTCTTTCGTGAAACTCATTTTATTATTGTCTACAAGCAGGATCTAGGTCATTACTCACCAGTGCTTCTTGGAGTCTGGTGGACATTCGATGAACAGATGAGGGGATAATTAAAGGAAGTTCCAGGAAAGTATGCAAAGCTGATTACATTTCGTAGTCCTAGCATTTTTTTATCATTTAAATTATTGAAAGCATTCTACAAAAAAACAAGTTATTATTGCTGATAATGTGATATGGCATATGTAAAGCAATATTGAATTTAAGAAAAATGAACTTTGTATAAGAAATTTAAACATTATTAGGTATTTAGAGAAAAAACTCTCAGAGAAAAAATGCAACCCCCCATGTAAGTTGAAAATAACTATATACAATATTGATTGATAGATTACACTTATATGAAAGGGTTGTGAATAATAATTTTCACATTCACATCAAAATAGCAAAAATGCAATACAATTTTTTTCACGCATATAGAATAAGCCTAAACTGGCAACATTGCAGTTAGTAAAACACCTCAAAAATCATTAGTGAACTTTACATTTATGAGATCTCCTGAGGATTCTAATTAAAGATGAGTCAGGACTTCAAAATATGTATATGAAATAATTACTCTAACTTGCAAAAGTATTTTGCATTGTTATCAAAAATCCTAATAATAAATGTAGTCTGCTATTTTGTAGTAAGTACTGTACAAGGTACATTATGTGTACTAGTTTATTTAATTTTGGCATCAAATGCATAAGTAATTGAAATAGAAATATATATCTGCCATCAATGAGAAAACTTATCAGAAATGTTCTGTTTTAATTACATTTTTGATATTTCATGTGGTGCTTATAGTAGCTGTATTTTGCTTAACAGTTTATGTATAACTGATTCCTCTTTTTCATAAATGAACGTATAGAGTAAAATGAATTTCAATTTAAATGAGGTAGTCGTACAGGGCAAATCAGGACAAAGCTGGGCTTAATTTGTTTCAGAAAGTCTGTAATCTTCTAAAGCCAAAGTAGAAAGATGCTTCTCCTTGTTGCATACTGAACCGTCGTCCCAGTTAAAACTGTCTGGAAAATTATTCGGATCAGATAATACACAGGAGTAGAAGAATTTACTTTTGGTTTAGTCGTGTCTTTGAAAAGGACTGCACAGTTGTAATGATGGCTGCAACTCTAAGATCAGTATTTACCAGCTTTTAGTACATATTATTGACCAATTATTTATTCTATCCATATTCTGATATTTCATCATCACTGTTAGTACTATTTTAAATTTAAGAAAATAAATTAATATTTGTATATGTAACATGACAATATACATATATGTACTGTAATGTATCTTGTGTAGAGGGGAACATTCTTGTCCATCATAATGGCTATTAACGTTTATAGACATTACCTGTCAGGCACTGGGCTAAGCAACTTAAATCCATTTCTCATTTAATACTCCTAATAGTGCTATGAAGCATTACTTTAGGTGTAGCCTGTCAAGCGCTATATTTTGGAAGCACCTCCCCACTACCCTAGGCTTCTGATACCCACCCAAGTTTGATAATCAGGAGACAAATCTGCCTAGCTCAGAAAAAAAATAAAATTAAATAAACAAATAAATAAATAAATGTTTTGTTTTGTGCTGGCAATTAATTTTAGGAAAATTTCATGTATTTCCATAATGAAAACCTCAAAAGCAAGAGTACTTTTTTTGAACCAAACTACATCTTAAAATGGATGTTAGTACTTTTAAAATCATTTATTCAGACATTGATTTAGTTTTTACATATAAATCCTTCCCAACCAAAAAGCAGAAGGTACTTTACAAACATTAACTACAGGAGAAACATGAATCTTGACAAAAGCCCTGTCAACTAGATTAAATGTTTTGAGTAAATGAAAAGGTATAATTCTGCCTTTCGAACTGAATTTCCAATCATTTTTCTTGCTCTAGTGACGTGGTTATGGGTGTCTTACATGCTCTTAGATATTCTTATCTACACAGTCATTTGAAGGATATGTTATCGTATAAATATTCTTTATTTTTAAATGACAAACCTAATGTCATTTCCATTACTTAATTAGTAGAAGAGGGTTTGAAGTTCTCCTCTTCTGTGTTCCTCCAAGAGATCTTAATTATCCTTTATTATTATTATTATTATTATTATTATTATTATTATTATTATTATTGTTTCCAACTGTTCTGAAATGGTTTCCTTGAATGTCACTGTTAAACAAGATCTTTACCTGTGCTTTGTTATGATCTATTGCAGCACTCTAGCTTTTCTGGTCTTCAGATTCCTGAAGTTCTGATAAAAGATCTAAATCAAGGAATTTGTTTATTTCTCCCTCTAAGGTCTGAACTTTCATTTCTGACAGTTTTTTTCTGTGAAAATCCATAGAGAAGCATACCTAGATTTATCTTTCCAAGTACTTTGTTCTTAGCTTATATTTTGTCTTATTTTTAAAAAATATTTCTCTTTTTCAGATTTCTACACCCTATGTTTTATTCTCCTGAAGTCTAGAACTCAGTTTGGGTTTCCTTCTATAAAAGTTTCAGAAAATAATTTTCTATTCAAGTGTTTCCTAAATGTCAAGAATTCTAAAATGATGTTTTCTGTTTAAGGACCTCAAATATTTTTTGTTTGACTAGCTGACTTCTCAAAAATTTAAAAAAAAAATTTTTTTTTTGAAATATACCTTTATTCTTTATTGTAAACAGGATTAAATGCAATTGAAATAAAACAATAACCCCCAAGTTTCTGCCAGTTACTCCTATTTAAGGCTTTGATACTAAGATTCATAGGGTTTTGTTGAAAATATTAGGCCAGAAAAAGAACACATAGGAGTAGCATGTGGTGATTGTATTTGGATTTTGAAAACCTGCCACGTGAAATTATGAAGAGCGCATATTTGATTTGGTGATAGAAACGAGAACTAGTTAGAAACGAGAACTAGGATCAGTGTTGAGAAGTGCCCAGAGGACTTTTTAGCTTATTTGGGGTATTAATAAGCTATTAATTCTAGCACTGTTTCAAAATACTACTGAGCACTAATACCCCAGAAAACAGATAATGGAGGGTGAGGGAGGCAAACATAGTATTTCCCAGGAAAGAATATCTTTGGGTTTGCAGTCAGAGTGGTAAAATATTTATCTGAGACCTGTGGTGGATATCAAAGGTTTCCCTGATATCTTTTGTCAAGAGGTGGATTTTGATGTGTTGACACTGTGTATTGTCTTCTGTACAAGTACTCTTTAGAACTGAAGAGAGGCAGCTTTGGTTCCCAAGACAGCCTAAATGATTCTCTCCACTTACGTAGCTGTGTTTATAGTTTTTAAAGGCTGGAGAAAGCACCACTGCCAGCCAAGTGTAGAAGGGACATTAGGAAAAGAAAAAATAAAGTTACCTTTGACCGAGTATTTGGGATGAGAGCCTTTTGCTCTATAGGATTACTTCATAAATCATTTTTCCTATTCTTGATTCTTGTAGAATACTAAATCCTTAAAAATTCAATTAAAATAGTAGTATTTATTAAACATTTTTTTATGGGTCATACGCTGGCTAGGATGATCCTTTGTATATGTTAAGTTATTGAATCCCTATCTCAATCCTATGCAGTAGTCACTAGTTATTCCAGTGTTATAATTGAGTAAACTGAGGGAAGGTAGACTAAATTAGCTATCTAACTCAGGTAGTAAGTGATAGACCTGAGATATGAACTCAGATATCCTAATTGTACTCTTTATTCTATACCTTACTATATCTCAAATGCTCTAGTGGAGAACATTCTGGAGTTTTCTATTAAAGTGTTTCATAAAGGTTTGAACCAGCTAAATAAAGAAAAGAGTCGTTTAGGATATGAAGACCAAATATCCTACTATCTCAGGTCCAAGAGTTACTCTGGGATAATAAAAATTTTCCTTTGAAAACATTGCCCATTAGGTCATATCATCAAAGATTACATCTGATCATATGTGGCTTCCAAAAACGGAAAGTCATAACTAAAGACATGAGGTCCTGAGAATAGCAAGAGACTAACAAGAACCTAAGTGGCTGGAAATATGGCAAGGAAAGGTGTTGGTTCCCCAGGAATTCAAGCTTCATTTTCTTCCAGTTTGCCTAAGGCTTATTTTGTTCTTGTTCTTCAAAGTAACAACTGAGTCTAATTTTGCATATCTTAATTTAAAGCTCACACAATGGGCCTTTTCTCAAATATTAAACAAGTACAAAAGAGCAGCTTTGTGTGAAGAGAGGTTTAATGTATCTTTCAGTTTCTTCAAAAAGAAAAAAAGATACTTTTCCTATCACTTTCTTTAGGGACTACTGTTACAATTAGAAGTTTTAAAAAATGATGTGATAGTAACAGAGTTTATTAGTCTTTGTGAAAATCTATCCTTGTCCTATGCCTCATGTCCGAACTGCTGTGTTAGAAAGAACTATCCTCTGTGCAGCAGGGCTTTGCATGTTTGGAATGCATGACAACCTATTAATACCAAATTCCTTAATCATGAATCCAATTTTCCTACTTCACTAGCATCAAACTTGCCTAGAGAAAACAAATGTGTCAGACATAATGTACTTCTGATTTGCTAAAAATAAATGCAGAAATTAAAATCCCTGGAGATTTCAGTTCTGGAGTGGCAACAAATTCAGAAGCCAGATGCTCAGTAGGCTCCTTGAAATAGACAAAGTGAATGCCAGCATTAGTCTTCTGAGGACTAGTAATGCAATCAGTATCTGTTTTATTGGCATTGTTTACTTTTCTTGTTTTTCCCCACCTGAATTCTCAACAGCATGACTACATTAGGTCTTCCTATCTGCTCTCCCTAATTCATTTGCTCTTTTTACAGCTGTTTGCCTAAAATAAATTTGTTTATTGTAGGTAGTTTCTTTTTCAGCAGCTCAAGTATACTGTAATAATATTCCCTAGTTGAGACCAAATCAACAGACTATTATTTTAGGAAATCTCATAGTCTATAGAATACCATACATTTTCTAGTATTCCCTGGGAACCCAGTATAATGAATGGGTTATGGAATATGTGGGAATTTTTTTTTTAAATATATGTCTGTTTGAAAGAAAGTTGGAATAGAAAGCAGGAACATATTTTTATGTGTATTTGCAACATAAAAATAAAGTTTGATGAAAATACGCTGCTTGGACAAAGCTTTATTAGGAGTTAGCATGTCTATTTTCTTGTATGGTAGATACCTTTTGGCCCCAGTCTATGTTAAATAACAATATCAAGAACCTAACTTCCAAGTCTGTTCTTCATTGTATTGGAAAGAATAACCTTGTCAATTCCTAGAACCTTTCTAAACACAGCAGTAAAGCCAGAAATTTCACACCCATGGAAAACAAAAATGAAACAATAACTTTGCTTTTAATGCAGAAACACCATTGGAGCAGCAATCTGCCTTGTCTATCATTGTGAATATCACAGAAACAAACAGGAGGGATAAATGGAGGAGTCCAGAGTGGACCATCAAAATTAAATATTCCATAGAAAAATTTTGAAGACAAAAATGTGATCATTTGGACTTTCATATTCATAACACAGACTTTAGGAATTTGCTTGAATCTCTCAATTTCCTCATCTATAAACAGGAATACTAAGAGCTGATACCTGCCTATAAGATAATTAGCACTCACACTGAGCACTTATATGACAGGCACAAGGTGTCATATATGAATTTATTTAATCTCAGTATTATACTTACTATGTAGATAATAGCTAATAGATATATGATGCGTTTAGGTGCCTGGCACAGTTCTAAGCACTTTGTATACCTTTATGAATAAATTTTCCACCAAAGAACCATGAGGTTGTAACAATGATTTTTGTACTTCGCAAATGAGGAAATCTGAAGCAATAAAGGTAAATGGGACAATACATTTTTGGTAAACATACTGTATACAAGTAGATGCATACCTTTAATTACTCTTTTCTGTACATGTAATTATGTAATTTATTTCTTCCTACTCCAATTTAGAAGATAGGTTTTAACTAAAATGGTAATTATTACATGACCTAATAATTTCTATATAGATTTAGTTTGTTTTGTCTTTAAGTATTACACTCTGCATGATAGTAATAATGAAATTTGAGGGTGTAACTAAGTATCAGATAATTATAATATAATTATGTTTTAACTATTATTTAAAAAATCTTACAGATTACTATAATTAATTGTAATCAGTGGTGAAAAAAGAAGCTCATATATGTTCTCTATCTAATGAAATAATAAATGTGGCTCACTACTTTCTGTTTTTGGCCATTGGTCCTGAAGTGTAGGATTTGAAGTTCAGTATTAAGCAAGCATCTGTACTGCCACTGTGACATTGCAGTCAGGGTTCTTATACTTATTCATTATGACTTGAGTCATATTACTAAGGCAAATGGAGTGTGATCATCTCAAGATGGACACAATTGGTACACATTCAGAACTATGGACATGTGTAATTTAATCAATACAAGGCTCTAGGACATATTTTTATCTTAGAAGATATTCCAACAACCATGTATTTGTTTACTTTAAATCTTTTTTTTTCTTTTTATCCCTTAGTATTGAAATGGGAATTGTCAAATTATCCCAAGCTATATTTTTAGAGCCTGATATGAGATACAATGACTGTTCACTTTGGGGGGTATGACATCATCAAACTGCTTTATTTACCTAACTACTATGTGTACATCAAAACCAAAATTACTAGCCCTGCTATTTTTTGGTTGCTTTTATGTAGAGAATAAAAACTCTCTCTCTACATATATATGTGTATATGTGTGTGTATGTGTATATATATTGATTACACCCAATTTACATAAGCATTTTTAGATGATAATAAAGGACTTTGAAAATTATTTATTTTTAATTTTCACTCCTTTTAAGTTCTCTGAACAAAACTGTAAAAGGCTCTTATAAAGGGAATGAAACATGACATTGCTTCAGATGTGTGAAGTATGGCATATGGAAATGCAGCTGATAGTAGTGTCAGCATGATGACATGTGTCATTTGTCAAAGAACAGTAATGCCCGGAATCCTGTCTGAAATGCTCCCTGTTTATTGCATAGAAAGTTTTCCAGCTTCTGTGCTTGTAGATCAGGGAGAGCGACAGAGTAATATAGACATTAGAAAGCTGGACTCATTAAAAGGATGCTGAATGGTAAGCAAAACTGAGGAGGCGACATGATTAATTGTGAAGAGGTGACCAATAAACAAGAGGTTCTCCAAGTCTTTGGATTTGTTCTCATTTTATATTCTGGTAGTCTTTTAAGACTAAGCTCACTTGTTGACATCTTTATTACAATAGTTATTACTCACAAACAAATGTTCATATATAAACACACTCACAGCAATCATCGTTCTGTTTCAGGTCTTCAATATAGCACTCTGTGAGTCTTTTTACTAAATCAGTATCCCAAGACCATGGCATGCAACCTCAAGGGTGTAAATTCAGTTTAGAAACATTCTCGCTATTAATAAAGTATGAAAATAAAACCTGTCTCTAAATCATTTTTAAAACCAGAATATTTATGTTCAATGTGAACCAAACTCAAAGGGTATCTAACTTTGTACAAAAGAAGGCTTTTGATAATGCATACTTTAGTTAGCTAGGAGATTGTAATAGATACCAGTGTATAAACATGGGCCAATCAAGCAACTCAACAGAACATATAAATGCAGTGAGGAATAAAAGAGGATATTGAGTAAGTTATCACACAAAAGTTAATTTATAGTTAAACTCTCATAAGATCTATACTGACTTTAATTGAAGCCAGGATTAAGGACTATGGACATATATTCTCACTCTTAAATTGTGAGAAAGTGCTTATTTTGTGTCTATTATGCCCAACCAGCATTTGTATATAGTAAATAAACAAGAAAGATGGGGTGTTGTTCCTCCTATCCCTCCTATCAAGATAATGTAGATAATGTTTTATATATATAGATAAATATATGTATATATATACTTATCAGCCTGCATAAAAGTAACTCACATGTCACAAAACAGAAAGCATACAGTTGTTCAGAACATAGGTATCCTAGAGTGGGAATTTGTTAGATACTGGAACATGAACTTTAGCAAAGATGTTAAAATTCACGTAAATCTAAGTATGATAATCCTTCCAGATCTGGGAAATAAAGACATGAAAAAAGCCACAGAAGTTTATTTTGGTATAGTGTACTGTATAATAGGAAAGCGAGATGACAGCAGGTTTGAAGTTAAAATTTTATTTTGGATATTAATGAAAACAATTTTATTTGGATATCCACTTTGATTTTTGAGTTAAGATATTGTACAGTCATAGTTATTGACTCTTGAACCAAGTAATGATAAAGAAAAAATAAACACAGGCTTAAAGAAAAATATAGTATAACAGTGATGTCCATCATTATTTTTGGACGTCATAAGGAATATACAAAGAAATATAATGGGTAGTAATGACTTGAACCACCAAGTAGTTGGTGGTATAGTAATTCATGTTTATGGTGATGCAAATTTAGATCAGTTGAAATGACAGCAGTGTATGGACATTTGACAGGAAACATTTGGAAGAGCATGGTGATTTTCTGTGTAGTCAAGTGCATGAAAAATCCATTTTAAACAAGAACTGTGTCTTCTCATTCTCTATATTTTCAATATTTAACACAGTATCTAGAACAATGAAATCACTTGACAAATGTTACTCCTGACAAAGATAATTCAAGACAGGAACAGAAAAAAATTGAAATGATAATCCATTATTTTGAGAAGCTATCAAATGCAGAAACTGGGATTGTGAGAAGGGAGTAACTTGCCTGGAAGAAAGATGTAATTTTAAGGATGTAGCCTTTGTGACAGTGGTGAATTAGCCAAGTAAATAATATTTTGAGTTCTATTAATAGAGCTGAGAGACATTAATAGTCTTTGAGGGTCTTTGGACTTTAAAGATTCTATCTCCTTGTTTGGAAAATAGGCAGAGATTAAATGACTTACAAAAATCATAAAGTATGTCAATGAAAACTTATAAATCAACCACAAATATTTAGAATTCTATCTTCTGCATAAAATCTACTGGACAGCACCATTTCTTCACAATGACACAATTTGCTTAAAATCAACAAATGTGATTGGCTTCCATCATCAGAAATCAAAATTGGACAAAATTGGACAAATTAGACAAATCAAATGAGCTATCAGACTTGGACAAAATTTTAAACATAATCTCTAGAGCTATAGCTAATGCCAAATTTATTCTAGAAGAACTCGATTGAATTGGTTTTGTTGACCTTTAGAGAGCTACTTTCTTTTAGCAGCAGGGTATCAGAGGGGCATTTAAGCAAGTCACACCCTGTTGAAAGTTCAGACACTTTAGTAAAATTCAAGACTCACTCATCTCATTTTCATTAACTTTCTGGTATTCTAAATAAGAACCATTGAAATCCTGACAGCAGATTCCTTGTAATAATTGAGATTGAACATTAGTTATACATTATGTGGGGGTTTTGTTGTTATTGTTGTTTATTTGTTTGAACAGTTTTTACTGTAGAAATAGCCATTATATCCAGGTAATAATGTGACAGTTGCTTGTGACTCTATAGTAAACATGTACTTTAATCTGCTCACCAAATTTTTTTCTTTCCTGCTTCTTCCTCCTTATTCCTGCTGCCTGCCTTCTTTCCTTTTCTTAAAAAAAAAAAGAAAAAAGAGAAGAAGAAGAAGAAGAAGAAGAAAGGAAAATAAAGGGAAGAGAATGAAAGAAGGAAGAAAGGGAGGGAGGGAAGAAAAGAGGGAGAAGGGAGGAGATAGGAAGGAAGGAAGGAAGGAAGGGAGGGAGGAAGGATAGAAGGAAAACTACATTCAAAGGAATGGGGCCAGGGAAGCAGTAACTGACAGAGGAAGCAAAGGAGATTTCTGGAGTTTAATTCAATATTGTCAAAAAAATAATTCTTCCATACCATAAATGATTCTCTATTTTAGTTGTCTGTGTTATGAATATTTAACTAGGGTATCATGCATATGATTGTGTTGCTTCTATGTATCCATTGGCTACTGGTATGACACTTAGGCTGTAAGAGAAAAAAACAAAACAAAAAATAATAACGATGCATATTTATTTGTAACACACCTCTACAACATTACAAATAACCATTTAATTGATAGTTGTTTTAATATACTATAGGGGTAGATCTTCAATCACTAGACCTATTTCTCTGAAAGTGTTTTAATTCTATGCTTTTTGCTGTCTCATTCAATTGTACCTAGAATCATGATAACCTTCTTAGTCTTATTGTTTTCAGCTACTTTATACATAAATTACAACTATAGTTACAATTACTTGATGTCATGGTCATGGTGAACTTTTAGATATTGTGCAAGAGAACTTTTATCCAAACGTAAGACTGCTCAAAATTATATTTTAAGAAAATTGTGTAATCTATCAGTATCCCTGCTAGCAGTATCCACCCCCAAAATATTTATGCTATGAATTTTAGTTTCCCACTAGCAAGTTTTGGCTAATTCAACCCTCTATTTATTATACAAACAGGGCATCATATCTATTGTCTGAGAACCTACCAATATCAAATTCTTCTATTGAAGATATCTTATTACTTTATGTTGTTAACAGCACCTTGTTTACAAGCATTTCTTCATTCTTGGCATCTAATTATACTCAGCTTCAGTTATTCTGCTTCTTTTTGTTGTTTTGCTTGATTTAAATCTTAATATTCATGATTGTGAAGCACTCTGAAAACACAGGACTCACTGACTATTTTCAATTTTGCTTCCATAGTTGAATTTTACAATAATTGGAAGGAGAAAAAAATGTTTTCCCTACTTTAGTATGTAGAGGTGAGTGAGAAATTGTTTGAAATGTTCATATACAATTGGTAACTGAGTTGATAGACTGAGAATTTTAGCTGAGAAAAGTTTTACAACTCCTTAAGTCATCTAAGTTAAAAAGGAAACCACTAGCAAGCAAAACCCACATTGTTGTAAGTTTCTAGATGGATTAAAGCGTGCTGCAAATTTAAAAGCAAAATCTGTTCTACTATAAAGATAGCAAATTGATTCATTTTTAAAATTTTATTAATATTTATTATCTTTTTTTGTAATGCTGCATTCATTTTCTAATATTAACATTGCTTCTCAATCTGCACTTCAAACCACACCCTCCAGCAGAATTCCAGTGTCTTTTACAGCCCCCTTTTCCCTTTTTTCCTTCTCTCCCTGATCCCACTCTCATGGTAGTCATCTTGCTTCCTGTTAAGTCTTTACTGGGGTTTGTCTATTTTTTTCATTTCATTATATTCCACATATAAGTGAAACCATTCTATATTTCTCTTTTTCTCTCTGATTTATTTCACTTAATGTGATCTAATCCAGTTCCATCCAGATTGTTGCAAAGGGCACATTTCATTTTCTTTTTTTAGTAGCTGCTTAGAATTCCATTGAATATGATACCATAGCTTCTTTATCCAGTCATCTATTGTTGGGTATTCAGATTGTTTTCATGTCCTGTCTATTGTGAACTGTACCGCTATGAACATCAGGGAGCAGATTTTTTTTTTCTTTTTAGAGATTTTGTATCTGGATATATGCCTCTGAGGGGGATTACTGGATCAAATGGTAGATCCACCTTTATTTTTCTGAGGACTCTCCATATTGTTTTCCAAAGAGCTTGCAACAATTTACATTCCCACCAACAGTGTAGGAGGATTCCTTTTCTCCATATACCATTCAAGACCTGTTATTTCCAGCCTTTTTGAGATAAGCCATTCTCACTGATGTATCTCATTGTAGTTTTTATTTGTAGTTCTCTAATGATGAGCCATATAGAACATTTTTTCAGGTGTCTATAGGTCAATTGTGTCTTCTTTAGATAGGTGTCTGTTTAGTTCTTTTGTACATTTTTTCAGAGGGAAATTTATCTGTTTAATCTTGAGGTACGTGAACTCTTTATATATTTTGGAGATTAAGTTCATATCTGATATATGTTGTGTAAATATCTTCTCCAATACCATGGGTTGTCTTTGTGTTTTAGTGGTGGTTTCTTTTGCTGTGCAGAAGCTCTTCAATTTGATGTAATCCTGATTGATTAGTTTAACTTTGGCCTCTTTTGCTCTTCCTTCCTCAAATATTTATTTGAGGTTGAGGTCATGGAGTATTTTTCCTACATTTTCTTCTAAGTATTTTTTGGTTTTGATTCTTAAGTTCAAGTCTTTAATCAGTCTTGTTGACTTTCGTGAATGGCGATAATGAGTAATTTAGTTTCTTCCATTTTTCTTTCTTTTTTGTCATCTTTTCAGTTTCCCAGCACTGTTTGTTAAATAGACTTTCCTTACTCCATTGTATGCTCTTGGAACCTTTGTTGTAGATTAACTGTCCATATAGGTGTGACTTTATTTCTAGGCTCTCAGTATGATTTCACTGATCAGTGTGTCTGTTGTTGTTCCAGTACCAAAGTGTTTTGATGATGATCATTCTGTAGTTTAATTGGAGGTGAGGTAGTGTGATTCCTTCACTGCTATTTTTTTTTTTTCTCATATGATTGCTTTGGCTATTTGAGACCTTTTCTGATTCCATACAAGCTTCAGTATTATTTGCTCTATTTCCTTAAAGATTGTCTTGAGGATTTTAATGGAAATTGCATTAAACCTATATATTGCTTTGGGTAAAATGGCCATTTTCACTATGTCAGTTCTTCCAACCCATGAACATGGGATATTTTTCCATCTCTGTGTCTTCTATTTCTTTAGTTAAGGTCCTGTAGTTTTTATTATAGAAAACTTTCACCTTCTTTGTTTATTCCCGGATAGCTGATCTTTTTGATGCTATTGTGAATAGGAATTCTTTAATTTCTCTTTCCTCTACTTCATTGTTTCTATATAGGAAACCTACTGATTTTTATGTGTTAATTTTATACCCTACCACTTTGCTGTATTCATCTATTGTCTTAAGTAGTTTTTTCATAGAATCTTTAGGGTTTCCTTGGTATAATATCATATAGTTTACAAATAGTAGTTTCATTACTTCTTTTCCAGTTAAAATTCCTTTACTGTCATTTGCTTGCCTTATTGCTCTGGCCAAGATTTCTAGAACTTTGTTAAATAGTAGTGCTGAAAGTGAGCAACCTTGTCTTAGTCCATATCATAGGGAAAGGGCTATCAAATTTTCACCGATTATTGTGTTGGTGGTGGGTTTGTCATATATTGCTTTTATTATGTTGTTATGTGCCCTCTATTCCTATATTGGCAAGTTTTGTTTTTCTTCATTTTTCAATCATGAATGGGTGTTGAATCTTGTCCAATATCTTTTCTGTTTCTATTGAGATGATCATTATGGTTTTCATTTTCACTTTGTTGATGTGGTGTATCACACTGATTGATTTGCACATGTTGAACCATCCTTGCATCCCTGGAATAAAGTATACTTGATTTTGATATATAGTTTTTTTGATGTGCTATTGAATTCTACGTGTCAGGATTTTTTTTGAGGATCATTGCATCAATATGCATCAGGGTTAACTGGTCTGAAGTTTTCTTTCTTGGTTATGTTTTTGCTTAATTTTGGAACCAGAGTTATTTTAGCCTCATAGAATGTATTTGGGAGTTTTCCCCCTTCAACTTTGTGGAAAGATAGATAAGGATTAGCTCATCTTTGAATATTTGGTAGAATTCACTAGTTATCTGGACCTAGTCTCTTGTTTTGGGGAGATTTTTTTTTTTCACTGTTTCAATTTCTGTGCTTGTGAATGATCTGTGTAAGTTGCTGAATCCTCCTGGTTCAGTTTTTTGAAATTGTAGGATAATAGAAATCCTTCCATTTCTTCATGAATGACAAATTTGTTAGCATTTACATGTTCATAATAGTCTTTCATGATCCTTTGTATTTTGATGATGTCACATATAATCTTAATTCTTTCATCTCTGATTTTTGTTTTTAGGGTTTTTTTCTCTCTTTTTCTAGCTATGGGTATATCAATCAACTTTATTTTTTCAAAGAACTGATTCTTGAATTTATTGATCATTTAGGTGGTCATTTTGTTTTCACTTTCATTTATTTTTCTTCTAATTTTTATTATTTCCTTCCTTCTGCTGATTTTGGTTCTAGTAGTTCTTCCCTTTCTAGTTACCCAGGTGTGAGATTAGGCATTTAATGTGGGCTCTCTCTTGGTTTTTGATGTGTACTTGTATAGCTATAAACTTTCCTCTCAGAACTGCTTTTGCCATATCCCATATGTCCTGGAAGCTTGTCGCCAAATTTTCATTGTTTCCAAATATGTCTTAATTTCATCTTTAATTGCATCAGTGATTCAGTGGTTTCTCAGAACCATGCTGTTCAAACTTCACATCTTTGTGGTTCCTCCAGGGTTTCTGTTGTTGTTAATTTTTAGTTTCATCACCTTGTGGTCAAAGAAGATGCCTTCTATAATTCCAGTCTTACTAAATTTGCTGAGACTTGTTTTTTGTTTTTAGGGTCTATTCTTTAGAAAGTTCCAGGAATATTTGAGAACGTATCCTCTTTTTCTTGGGGTAGGACACCCTGTGTATGTCTATTAGGTTCATGTGATCTATTGTTTCAATTAGAACCCTTATTTCTTTATTAAATTTCTGCCTGAATGTTCTATCAATTAGTGTAAGTGGAGTGCTGAAGTTTCTTATTATTGTGTTACTATCAATGCCTGCATTTAGTTGGGTCAGTATTTGCTTTATATGTGTGGCCATCCTGAATTGGATGTATATGTTGAAGGCAGTTTTTTGTTGTTGTTGTTTTTTTTCTTGGTGGCACTCCCTTTACCATATATATTGTTCATCCTTGCCTTGCAATATACTTGTTAGTTGCAAATTTGTTTTGTCTGATATTCATATTGCATTTCCTGATTTCCTTTCACCACTGTTGCTATATTTTTCCACAGACCTTAATTTTCAACCTATGTTTTTCTTTGGATCTGATGTGCGTTTCTTGTAAGCATATTATTGATGAGTTGTTGGGTTTTTTTTAATCCATTCTGTCACTGATGTCTATTGATTGGTGAAGGTATTCCACAGGGATTTATGACTGTCTTTTGGGCTTTTCTTCTATGTTGTTTTTCTCTGCTTGTTATTTCATTTCCTGTTTGAGTAATATTGTTTTGTTTTTTTTCCTTTGGATGGTTTTCAGTGTCTATTTCATCCGTTTTAGCTACTTTCTGGCTGTGTATCTCTTTAGAATTGAGTTTTGTACCTGTCCTGTGGGTTGTCTCTAACTATATTGCTCTATGATAGACTTTTGTGAGTTGATACTACCTCTTGTTTGTGTATTTGTAGAGGTTGCCTGATTTTTTTTGCCTTTTAGTATTTTTTTTTTTTATTCTCTCCTGTTGGTCTCATCTTCGCTTTTTCTTTTTCTTTTCTGTTTATCACAGCTCTCTGACCTGGTGGGTCTTTGTTTTCATTTTCCCTGTTGTTAGGGCCCCTTTCAAGGTTTCCTGAATGGCAGGCTTGGTGATAGAAAAATCTGTTAACTTTTGTTTGTCATTGAAGATCTTTATTTCTCCATATTATCTAAATGATAATTTTGCAGGGCGGAGTATTCTTGTCTGGTGGTTCCTGTGTTTTAGTGCTTTGAATGCATTGCTCCAGTGTCTCCTAGCCTGTAGGGTTCGGCTGAGAAATCTGATAATAACCCGAAGAGCATGGCTTTGTAGGTTTTTTCTTTTCTTTTTCTAGCAATGATGAATAGTTTTTCTTTGTCTTTGCTGTTTGCTAGTTTTACTATGATGCACCTGGGATAGTTTTACTTACATTTAGAAATTTTGGTGTTCTCTCTGCTTCTTGAACATCTATGGTTAGTTACTTTTTGTGACATACATGGGTAATTCTCTGATATTACTTCTTTAAATAGATTTTCTGCTCCTTTCTCGCCTCTCCTTCTGAACACTATTATCCTTATGTTTATTCTTCTAGTAGTGTCTGATAGTTCTCATAGGGTTTCTTAATTTTTTCTCAATCTTGTTTCCTTTTCCTCTTCCATGAGGTTCACCTTTGTTATCTTGACTTCAATATCTGACATTTGTTCTTTTACATTATTGAGTCTGTTTATGCGGCTTTCTGTGTATATCTGTAACTCCTGGACTGCATCTTTCATCTCTAGAATTTCTGGTAGGACTTTCTTTATAGCCTCAATTTCCTTGGTGAAGTTATTCGCTTGATCTGTCACATCTTTTTTGAGGTCTTCCAATTGCCTTGGGGTAGTTGTATGTGCTTCCTGATTCTCATTCAGCTTTGTAATAACTATTATTTTGAACTATTTATCTGTTAGGTTGCCCCAATCCATATCAGTGGAGTTCTCCGGTGGGCTTCTGGTGTTGTCCTCTTTTAGGCTATTTAAGTTTTTGTGGGTGACTTCGATTGTGGCTTGGCTTTCTTTTCTGCCTTCAGTTTAACACTGTGGATTTACTTTTCTTTTGCTTTAGAATTCTTTCTGACCTGTATGTGATAGGTGCCAAAATCTTGATTTCACTATGGGTAGGGCTGGTTCTGTTCTCTAGGATGTCCTCTTGTGGTGGGCTTCTGATAACTTTTCAGATGTGGCTTTAAGGCTTTGCAACTCTTCAGCGTAGGGAGTTTCATGACAGCCCAGGTGCAGTCTTGCTCTCAGGTAGCCCAATTACATATTTTAGGATTTATGGGACTGGGTCCGGGATGAGGCACCGTGGGTGTCTTCAGGCCCTGAAGCCTAGTGGGTGCTTGTTCTTGGCATTAGTTAGGCAGTGTAGGGTCAATGACCTGCATGTCGAGAGGCCTAGTGAGCATAACCGATATTATGGCTCTAGTGGTTGGGTCTGTTGGTCTGTGGATTTAAAACCTAGAAGGTGATGGTTCTGGACTAAGGTCTGGTGGGTAAGCACTTCTTCTGAGCCAGTGCACATGGGTCCAGTGATCCATCATCTGGGGCTCACTGAGTCCTGGGGCTCTGTACCTGTGAGCATAACAAAACTAGGTGGGTGCAACACCATGCCTCTTTGGTTGGGTCGAGTGATTTGGAATCTTGGGGACCAAGGCCTAGGTTTGCTGGAGCCTTTCAAGCATAGTGAAACACAGCAGGCACAACTCCAGGTCTCTTGCTGGGTTGTTGATCTGAGTTCCTATGGGAATTGATTCATTATTTAAAGAAGGTTTAATGAGAAAACTATAGATATAATCTCAGATTCTTCTAAGAGAGTTTTTAAAAATTTTCTCCTTTTATTTGACATTATTATTATGTCAATTAATAGTTGATGATTGCACTAAAGTTTCATTTTTTCTTCTGTATTTTAATAAGACCACTAAAATATTCAGTGTTTCACAATTAATATTTTTGCTTAGTATTTCTGACTTCTAAGTTAGGCTGGGGCTTCCCAAAATAAAAATAACAGAATTAATCATTTATTTTCCTCCTGTCAACTACTTTAAAGAATGAAGAACATATGCTTACAACATTATACAGATTTCAGGTATACAGACATATATATAAATATCTGTATGTATTACCTTAAGATTTTCACCAAAAGTCTAATTCCCATATGTCATCATACTACTGATTCCTTTTACTGAATTTACCTATTCCTCTTCCCTCTTCTCTGATAACCACTCTTTTCTACATGTCTTCTAAGAAGGATTTTGCTTTGTTTATTTATTTTGTTTCTTTACCACATATGAGTGAAGTCATAAGATATATGTATTTCTCCCTCTGACTTATTTCATTTAGCATCATGCTCTCTAGGTCCGTCCTATTTGCATAATAGGGGTTTTTGCATCCTAGGTTGTAACAAATGACCAGATCGTTTCTTTCTTTTCTTTTTCTCCTTCTCCCTTATTCTACTTCCCTTCCCCCATCCATATATTTTAAAGAGATATATACATCCCTACATTAATGGTAATATTCACAATAGCCAAGAGTTGGAAGCAACCTACGTGCTCATTGACAGATGAATTGATAAAGATGTGGTAGGTATATATACACGGAGGAGCCTTACGTGCATCTTACTAAGGGAAATAAGTCAATCTGAAAAAGCTGCAGACAATATTATTCCACCTATATAATAATCAGAAGATGTAGAGTGGAAAACTCAGGTTTATATTCAGACTGCTATTTCTTAGTTCGGTTGACTCTCAATTTCTTCATCTGTGAAATGCACGTGACAACATTTTATCTTCTTATGGGAAATAATTTGAAAGGCTATCAAATGAAATAAATTTTTAAGCATAAATTAAAACCGAAGCATTATCCAGAAACACATTAGTATTGATAATGTTCACTGAGTTCATCTGTAAAAATTATCAGTTTGTATGAATTAATGCACATATTCTAAGTCAGTCCTTCCTGGGGCAGTAGTGTTTACAAAATATAGATTAAATCTGTCTTAATTCACAGTTTAATCACTGTTCTTATTCTCCTTCAATCTCACATTATTCACATATGTTTTAGTCTCTCAGAACAAAACAGAGGAATTGGGAGGAGGAGGAATATGAAGGGCAGTGATCTGAGAACCAGAAGATACTGGACATTGTGCCTTTGAGAATTCTTCTGACTTTACTTTCTCTGTCTCCTCAATGACTTTTTATCTACACACACACACACACACACACACACACACACACACACACACACACACACACACATACACACGCTATTACTGGCCTAATTCCTTCTCCCATGTCATGTTCTCAGATTTGTAATTAATTATTTAGCACCTTCCATTGTAACTAGCCTAGTACCTGCTCTGCAATCCTCATCAATATTCCTTCTGTGAATATGTCAGGAAAAAGTAAGGAAGGAAGGAGGTAGAGAGGGAGGTGGCAAGATGAGTTTTAGGAGCAGAGCTTTGGAATCTTAATAATAGTAAGCAATTCATCTTTAACTTGGATAAATTAATTAACTTTTCCCTTTACCATTTGGTGCTGCTTTGAAAAGTCATGGAAAGCATTTGGCATAGTTTTGGGCATATTATGAATAAAAACTATGGGTAGAAATTAGCTAATCTTAGTAATTAAAAAAACTATTTTCATTAACTCATTAATCCGCACTACAACTCAGCGAAGTAGGAAGCACTGTTTTATATCTCACTGTACAAATGAGGAAACAGATGTGTAAAGTGGTGAAGAAGCTTAATTCAAATAACAGCATGTAAATCAATAGACTAGGATAAATCCAAAGCTAGCCTGCAATTCCACTGAACTGCCTTTTAATTATCATTCATATTATTACTAATGATCTGTTTGCACTGGCCGTTGCTAATCCTGAGTGTCCTTGTGCATTTTAGAAAAAAGACTTTCTTTCTTAAAGGCACTTGACTTTCAGTATTGAAATGTTATCAGTTTAATAAACAAATGTTTTGTCTGAGAATGGAATCTTCTTTGTTATGACATCCTTGTGCATTGCGCAAGTGACATAATTGTAGCATCACTGGACCTGCATCTGGTCTGGCTAAATAGTCTTTTTCAAGTATCTTATAAAATATCCTCATTAGGAATAATTTTCAGGAAAAGGCAAAAACAATTAATATTCCTCGAAAGTCAATTGCAAACATTTCCTTAACTTAAGAAATCTCCACAAATACTTAACTTGAAACCAATTCTAAAATGAGTACAAAAGTATAAATTGCATAATTATGGCAGACATTTATCAGCTAATTTGGCAATGAAACTAGCCCAGTGTCACTTTATTAGAAATGTGCGACATTTCATTGCTGACACCCAGCAAGATTTTTATTTCACACGTTTTTTCCTTGTTCTGAAACTGCTTTCTGAATTTTTCATCCAATGCTATAATATCATTGGTCTTCAACTAGTCTGTCATTTTGCTTCTTTAAAGTTCTATGACCTACTATTCTAAAGCAGTAGGAGTTATTTTTGAAGAATCAAATTTAAGACCTCCTTGTTGGAATGACTGTCACTTACTGTTTTGGACTCTTACTGCCTTCTGTCACCACTAAGCATCTTTAAACTACCTCATTCTAAGGGTCACTTATAACAAATATCATTGCATTCATGATAGGTCACTGTGCTCTGTAAACTCAAACAAGGCTATTAAGAATTTTTAAGGGATCCTCTATCTTAGAGCACTCATAAAAATTAATTCAAGGGGGCAGCCTGGTGGCTTAGTTGCTAGTGCACCTGACACCTGCCATGTATATGGCAGTCCCACATACATCCCAAGCCCCTGGCTTCAACTACTCACCTTGATTCCTACCTGCACCTTTCATTAAAAATAATAAGTAAGTAAATAACTTAATATGGATTGAAACCTTAAATATAAAGCCTGAAACTATTAAATTTTTCAAAGAAAACGTAAGAATAGCTCTTTGACATGGCTCTTGGCAATTTTTTTTTTATGTGGCACATAACCACAAGCATCAAAATAAAAAAAAAATCAAATGAACTAAGATTTTATGCACAGCAAAATTTTTTTTTGACAAAGTGAAAAGATGACCTATTAATAGGAAGCAAATTTGAAAGCCATATATATGATAAAATTCGATATCTACAACATATATAGAATTCATACAACTGAATACCAAAAATAACAAGTAATCCTTTTTAAAAATGGGCAAAAGAACTGAATAGATAATTTTCCAAAGAAGATACCAGTATAGGCAAAGACTCAACTCACTAGTCATTAGGGAGATGCAAAGTAATATTATAATGAGATATCAGTCATGCCTATTAGAATGGTTATCATCAAAAAGACAAGTGATGCAATTTTTGAGAAAAGGGAAACCTTGTGCACATCGGTGGAATTTTAAATGGAAGCAATTTTAAATTGATATAGCTAGTATAGAATTTAAACTACCTACCACATGATCCAGCCATTCTACTTCTTATAATATATACAAAAGAAACAAAGACAATAACTTAAAAATATATCAGCACCCATTTTCACTGAATCATAATTAATGATATTACAATAGCCAAGTCATGGAAATAATCAAGTATTCATCAATACTGGATAAAAAAATTTACACATATATATAATTAAATATTATTCAGCCATTTAAAATAGGAAACCCTGATAACTTGTGACAACTTGGATGGACCTTGAAGACACTATGCTAAGTGAAATAAATCAGAGAAATACAAAAACTGTTAAATCTCACTTATATGTAGAATCTAAACAAACAAACTCATAGTAAAGGAACACAGACTAACTGTGGTTACCAGAAACAGAGGGTAGAGTGATGAGAAGCTGTAGGAAGGTGGTCAGAGGTACCAACTTCCAGCTGTAAGATAAGTAAGTATTAGAGATATACAGCATAAATACCATAGTTAACAATGCTGTACGATACATAGAAAAGTGAAGAGAGTATATTCTAAGAATTCTCATCACAAGAATTTTTATTTCCTTTCTTCTTTTTGCATTTAATTTCATTTCACTTCTTGTATTTGTATGAGAAAATAGATGTTAGCTGAATTCTTAGTAGTCATGTATTCAAATAAAACAATCATGTTGTACCCCTTAAACTTATAAAGTAATATATGTCTATTATTTTTCAAGAAAGTAGAAGAAAGAAGTTTTAAGGAATGTCTAAGTCTCTGGCTTTAGTCATGCCTAGATCCAGAATAATACTGTCATGAAATTCTGTCAGTCTCAGAACTTTCAGCTCTGCTTGCCTCTATTTGTCTTATTGGGAGAACATCTCCCATGCTGTAGAAATCCTAGATACTCACAATCCCTAAATTCCATTAGCAAAAGTGATAAGAGAACCTATGCTGTAGTCCTAACAGAGAAGACACGAGAAAGACTTTGATTACTTCATTCATGTCATATGCATGCTCATCTGTGGCTTGAAATGGGTTGCATCAAACACCTTGAGTCATAGTCCTACCAGGAATAAAGGAATAAAATTTTGAACGAGGCTGGGAAGACATTCTAGAGAGAAACAAAATGATGTCTATATTCAAGGACAGAACTTTTTGTTCAAGTTTTTCAAATGAAAATATTAAAATGCAACCACTTTATGTGGAGAAGTATTTCCATGCTAACGTAGTGCTAATCATGTATCTATGAGAGTAAATATCACATCAACTGATTCCTCATTTTCAAGAAGTTGGACAATATAATAGCAAGACAGTAAGGAGAGTAAGAGAATCTCCAGGTGGATAAGAAAATCAGAAAAAAGAGGTGAATAGCAAATAAAATAACAACCTTATAAATAAAATGAAACTTTATCAACGTACACTTAAGAGCTTAGTATTGATTGAATATAGAGATCTTAATATAGATTCAAAATGGCCTTGATAAGTGAGAGCAGTGGGACCAACTCCAACAAGATAAAATGTAATAAGGATAAATAAAATATTTACATTTACATTTATGGATCAGTTACATACAGTAATCTTTATGTTACTCCAGAAGTTGAAGTGTGGACTTCTCATGATAACACTGGAAAACAACTGAAATTTATGAGAAAACTTAGTTATGTAACTGAGTTTCAGAAATGTTGTTTTATCTCAGTAGGATTAACGCACTTGGAACAAACAGAAGCAAGGTGCGGTGTCGTCCATAATGAGGGCTTGGAGTAATGCAGAAGAAGGAAAAAGGCTCAAGAACCATTTTTTGTGTAAGAAATATTTATGTGAATACTGAAAAAGAGAACTGTCAAAGAGTATTATAAGATTTTTAGCCTAAAAATACCACACAAGCAGATATAAGAATACTAGGAAAAGGAGCTAGTTTTCAGGAGATGAACTGATGTGAATGTACTTGCTGTACAATCACTGGAAGTCATCTTAGTGGAATTTAGCATGGGATGGTGCACAGGATGGAAATAAAAATATGGAAATTATTGACTATAATATGCCACTTAGAAAAGATGATTACAGTTTATCCAAAGAATGAATTTTTTAAAAAAAGAAGCAGATGAAATCTGAATTCACCTCCTGCTACTGCAGAACCAAGTAGTGGCAGGAAACTCTAGAGAGGGATTGTTAACAGTGTAGACTCTCATTAATTCATTTGTTGCTCATAATTTCGTTCTTCTTTATTTTAGGAATTTATATTTCATTTTTATTTTGCTAAAATTTGTTTAAGTCATATTCTGGAGGTCAATTAAAGTTTTAGCTAGTGTTTAATGAACTATTTTCTCTGTTATTTTAGTCACCTTCTACCTAGCATTATGTCTTGCTTTACTATTGACATTAACTGCTACGGCTAGAGAAGAAATGTGAGGGCGGCAGTATCTAAATGTTTATCCTGATTAATGTATTTCTGATGTGCTTGGCAGAAGCACTTAAGTGTCAACTACAGCTAATACATCTCAGAGTCCTAACACTATTCTGGCAACCTCAACTCGAATTTAGAACGAATTAAACGGAAGAAAGCTTGTGGCCTTCTTTACCTTATAGTGTAAAATCCAGGGAAGTACATTTAAATGGGGAAAAAGTTATAGATTTTATACATCAATGATCAAAGTAGGGAATTATTGGAGTCTCCTACAATTACATAATATAAACATTGCAAAACCATGTGTAGAACCTAACATTTAAATGAAATTAGCAACAACCATCAAATTATCAAAGTAAAAAAACCAAAAAAAACCCAAAGCTTTAATTGCCTAATTGTAGTAGTTCTCTGCCTCATCTTGACCTTTTTAGACAGTTCAAACATTGACTGCATTTGCCATGTTTCTATAAATAGTAAGGCCTAGTTTATGGTCACCTATTTCCAGAATTATAGCAATTTATTTAAAATATACCCAAACAGCATAGTTATGTTTTGAAGACTAGTTTACATGTATATATAAAAATACATTTTTAAAATTGACTTAGGAATGTTCCAAATTGATGTTAAAAGAAAAATGAGCAAAGTATTATGAATATTCCTTTATAGTACCCACGTCTTGCAAATTGTTCCTCTGAAAATGAATTTGGGAATTGCTGATACCTCTCTTCGACATATGTAATCTATGCAATGATTGACAACGGGAAGTTGCCAATTATGAAGACCATAAATGTAACAAAATATTAAAAGAGGCATGCTGCATATGTGACTTTATACCAAAAGGTCATAATAAAAACTGGAAGACAATTTAGACTGCTTTGTGATGAATACAAGTTAAATATCCTATCCAGATGTTCTCAAAGTGTAGTTTAACCCATTTCATTTTCTCGTCTCTGCACCTGTTAGCAGAGATAACATAACATCTACTTAAAATTAGTTGAGTCACTATATTTAGTAACAAACAAACCTACTATCAGTTAATGTATAATTGAAATCAATGGAATTTAAACATGTAAATCAAAATAGATGACTCAGGGAAACACCTTATCTTTAATGCTCTTAATCAGTGTTTCTTTTGGTTTCCAGGTAGTGCAGTTGTAGATAGATTTTCTCTTTTTAAACCCCATCCTTTGAAAGTAGTAAATACTTCTGTTTTGGTTTCCAGTACCATAAAATATTTTAAATAGCATATTCTGAGTAGCTGAAGCAGTTCCCTTCTTCCTTGTCCTTTGTTACTTTAGTGCTGTGTGAGGAGGGACAGTATCTAGGAGGGAGAAATTTGTATAAATGTTATTATTCACATTCCTTCTCTTCTTTCTAGAGCATCTCCTCTTTCATGTGGTGATAACATTTAAGTTTCCAACTATTACTTTGTTTAATGAAAGTATTCTGTTACTTAGTAAAAGGAGAGAAAGAAAGATTAGAAACTTCAGTTTTTGTGCATTTGATAATAATGCATTTAATTCAAATTTTTAGCCTGGATTCATTTATCTCAACAAACTTACACTCTCAGCTAACTAGATCCTGCTGTCAAACATTTTCCTTTTCTTGAAACTTTTCCCTGTTGTCAAAAGCATGACTGATGCTATGAAAACTTATATTTGTTATTTCTACTCTACGTATATAATACCAAAATTCACTTGAATCATGCCATTAATTTCAAATATGTCCTGAAAAATAATTATAATCTGTCTCTACAAATAATGAACTTGTCTTATGAGCATTACAACCTGTACATCACAAGGAAGAGGTAATTGGTTAACTATGAAAATTATTTTGTGAAGCATGAAAAATATTTTGATTCTTTTTTCTAAGACAATTTATGCCAGTTAAATTTATGCATAGTGAACCTATTTATTTTTGATATGAAAAATAATTCAAGTGATAACACTTTAGAACTAGAAATCTGTGATCACTTAAAATTATACTAATTTCCATGAAAACATATCAACCCTCTGTTTATGAAGATTTCAGCTTAATTTAATCTACTAGTTCTAAATTATGAAAATTCAAAATTTAAAGCAATATTTAAGGAAGACCATATTGTTTTTCTTTGGTAGTCATTATTACTAAACTCCATTCCCAAGTGACATACACTAAGGAGACATACAATCCTGAGATCAATTCAGGACTATTTGATAGATGGACTAGCAGGGTCAAGGAGAAGTGCTGAGAGTTAAAGGGAGTATGAAATGAATTCCAGCATTTCCAGGAAAAGTGTCAATCAAATGCCTTGGATTTCTGAAACAGAATTAACAAATCAAATTTTTATTTTTATGCTTTGAAAGACTCTTGTAGATATTTACAAACAACTTATTCCACCCTCCCCATATGCTGTTTAGCTTAAAGGTGTGGTAGACATGTTATAGTAACTTTAGATGAAGCAAAGATTTATGTAAGCAGTGTCTAGGTTTGTAATAGGTGCAGACAACTGCATGTTTAGTGAAAATTAGCTTCCTGAGAATATGAAAGAATCTGATTGTGATAGTAAGTAAAAACATACATTTGATAGAAACTGCTGAGTCAGTGTCTCCTTCCTCCTGTACCACATCCTTTGTGGAGTCGTGTGCTTCCTTCAAGGAAGATGAGAAAGTGATCATAAAGTGTATGCCTAAACAGTAATGTGTTTGTCAGTCCAAAGGAATTCTACAAATAATTATACCAGAACAAGAGGTAAATTGAGTCTGTTCTGGGCAGCCTAAGGAGGTGGGAACAGTGAGAAATATTTTTTTTCAGTAAGATTACACAAATAACTATGAGTCTGATAGTTGTGTCGATGTACTATTTTGTTTTATGGTATGGACAAGAATTGCATTTGATAAAGTCAAGTTTCTGTTCTCCTTAATCTGGTACCAAAGCGTTTCAGAATTTAGAGACAACAGGTTTCTCTGAGATTGCTGTAGCCAACACATACCAGCTACATGAAAGAGTCATATTTGAATATGAGTCTGAGCCATTATTTCTCTAAAAACAGCACTTATGGCTTGTGTTTAGAAATTTATCATGTAAAGTTCAGTGCTTTTTCAGTCGCATATGTAACAACCCACTAACTACCTTTTCTACAATATAATGTTATTAAATGTAGCTGCCCAGGAAGGGAAATTAGAGAAACTTCTATAGCTTTTATTAATAAGAACTGAACTAATTGCCTCTTCATTCTTTCCAAACTGTCCATGAAGTATTGCAGTAACCATTTGAAAGAAGAATTTAATTGGGAAAAATATTAATAATATTGGGGAAAAGTATTCTATCATAATAATATAATTTCTATGTAAATAAAAGTTGAATTATTTTCTGAGAGATGTGGTACTTCTAGTGATAATAATGAATAATCATGATATTTAAGAATAAACTGCTTCCAGAAAACTTTGTACATCACTGAAATAAATAACAGATGAAGTAAGAAATTGAAAACTCTTTTGGATTCTAACTGTTTTAAAGTGCTTTTGTAATGGTCCCTAAATAATTACGGTATGATTTTTATCATATTTAAATGATGCCATTTTCTATAAATTCACACTAAAATTATATAATGTATTTTAAAATTTAATTATTTTAAGTGCTGCTGAGATTTAAGCATAGTTAAAGGTTTTGGTCTAACTAAATCACTAACAGCAGATTCAAATATGTAATAAAAAATAGTTGAGGTTCTTTATTTCCTTAATGGTCTCCTATTCTGCAGATTTAAAAAACTATCCATTAGTTGAAGAAAAATCTTGAATTCCATTATACACTCTGATTTAAACAATTAAGGAGTTATATATATATATATATATATATATACATATATATTTAAATTATTTGAAACATCTTTCTTTTTTTATTTTTAAAGTCATGAGCACTTACTCTTTCACTCAACAAATTTATGTTTACCTGTTCCTTACTATGAGGCTGTCATCATTCTGTTGCCTGGCATGAAGTAAAGGTGTACATAGACTATTGGGGAAGCAGATGATAACAGTAAAATAATAGTCCTAGCATAGCTCTCTGAATAAGGTGTCATGGCACCCCAGAAAAAGGACCAATGGCCTTCACAGGAGGACACCTATGAGCTTAACTAAAAAGGTTGCTGACTCTTAAAGTGTAATAGCCTATAAAATAAGAAAGAGGAATAGCAAACACCCAGCCAGGAGGATTGCTTTTGCATGAGCTACACCACGTGTCTAGGCAGCATATATACTGGAGTAAGCAAATGTGGAGGACCTCGATTATTCTGTGAAGGGAATATAATTTTTTATCTTACTGGTTATGGAGAGCTTAGCCATTTTTTAACTAAGGAAATACGATAAGAGAGAAAGAAACTGGACCTGTATTTTCAAAGAGAAGCAGAGAATCAAACACTGTACAAGCACTGGAAATTCAGGTGGAGAAGACTAGTGTTCCCATGATCTTTATTTTCTCCCCATTTGTGTTTTGGTTCTACACCATCTCCAGGAGCTGCATTTTGATTGATCACCCTTTCATATTCAACTCCTTCTCTGCCTCACTCATTGGGTTGTTCTGTAGAAAACATCCCTTGCTGTGGCCTATAGAATAATTTAGAAGAGGATAGTCTAGTAGACTACCTGGAAATTGGTGTATTTGAATAGATCTGCATTTTGACACTAGACCATTTTCAAATATTTCTTGAACAGAAAATGATTTTAAATAATGCAAGTAAATGCTAAATTGATATAAAAGTCAAAGATTGTTTTACCCTTTGGAACCTTTATATAAAAAATCATAAATGTCATATAAAAATCATTCTAAAAGATTTTAGTAGAATTTTGATTTCTATATTTCTATGGTGATCAATTTTGATATCACCACCTAAAGATCTCAGAACATAAAATGGTTATTTGATCATACTTAATTTTAAGGAAATTACCTAATAATTTAAACCTGTTTATTAATTAACATCTTTAATATTAAAGCTCACCAATCCATTATTCTCAGAAAATGATGCCAGCATATAGATACATTTTTGAGTACAGCAAAATTAGTACCAAAACTATTTCATTTTGCTAATACAAATATAAATATACCTTCTTAAAATTGTTGAGAAGACATATAAATGGATAAGGTCATGTATAAACTGAAGAATGTTCTATTTCAGACAGTCAGTCAGTCATAAAAATACTAAATATGTGTTTTAAATTTTTCTTTTGGTTTTATTAATATGAATATAAAATTTATCTAGTCTGTCACCAATTTGAATTCTAAGCAGTGAACATTCTTTTCCCATTTTCTGACCTCAAAAAATTCTATAGCTTTGTGTGAAATATATTTTTAACTTTCATCTTAAGGTAGATGTATTTACTGGATAAAGTTCAGTGCCGATTTCTCAGGCACAGGTGAGTAGATTTGTCCTCTTCCTGTCTTCTGGGGAGTAGTGCGATCCTTTACATATGTAAGTAGTTTGATGAAGGTCAGATATACTAAGTTAGTAAAAGCAGAAAGCAATTAAAATGCCTTCACAGAAGAAAGGACCCATTTATCAGCAAAGTAACATTTTAGACAAAGTAGCTACTGTCAATAATCTGAAAGCAAGATTTAGAGTAATGAGAAGAGATTACTGGAATGAGAGGTAGTAGATCTGGTTCCAGAATTTACTTTGTGACTGATAGTGTGGTCTTGAGAAAAATTGCTTAATCTTTTCTTGTTTCAGTTTTCTTAGCAGGAAAGCAAGAACAATTTCTCTGGTCACGTCCAAAGGATTATAAATTTCCTAAACTGTATGTTTTAGGGGTATCAAGACTGTTTTCTTAGTAGTGTAGCACTCTGTGGTCTCTGTAAAAACAAACAGTATAGTTACTTGAGACCCGCTGAGCTTGTTTAAAGAATTTTAGGAGATTTAATTGATACTATCATACTCAGTTGGGTAGGTAGACTCAATGCCAGGGACTTGTCTCAGAAGGAGGTTTATTTTATAGATCTATCGATTAAATTAACACTCACTTGTCATATTTCACACTTATCTCCTTCCGCCAGAGACAAAATTGTTACTTTTGTTTTAATTCAGAAATGATTATTATGAGATATCTCTCAACATCTTCTTTTTGTGAGTCTGTAACATTCAGCTTGAGTCTGGTCCAACATATATCAAGGAACTCAACCTTCAAAGCAATGTATCCTTCATACAATAAGAGAAAGCTTCTAATCTAAAACATTAAAGAAGAGCAAGTTATCTCCAGATGACTGTTAAATACAGGGTGAAATAGAAGATATTAGAGTGCTTCAGTATCACTTGATCTAGAGAAGCCCAGTTAGATTTGCTTTCAGACCCCATCTGCTGAAGCAGGGTATCCAAAATAACAGTTCCAGTTTGGATGGCTCTACAATATTTTCTAATTAAATAAGTACAGCTACCTGTGAATAAACTATGTAAAACTAAGGAATGTACACATTATATGAACCTTTTTACATTATAAAATCAAATTGTCAAAATCATTCAGAAAAATGAATGTATTATTCCCTGGTCAAATCTTCTAAAAAGAAATATAGTTCAAGGTAGAAGTCAAGTCAGGAGTAAAGTCAGGTCTCTGATGAGTGAAGGTTGAAAGGAATGCTTGTACATGACAGAGGAAAATATGCTCACGTAAAACCTATAAAACTAATTTTTGTGGAGAAAATATTAAATTAGAGAAAAAGATGAGGATTTCAAAATAAACAAAGGACAGGAAATACAATTTAGGCTATGTTTAGAATATTACTAAGTTCCCTATTTTAGGCAATATTTGTATTATCAAATAAATGAAAAAAATGAATACTCTCCAAGCAGGTGAAGAATAAGTCAGAGTATAACCATGAATGCTTTAAATATATACAGTTTTCTAGTTCTAGATGAATTCTGCATTAAATTACACCTTCACTTTACATAGTTCTTTGTAATTTTAAAGCTATTTCTAATTTTACTTGATAGTTTTAATGACACAATGTGGCTAAATGGGCATGCTATTATGCTACTTTATAAGGCAGTAAGTAATGGCTCAAAGGATGACATTCTAAAGGTCACATATTTAATAAGTGGCTCAATGGGACTTAGGATTCAGAGAGAAAGGAGATGAAAACAAGCATATGGTTTGGAATTTTCAAACATAGATCCTAGGAGCCATAGAAGTCTGATTGAGATCAGAGTTTTAAAAAATTTTAAATTATTTTGCATGTAATATTGAAGCATTAAAAAAAACTAAGTCAGGCTGTATTATTCAAAGTTTAAGTTGTCAAAATAATTGCCTTTTTCTTTTGTTTTAGATAAGTCAGATATCTCTATGAGCAATTGGCATGCTTTCTGATTCCCTCTTTGTAACTAAAATGGGGATTTTGTACTGATCTTTATTTAGAGAGTGGAGATTTGTGACAAATCACAGAACTTCATACTAGATTCTGCTGTGTTCTGTATTTTTATCTGTAATTTAGATGTAAATACAGTGGTGAAACTGAAATAGCTTTCCTGGATAGCAGAATATGGCAATTATTGCTTTGCACAATACCAACGTGCACAAATTTTAGTCCCTATTGTCTAATTAAAGAGCACTTATCACAGTTAAAATTTGTCAACATGATGGATGAATTGTGACTAATTGCATAAAGTATTAACTTTGCTAGTATGTCTTCAGTGTACAGATTACTAGATAAATAACAGAATGCACATTTTGATCAGTGATCACTCATATAATTTCTTGTATAGTCTGTCAGTGATCGGTCACTCGGGATTATTCAATTCAAGTTCAGATAGCAAAATGTGTAGTTGTGTACTGCTTGTCTCCCAGTAATGAACCCATATATCATTTTTATAAAGATGGATATTCAAATGAGGAATTGATTAGCAAGATGAAAGTATATCACATGCACGAAAACTTATATTACTAGAAATAAAATTTGAGTCAACTATAAATAGAAATACAGAAGAAGTAGCTGATCATGGGACTGTAGACACCATTGCTATTTGAGAGACTCTAGACATACAGTCCTCAGGAGCTTAGTGAATAAGAATTTATTGTGACAGAATTGAGTAAATTGGCAAAAAGCATGACGATGTCTCAGAGGAATTGATGCTGACAAAAGAACCCTATCATTTTTAAGGTATTCTCAGAGACATTTCACAACATTGGAAACACAAAAAAAGCTGGTAGCTGATCAAAATTTAGAAAGCAGAATAATAATTTTCCAAAACAGAAAAGATACTTGCTCCTTACAGTAAATCATGCAACAAGAAGAAATAAAACCTGTTCAAATGAAGTATTTTATATAAAAACAAAACATACAGCTCTTTATTCTAAATGTTTCTTATGTTGACAGTATACTAAATAAATATTAATTTAATTGTATTTTATTTCCTTATATTTATATCTGTCAGTAATAGTTTTGGTTTTCTTTTAATGAATTTTAAAGGTCATGAAGCAATTATGATTTTCTCCTTTTTTTTTTTTTTTCTTTTTAGGAAAGGAGCAGGTAGTAATGAAGGTGAGCATTCAGGCAGTCAGGGAGAGTAAGAAGCACTTTATTTTTATTTAGTTGTTCCTATTGGTTGTTCCCCACAGCTGCAGGTCTAGAACCTGGGACCTCGGAATGTATGTGGGACTGACAGCAGGTATATTAGACTGCTAGCACACAGCATACTTCCCATTGATCATTAAGATCACTTTGCACAACTTTATCATGCAGTAATTTTTATACCCTTATACTGATGTTCAAAGTCTTCCTTTAAGTATTTACGAGCAGTAGTTCTGAAGGTATATATTTAAGCTGACTATATTTCCTTGAGACAAAAAGCTGGGCAGTAGGACGGCAGCAGTGTAACAGGGTTATGCACTGGTGACTAATAAGAGGGGAGGAAGTGGAGCAATGTGATCATGAGCAGAGCAGGAGCAGAGCAGCCAGTGGGCCAGTAATAAGTAAGCACCATGCAATGCTGATCATGGTGCCCATCGTAGTAACAATGACAAATGGGCAGTGTCGGTGCAAGGAATTTTGGCACCGTAGGCACAAAACAAATTTGGTGCCCCTATAAGCCCCACTCTAAATGTCCTGCCAAAAGCACATGTGGCTTTAACAATCCCAGTGCCAGCAATGCTTGATAACCCCCACAAAGCCAGATATAACTCCCACAGTACCAGAGATAATGCCCATAGTACTCACCTGGGGCTCAACTACGCTGTGGTGCTCTGGTCTATTTGATGAAACAGTCAGGCTTTTGAGGTGGGGGAGAGAAGAATCCTTTTCCCACCCTGGCTATTGTTTCCTCACAGGGCTGAGAACAGTCATAGCAGCTTCTGCCCATCACACTCAACACCAGCAAAGGTCATCTTTAACATTAAGCAAAAGAGTCATCTGCTTTTGAGACTCCTCAGTAGTGGACCCATGGTCACTCAACTGTCCCCTTTACTCCACATTAAAGACAACCCAGGTTTATTACAAACAGCACAAAATTGACATTTATATTAAAATGATAGGTTGGGAAATATGAAAAAAAAAAACAATGCTATCCCCATATATCTATGCTGTGCACACACACACATGTGCGTGCATGCACATATTTACATATAATTCATGTGTTTGGCACAAACAATATGAATAAATGGTGTGACATATATGCTAAAAAACATAGGTTAGTTAGAATTATAGTAACAGTCCTAGAGTGATTTTTCCATTACCATCTGCACTTTTTAGACAATTCCAGCAGCTCAAAGTTTAGTTCTGGGACCCACATCAAAATAGATTTTTCAGGGAAGGAAAACTAATTCAAATTAATTATGGTTGAAGAAACTGGGAAGATATGGGTGTACTAACTACCAACCAATAGAAGGGAAGTGAGAGTAAATTTAACCTGAATTGCTCCATAAGGCAAACAAGGAGAACTGGAACGTTTCAAAGAGACACACTTTCACTTAGTTGAAACAGTCCTTTTTCATATTGAGTTGCCCCTAAATGGCATCAGAACAATGAAATCATAGCACTGTGCTCCTGAGGTATTGCAAAATAATATCTGCTGACAGGGATGCCTTTCAGATATTTGGGCTACAAAGTAATTTCTGAGGTCTCTTTCAGCTATAGGAAATTATAATTCTAGTATGATGGCTACAACAATCTATAATTGTTACTACACCTCTATGTGTTTTTATTAAGATACTTGGATCCTGACACAGCATGGAGTGTTGGCAAAAGAAACAGCTTTTATGTCAGAAACATCAGACTAAAAATTCCTGTTCCAATAATTACATACCCTTCGGCAACTTATTATCTTTAGGCTTCCTCTTTGTCTTCTGTAAAATAGAAATAAAACCTCCTTTTATTTGTTTTATGAAGAGTATAAGTAATATATCTATGTGATATTTGTAAATTTTAACTGTTATTGTATTTTTATAAAACAATAGTACAAGTTGATGTTAATGTAGAACAATCTTAAAATGTGAAAGTTTATTAAATTAATTTATTAAACATTTTCCATAGCTCTAAGATATTTAGATCTTCAGTTTCATGAGATAAACAAAGGAGACATTTGTAATAATTCCATGGGACTATATTGTGTAAAATACAGTGACAAATATGTGATGTCTAATCAAGAGGACACATTTTCAAGAAGCTAGAATAAAATTAAAATGAGTAAGCTTTTCAAATCAGTTTTAAAATTGTAAGATTTAGAAATTTTAAACAAATCTACAATGAAATGTGTTTTTATATGTTAGATATAATTATATATATAAATAAAAATTATAAATCTAATAATTGTAGTTCAAACCCTCATTTAAAAAATTTGATTGAGGATGTGTGATATCTATAGTGAGTTCACTTTTCCCACAAAATTGTAGATTAAACCATACATTCAAATGGTAAATGGTAAAATCTAGGCAAAATGAAGAAAATGACCATCATTCAAAATATACAACTATTGACATAAATACTGAAGTTATATATTTATTCATCACAATTGAAATTGAGAAAGACAGTTAAAATGACAAACATGATGACTACATACTTAGGCATTTCCATCAGATAAATCTCTACTAGGGAGATGGATACATCAGCTTTATCAAAGCCTGGCATCGCTCCATATTTCAATAATATACTGAAATTCTCTTTTTTGTGTGTCTTTGAGTTTACCAAACAGTTGCTCTAAGTAGCTTATCAACCACTCAAGATCACAGGAGTATCACAGGCTTCACATACATACTATGCAAAATAATTCATTAGCATCAAGGTATGTGTTTGTGTGTCTGTGTGTCTGTGGTCTTGAGAGGATGAAGAAATGGAACTCTCATTGTACAAACAAAAATAAATTTTTGTCTTTTCAAAGATCAGCCCCTTGACTATGGGCTATATAATACCTATACTTTTAAAATATAATTCTGTAGCTCAAATTAAGTATTTTATAATAATTCTCAAAATAAAAAGAAAGCACAGTTTTTACTTTCAAAGGGTTTAAACCATAGTTCAAATCTGTAAGTCTAAACTACAAATATAACTAATGAAAAGACATATCTATAGTAGGATAGAGCAAATGAGTACTCTATGGCTTAAGTATGTGTTAAGAGGGTGCCTAGTTGAGGAACAATCAAGAACTGGGTGGTTCATTACATAAGAAATATGTAGAGGATGATGGTTTGGGCCTGATTTCATAAATTCTTTGCAGGGAGAAGATATAGGGAGGGGATTATCAAATGGAGCTCTATATGAATCTTCATGATAATCCTCATGTAGCACCCTTAAAGATTCTGAGTTCATAGGTATTTGTTTTCCATAGTTGCCATAGAAAATTGCCACACAGCCATTTGCAGCAGATTTATTGTCTTCTAACAATGTAGATCCTCCGATCTCTGATCTGACTCCTCAACTGATTCTGATTAGGATTTCACAAAACTGAAATCAAGGTGTTTGCCATCTGAGATCTTAACTAAGATCTGCGGAATTAATATGCACTTTGCTTCTTTTATGTCAGTGGAATTCATTTCTATATGTCTATAGGACCAAGTACCTGTTTCTGTGCTTACTGTCAGCAGGGGGTTATTTTCAGAGTCTAGAAGTCTCCATTTCCTGTCTTCTGGTCTCCTTCCTCTTTAATGTCATCAATGGAGATTTGAGTCCACCTTTGTTTCTTTTCTCTTTGACTCTTCTCTTTCTTCAACTCTTCTACCCCAACCTGGAGAAAGTTCTTTGCTTTTAAAAACTCATGTGGTTGAACTTTACCCTCCCTCTTTTAGGGTCTTATTTTTGGAACACTAATTACTTGTGCAAAATCCCTTTGCTAAATGGTGGGACCTATTTATGAGTTTCATAGATCAGGTCATGGACATCTTTGGGGAATCCCTTATTCAACTCATCACAGTAAGTGACTCTGATACCACTTTGAGAAATGCTGGTATAGAGACATAAAATTTGGAAACTAAGTTTCCAATAATGGTGAAAATATGATGATTCAATCTTAAATAGAAGGAAAAAGTATGAAATTAGGAAAAGAGAGATTAGTGATGGCATGAACCAACAAATGAAGTATAAACACTGCATTAAGCAAAAACTGATTTTTTTCATAGACACTTAGGAATACTTGAATTTATTTAAAAATCTACTTTTTGTCTGATTGACAAAAGTATTTTATATAGTAGGATGTATAGAAATAATCTTCTCACCATACTCCTATCTTTCTTTGACTTAGTTTTGAATTGATTCAGAAACTATTGGAATTGTTATTCTTCATTAAATTCTTAGTAGGAATTGTTTAGCAATCTGATTTGATTGAGTTTACCTTCTTTGACTTTGTTGTGATAGTTATATTCTGTTATTTATTATTCAATTATTAATCTTTAAATTTAAATAATGTTCATTCTTTTGGCCTGCGGTGTATCAGTTTAACCAACCATTGCTACCACCATCATGATACAGACCTATTCTAGCGCTTAAAAAAATGGCTCATGCTTCTCCTTTACAATCAAATTTTGCCCCTAGCCTTAACCCCTCCAACCACTCATATGTTGTTTATACTTATTTTCATCCATCTCCAGAAATAAAATCATTTAGTATGCAATCATTTGAGTCAGCTTCTTTTACTAAGCATTATGCACTGAAGATTCATCCCAGTTATTGCACCTATCAGGAATTTGATACCTCTTTATAAATAAATCTTTAAAGTTGGTTCTAAAATTTTTTTAATGAGGTCACCTACCATGGTTTTATTTCGCCAGGAACTTTTTAGTAATTATTTGTATAGAATGCTGAAATTCTGATTTTTGGTGTGTTGTTTTTTTTTTTTTGGCGGAGGGTAGTTTTTGGAAATATTTTTATGTGAGTTATATACAGCTTGTTTTTAGTTAGACATGGACTTATCAATGTGTTTGATCCACCTGTCACTTTGTAATTGTTTCATGTTTGTTTTTTTATGTCGAACATCCATGAATATTGCATTATTTTAAAGATAAGAACTAGATTTAGATTATATATGGTAATATCTCAACAACTTACAGTAATGGACAAAAATATACATTTCCAAAACGGGATGAAGTTGGATTTTATGTCTTCTATATAAATTTTGCTCTTGTGATAATTAACATTTTGCTAATGCTAATATTAAGATCATTTAAAACTCCTGAGTGTACAACAGTTGGTGGTAGGACAGTGGCAACTGAGTAGCATGTAGGATGGCAGGAAGAAACTAATTTATGTTTTATGCTTCTATAGGTTCTCAGAAAAGTGGATAAGCCACGTTCAAATAATTGAAATTTGAGCAGATGTGATTTTATTCTCATTAGAATTCATGATTTCAAGCCCTATACAGTGCAAGTAAATAGCTACTGAGCAGGAAACTAGAAGCTTAACCTTTTCTGTCTCTTTAATGTAAGTATCTCAATCATAGAACCATACTTTAAAAATAAGCAGTTCCGTAAGTCAGTTGTGCAACTAAAAGAATCATTAATCTTTAAACATGAGATTGTTCATTCTGCACTCTGTTGGGAATTATATAGTGCTTTTCATGTACTATACCTTAGAGTGTTTTACTAAGCAATGAAGTCTTTAGGAGATGTGTGATGAATATGAAACTCATACAACTGCAGTAAAGACAGATGCACTAAGAACTATTTGTTAAATCTGCCACTCAAGTTTGATGCTTGACATGGAGGAATCAGTGGAGAGCAAAATAAGCTGTTTATTTTCCAACAAGCATGAAGAGAATTTTCCAAAGAGGAATATTTGCATAAAAAGGAGTGTCCAGGAATGAAAATCCTTCATATTCAAAAAGACACACATCAGGATTTAATGGTACAGAATAAAACTTTAGCTGTGCTTACCGAAGAGACACGGAAGCTTCTGGTAGACACCAGGCTGTATGACTGCTGCATTGCAGATTTGCATTCTTTGTAGAGGTTGCAATAAACCTAAGCAAAGATACATGAGAAAGTTCTCTATGAAGTTTTTTTTGACTCCCTCAGACAGCAGCTATATTCTTTCGTGGTCTTTTTAAATTAATTTCTTTCCTAGCACTGTACTAAAATAAAATGTATCTTTAAATTTGCACTTGCTAGCACTATTTTATATCTTCTATATAATCAATACTGTGTTTTATTCACATATATACACGAGGGCCTAGTTCAATGCTGAGTATATGGTGCACCCTGGACAAAGTGTACTATAGTAATGGAAAGTCAAGGTGTAAAGATCATTATGACATGGGGAACATACTAGGACAGGAACCTAAAATAAAAGAGATGTTCTTAGGAGACACAAAAATCAACTCTAAATGAATTAACAATTTGAACAAAATCTAGAGACATATAACTCCTAGAAGAAAAACTAGGGAGAAATCTCCCTCATTTGGGTCTTGGCAGAGATTTTGTGGATTTTATATCAAAAGAACAAATAATAAAAGCCATAGTAAACTGAAAAGCATCTACTCAGTAAATGAAACAATCAACACATGAAAACACAACCTATGAAATGGGAGAAAATATTTGGAAACCACATATCTGATGAGGGGTTACTATATATAATGTGAGGTGATAGATGTGCTAATTAACTTGACTGGGGAATCTTGTCATAATGCTTATATGTATAAAATCATCACATTGTACACTTTAAATATATTATAATTTGGTAAATTATGCCTCAGTAAAGCTGAAAAATGCTTAACTAAATCAAATGCATAGGACCTTTATTTAAAAAAAATAGAAGCTCAGGACACCAAAATCAAATTAAATGAATGTGAAGAGTGAAAAAGAAATTAAATGCTTTTTATTCCACATCTTCTACTAATTGTTTTTTCTTGTCGAACTCTGATATAGAAAACAAGATTTATATTTCAGAACTCAGAGAATGCATACCAACCAAGAAGATTAAGCCAATTAGAGTAGATTTTTGTGCATGGGGTAAGATAGGGATCTGACTTCATTTTTTGCATGTGACAATACAATTTTCTAAGCACCATTTATTAAATAGACTATCCTTTTCCCAGTGTATGTCTTAACTTCTGTGTGGAAAATTAGTTGGTCATGTATGCATAGGTTTATTTCTGGGTTTTCTTTGCTGTTCCACTGATCTGTGCTTCTGTTCTTATGCTAGTGCCACAATGTTTTAATTATTATAGCTGTGTAATACAGTTTGAAACCAGGAAGTGTAATTGTGATGCACTAGACTTGTTTTTCTCAAGATTGTATTGTCTATTCAGGGTCTTCTGTCATTCCATAAAGATTTTAGAATTATTCATTCTATTTCTGTGGAAAATACTATTTGGGTTTTGATTCCAATACATTGAATTTATAGTCACTTTGATTAATATGAACTTTTAAACTTCAATTCTTCCAGTGCAGGAGCACAAATAATCTTTCCATTTATCAGTGTCTTCAGTTTCTTTCATCAGTGCCTTATAGATTTCAGTGAACAGATAAATGGATAAATTTACTCCTAAATATTTTATCCTTTTTTGATGATATTGTAAAGGGGACTAAAAATTTTCTCTTACTGATAGAATAAACTTATTTTGTATATTGATTTTATATACTGTACCTTTTCTGAATTTGCCTTACTGAATTTGTTGTTTAGTTCTACTGTTTTCAGTGGAGATTTTAGAGTTTTCTCTACATAATCTAATTACCTGAAAAGATATATTTTACTTCTTTCTTTCATAGTTGAATGCTTTTTATTACCTTTTTTTTATTGCAGAATTGCTCTAGATAGTACTTCTAGTACGATGTTGAATTAAAGTGATGAGAGTGGACAATCCTTGTCTAGTTCTGATCTTAAAGGAAAAGCTTTCATCTTTTCACCATTGAGTATGATGTTAGCTATGAACTTGTCATGTATAATGTTCATTATGCTGAATTGTGTTACCTCTAAGATTAAGATTCATTGCAAGGATGAGACTTATTTGATTGTGGAGGGTGGCTAGGTATGTCCAGAATTCATTGGCAGGCCATGAAAGGTTAGACTGGAATTTTCAATCAGAGGACAGGAAAATATCTTTCTTTTCAGGGAAGCCTCAGTTCTTTCAGCTGATTGAATCATGACATCAGATTATCAGGTTTAGTATTTTTTACTTAAAAATAAAGTGATTATAGATTTTAATCATGCATACAATATAGTACAATATACCCTACAGCAGCACCTGGATACCTAGATACCTAGATTAGAATTTGTTTGTATGACAGACTGTAACCTAGTTTGAGATGATCTTTCTCTCTCTCTCTCTCTCTCTCTCTCTCTCTCTCTCTCTCTCTCTCTCTCTCTCTCTCTCTCTCTCATCTCTCTCTCTCTCTCCCCACCTCCTGCCAATCTAACTAAAGGATCTTTAAATTAGCTGAGTCTCCATATCCCACCTTACTTATAAATGATCATTTTCCTAAAATGTTATTAGAATATAGTGCCTTTTGGGTGGGCTGATGGAGATATCATATTTTGCCATGTTTAACGAACACATTTTTGCCCAAATTTGTGAGAGAAGAATAACAATGTATATTATATAGGATAGTACTAATTATCTATATAGCTGTTTTTCATTCCTTTATTTATGCTCTTGAGTTAACAGTGTAACTCTAGAAATCAGTATCAATGTCCATATGCAAAGTGTTATCCTGGAATATGATAATAGGTTATTGAACTTGCAATGAATTTGCAATGAATGCAATTTCTGCCAACAATTCAACAAAATGAAATAAAGAGTAATGCATTGCTGTCCACAGAGTAAGTGACTCTGACAATAAGATAAGTGATGTTGACTTTACTACCACAGGGTGAGCATCATGACATTTCTCTTCATACACTTTAAGTGGGAGCTAGCAATCTAGCTAATATTTTTTACAAAACTGCAAGCACTGCAAGCTTTAACAGTTATTAAATATGCTGAAGAGTATGGAAATGGAGCTTCTGAGAGCTACTTTGAATCTCTTCCCACAGAGGAGGTCCCTGTGAGTCTCTGATGATGTCTCTAATGAGGTCTCCCTCTCATCAGATTTTGGAGGCAACAGGAAGAAAATTTCTTACCTTGTATCTGTTCTTGTGTTTTGTAATTATTTGTTACATAAAATTTCTTGTATTATAATATGTTAAAGTAAATGCTAAAATTCCTTTATAATATTAAAAACAATTATGTAAAGATAAACAAATAAAAATTATAATTAAAACAGAAGATGATTTTCCTAAAAGTTTTGGCCAAAAATGTGGGTGTGCATTATACACAGGATAGCACTATACATGTCAAAATATGATATTGTGTTTCTCAATGGAAAAATATTTATTAAAAATGTTTTTAATAATTAAATTGAACACATTTTAATAAAAATATTAGTACACATACCAACATTTTTTAGAATTGAAATCAGGACTGCTTGGAGTTGTGGAGGAGTATTCAGGTGAAAGAGATGGGGTTCAGCTGGCAGAGGATTCAACATTGCTAAACTGAAATAATCACAATTAAGGTGAGACATGGTTACCACCCCTAGTGACTGAAATCTGGATAGAATTTCAAGCCAAGTGGATACTGGGAAATCACTGATAAACCCAGACAACTGATTGAACTGGGACTGGATATGGGCTTACTTTATCTATTTGTTGATTATTAAAATTCTCAAAATGTGCTGAAGTCCAGCAGACAAATAATTACATGCAAAGTGCATATTTTAGGAAAAGAAAAATGGAAGGGTATAAGAGGTAAGTAATGTAGTGAAATAAAAGACACGTGCTTATCTTGTGATCCAATCAACTAATTTTTTTACATGTTTTTCTTCAGGAATCAATATGTGTGCAGATTTAGCATTGGTATTTAATTCCAGTCTTTTTGGTCAGAGCAATAAATTTGTTAGCATCTTATATTTCAGAAAAAAACAATTGATTAAATAAATTTGCTATATTCAGGTAATATATAATCATTCAAATCATGTAATAAATATGTATGACATTTAAATTTATTTAAGATAGTTATGAGAATAAAAGAAAGGTATACAGAAAAAGACAGTAGTTCCATTATGTTAAGAAATATATATATGTATAATATTCATTTCTGCTTAAACAAGATAATTAGGATCTTGAGAAAATTTTTCCTCAATTTTTTAAAACTATTTCCCAAAACAAAATGGAGCTTTTAAAGGGATTCTTATTTATAACTAAATTGGACTTCCTGCAGGATTCTGATAAGAAATGTGAATTTTAAATAGTCATTAAGTGTTTAGCTGGGGGAAAAAAAACCAAAAAATTAAACAGATTCTGACTTTGTTTATCATTAGTAGTTTTTCTTTTCCTGTTGCCACCACTCTGACTTTCACAAAGTTCTTTTATCACTCTTAGGTCTCGTATAAACAAAGCAGCAATCTGTACAAACGTTCATCCAATTCTAATTTTCAGTCATAGTGCAAAGGATGTTCCCTACATAATGGATTATTCTAAATCCAAATCATTTGAGTAAGTACCTTTACACTAAGAATACACTGAAAAGGACTGTATTTAGTTTTTAATAATAATTATCTCTGTATGGTTATTTAATTTTTATTTTACTTGAATCCTTAACAAAAATTTAACAGTAAATATTATATATGCTTTGTAAAGAAAAACATTAATTTAAAAAGATATTTGTGAAGATGATTTTGCTTTGTCGGATATTAAATATATCTCAAAGAACCACTGATAAAATTATGATTTCAGACATAAACATTAAGATAAATATAAATGAATAAAAAGTCAAAAGTTAATAAATAATAAAATGACATTTTATCTCAGTGGGAAAATTGTGAGCACATTGAAAAAAATTTTAGAACGCATGAATAACCATTTTTTAATTTATTTTTCTTACCACACTATACTAAATTTTGTTGGAGTAAATATTTTATTGGAAAAATATAAGACATAACACCACAAAGAACTAAGAAAAATATATGAATATAATATTGGATTGGAAATATCTTCTTTAAATTAACATCAAAAGTACATTAAATAGCTATAGACTTGCTTATAAAGAAGAGTAAAGTTACAAATAATATGACTGACATGAAGTGAACCATAAACAGGAGAAAATATCTTAACATATTAGTAGATATGAAACTAATTCTAATTTTTAGCCAGCATAATCTAAACCAAGGTAAACTTATAGAAATTAAATACAAAAGACCAATAAACATTCATTTTTGACTTGGCAGATAAAATATGAGTGAATGAAAGCAATGATACATTTTTTATTATATCAGTGGCAAAGCAATTTATAATATTTTCTTCTGTCTGCTTCTGTGTTCGTCTATCATAAATATCTCAGTATTGTGAGAGTGAAGTAAATCAGAAACTATCATACTGTTGATTTGAGTTTAACTAGTATGTAATATTTCTAAAGAGTAATTTAGTCATGCTTATAAAAAGACTTAGGATTTCATATTAACTCAAACAACACAATTTTACCTCTATAGTTTATCCTAAATAATTATCACATAAGGAGTCAGATTAACCTAAAAAAATTTAAAAAATAAGGTGGCAATTTTAATTTAACAAAAAGATTAAATGAAGTGTGTGGTACAAAAATACAGTGAAATAATACTCAGTCATTCCACATAATGTTTCAGGAGAAGGATCTATTACAAAAGTGAACTATGCAGTTTTTAAGACAGCAAAAGTAGTATAACATTTTTGTTAAAAATGTTTACATACATATGTCAAGATGAAAAAGTTTGAATGGATATATACAAAATATTTAAATTGGTAGTTAATGATCTTTATAATTTTGTTTAATATATTTTCTAGATTTTCAAAATTTAATATATATAATTTTCTGGTAAGGATCTTAAAGTTACTGAAAACACTGAATTTCAGTGAAATTTTGTATCATTGTATCTAAAGATACATGTATATCTTATATGTGAGTCTGAAATCTTAGTATGCCCTTTAGTAGACTTTTTTCATTTCTTTTTTTATACCCAGAAACTTGTATTAACTCAATTTTATTATTCTTTTGAATAATACATTAAAAAAAAAAAACATTGTATTTTGCTCTTATCCTGAAATCGAACTTGATATATTATCTGGCATTTAGTTTTTCTCAAATCGTTTTTCCACAAAATGGCACTGATTTTATTTTTTATGCAAGTGAAATTTCTAAAGAAAAACTTTTATTTAAGTATATTCAGTGTTATTATTTGTTAACTATTCTCCTTTCACAGACATATCTGTCATGCTGACATACCTTCTTTAGATCTAGAAAAAGGAACTTTTAAAATATATTCTCTTAATTTTTCTACTGAAATGGGAAAATAATCAAATGACTATTTAGAGGTCAACAGATTTAAACCTGACTTGCCTTTTATTTATTTATTTTTTCTTTAAACAATATTATACCTAACTATGTGGGAGAATATTCTTCATTTCCTCTCCCTTGGACACAGTCCCTGGACACAATCCTAATCTATGTGCCCATTTACCCCATGGTTGCAAACACAGTTAAGCACTAACTTTCAAATATGTTTGAGAAATTTTAGTTGTGGTATATGGCAAATATTCTATTCGGGTGTTCTTTGACTGACTCATGCTGTCCCCATAGTAACTGGAGCAATATAAAAAAAAATATTACAGCTATTTAAGGAGAAATGAAGATTGACCTTGCAGCTCCAGGTTAGGGTCTAGCTTCTTAATATTCTGAAGTTTTCTTTTCATCCTTCTGTGAAACAGACACTCCACTGTTAAAACTGAGGTTTTTTTTAATTTTTTGCTTCAGTCTAATGACAAAAATAGTAATTGACATTTGATGTGATAGAGTAGCAATTTGCTCAGCTGCCTTCAACAGGCCCAGTCCACATACATCCCAAAGATCCCAGTTCATGTCTTGGGGTTGCAGGGAACAACAGAGGTGAACAACTAAATAAAGTACTATTTCCTCCTCTCTCTTCCTGTTTTTTTTCCTCTGCTCACCTTCATTCCTGCCTGCACCTTTTCTTTAAAAGGAGAAAAAAACAAACTGACATTAGCTCAGCAAGTGACTGGTTATAGGTGATGTAATTGTGTTGAATGTTTTATGCATTGTGCTAATTAGGATTAGATTATGAGTGACAGGAAAGGCAAAATAGCAGTAACCTAGATAAATTCTTTCTCATGTCGGAGAAACAGTTCAGGGCTGGTAGATCATCAGTGACTCTGGTTCCTTATACTGTTTCATCATCTTCTTAATAGACCTTCAAACTCGTGGTTCAAGGAAGCTACTTAAATTGCAACTATCATTTACATTCTAGCATTCCAATCAGAAGGAAGGAGGAACAAGAGAAGAGGATACAGTTACCAGCTATTATTATGGAGGATTCCTAGAAGTGGATGTGTATCATTTCTGCTTATCATAGGTGCCCAAGAGCTTAAAAAACAATGCATCATAGTAGCTGGGTAGCTGTGACTAGATAAAAACTGAGAATTTGTTTTACTAAGTGATTACTAGTGCAGTTAGCTCCCATATGCAATAATTCCCTTGGTCTTCCTAACAGTTTTTTAATGCACAGATACCTTAGCAATCTTTTTCTTTCTTAGCTGCTTTGATCCAGGTTCCCTTGAGATTCTATCATTGTCCCACAGATGGGAGTCTACCTCAGACCTACAGTCTCTTCTCCCCAGTGCTCATGGATAAAGTTTCCTCTATGGACTTTCTGTCCTCTTTCATGCTGATTACATGCTTTCTTCTTCTCTCATGATTGTCCTAACAATAAATTTCTGTGCTCCTCCAGCATGAATCTTCTTCACCTTGATCAATCCTTCTGTAACAGAGCCTTCATTATAGCACCGGTTGTATTTTTGATTAATAATAAAAATCATCAATGATGATTTTGACATGCATTTTAAATTATACAAACTTTAGTACTTTGTATTTAACACAAAGATATAAATGAGAAAGAGATATACCAGCTTCCCCCACCCTCTTTTTTTAATAGATTGTGACTTTGAGAAAGTTACTTGATATATTTATACTTTAATTTCCTTATTTGGATCATAGGAATATATCTAATAATACATCATAGAGTGAACTATGCAGATTTACTAAACTAATTCATGTAAAATAGTACCTGGTATGCTATAAGCTCTCAATGAGAGTTGACTAATAATAACAAGTATAATTATAATTATAACAATACTTATTTATTTAACTGCTTTTCTTGTGTGTTGGGTTACTTAGTGGTTTTATGTAGTGACTATCAAACAAAAAATAAGTTTTCTACTTGAGAGGGCTATTGACTATTATGTTAAAATATTTTAATAAGATTTACAGAACTATTTATCCATAATTGATAAGTATATTTTAGAGACTTAAATCACATTATCCATAGTTTTGAATCATCTTGAGTTTTTCGTCGGAGAAATATAAAATAATTCTGGTTGAATTCAAATAAACCTGGGACTCCTGAGAGAAGAAATGCACAAGTGATTCATGGATGCAATTGAGTTGCTTTATTTATTTAGGTTTCCCAGAGGTAAAAGATTTTGATGAATCATTTAAATAGTAATTCATCCTTTTTTTAAGGAAGGCATGAGTCAAATGAATATTAGATAATACCCATGTCTCAATGGCTTCAATACCTAAAGACAGTTTAACATTGGCAGGTTGAAATGTTTATATCAGTCAGAATTTGCAAAGAGGCAGATGACTTTTCAGGTAGTAATTTTAGGGGCATTAAATAAAAGTAACCTTTGCCAACACATGCTGCCCTCCACCAAATCACCAAGTGTTCTTTACCATTATCCAGTGGGCTCTGCCACCACTGGCACTGACGTATATCTGAGGAATGGGGAAGCCGTACATACGGGATAACTTATGCTGATGAACTTATTTTAATGTGTAAAATAAAAGTTACTGCAATAAAAAAGTAACCTTCGTAAAGGTGTAAGCAGGGTTAGAGCAATGAATTCAAGCTATGGCATTAGAAATAGAAGGAAGCTGTCACACAGAATATTTGAAGGTACATCAAAAGAGGCAGCAAAAGTAATGGCCTTGTAGAGGAAATGCATGACAACACTTGTAGCGGAACTGCATGACAACACTTGTAGCTGTAGATAGAGGAACATACCTGCTGCCTAAATTGCTTCTTAACTGGGACTAGAGAATGCCTAGCCTGACCTTTTCCCTCCCTCTCTTGTATTCTATCTATGCCTACCATTAACCTATTACCTGAAGTCACTGTGACAATGGAGACTAAACCATGTACAAAGGTCACTTTCCCAGTGCATAGTGCAGAACAGAGAAAAAGGGAGTATAAATATGGAAAAGCCACAGTGTATAACAAGCATATTCCCTCTGCAGGCTCAGCCCTGCCTTAAACTCTGGACCTCTGCAACATCTCTGAACATGGTACCTCAGGATTTTAATGCTAGTTATTCTGAGGCCAGTGACTCCATGTCTCAGAGCTGAGCTTCTCTAAGCAAGAATTATTCTCCTTTTATATGGTGTCTTGAGTATAAGTTCTGTGTACATTGGTATCTAAATTCCAGAATAAGATATTGAGTGAACTGGTACTTAATTGCCTCATTAATAAAATCTTACAGTTGGACCACTCAAAAATTCAAATTAAAGTTCTCTATAATTCCTCACTATAGAATATCCCAGCTGTGGATTTTTTTGTATTAACAAGTTGAATTAAAAATAAAATTTTAAAGGAAAAATTCAGGTAGGAGTGAGGTCAGGCAGAAAAACAGCCAGGAAGAGAAAGGAGAAATAAGTGTATATATTTTTATTTTTATTTTTATTTAGTTGTTTACTGGTTGCTTCCACCAGGACCCAGTACTCAAACCCAGAGGTTTGTGATTTGCTCCTTTTGAGGTGATTGACCTAACTGCTGCTCCACCAATGCATGACAATAAGTTTAATTAACAAATTTACTTCTACATAACTCCAAGGAAATTATAAAATTTTGGTTTTAGTATAAAAATTGTGAATTACGCTTATTAAAAGAAAACTAGAAAATAAAATGGTAAAGTTAGAAATATAGGTCAGAGGAGTGGCTAAAAACATTAAGAATTCAATGTTATGAAGTCTGAAAAGAGATAAAATCCAGGCAGATATGGGCCTACGAACAGGACATCATCAAATCCTGAGTTAAAGTAATGCCCTCTATGTTTGTATACAAGCATAAAGAGATTATGGTTCCTGGTTTGTATACTGTTTATAACAACTCAAAAGATACTTCCAAATACCTAGTTAAAGCTATATATTAGGAAGACCTTGAAAAAATTCTACAAAATAAATTGTATGGAAATTAATAGTCCTGAATCCATAATTATTCATTGTGGTATACAAATAATACTGTTAGCTTTGGTAGTGGTTGTTGTTGCTAGTGATTTATTTGGGGTGTTTAAAAAATTTATCATGTTCATATGTTTGCTTTGGCTTTCAGACTTACTTTTCATATAGGAACTGAAGTCTTTTATTGTCAAAATCATAGTTTTATTCAGTAACTTTACCTTTGGAATTGATAACAGATACAGTATATCTGTCACCTCTTCTGAAAATTATAATATTAACTTCACAGGACTCAACAATTAGCAAATCAATTTAACAAAGCCCAGTATATTCAAATCCCAGTTGCTTAATTAAACTATTTAATGCATTGTTAAATTTATTTCCTGTGAATTTCATAACAGTTTAAAATCTGGACTTTATTTTACTTTTTATTTATAAATAGATAATGTTGACAATTTCTAGTAAAATGTTGTTCTTCATACTGAATCATAAATGTATTCCTTTTCCTTCCTGTTAGTGGTATATATCTTGTACATGAAAGACTGTTCAATAAATAAAATTTAATATCATAGCTAAAACAGGGTCATCAAACACTAACTGTGGGCCAAATCTAGACTGCTATTTTATTATGGGCCTTGAGATATGTATGGTAACTTTGTTCACTTTTTGATACAAATAGTTTAATGATTTCAAGGAAGAATAGTATTTTCTGATGTGATAATTATATGACATCACTATTTAACTGCAATTTAGCGATTGTAAAAGAGCTCAGAAAATTTGAAGTGTATTTACAATTTAGCACTGGATAGAATAGCACTGTTTGCCTGCCTCTGGCATACAGGATACTATATCTCTGTATCTATATCTATATGTATTTTAAATTCAGTAATATAGAATAGTGTTGAAAACATAATATTCTTTCTATAATCTTTCAATAAAATATATTTAGAAGGTTTCTTATTACTACCACTACTTAAATTATAAATGATAAATTATACATCAGTTACTTTATGAAATTAAACAAGTACAAGTGTTCCCTAATCTAAATAAACCATAAATAATGAACAATGGATGAAATCTTGCTTACACAAATATTCAATTTTTGATGAATTGTGGTTTCATCAGAAATTATTTCTCTGAGATAATTCTGATGCTTGGTGAGACATTTCATAGACTATTGAGATTTCAGCTTTCTTTTAAGGGAAGACATATTTTCCTTTTGTTGGTGGAGTGTGAGAGTTATATGCTTAAGAGAAATTATCTTCCATGATGAAGAAAACAATATAATCAAAATGAAAGCTCTTGGGCACTCTGAGAACCAAGGGTGAAAGTTACCCATGTGAATAAATGATAAATAAGAGAGTCTAGGAAAAGGAGATAATAAGAAGAAATATATCTTAAACTTCAAAGGACTTAAGAATCATGACAAAACAATGATTTAGGAGTTTTATTAAAGGAGAAAAAGGCTCTTAAATCTTAATACTAACACAGAACTGCAGTGGAAAAGCCAAACTAGGTGCTGAGCTATACACTATTCTGAGAATGGGGTGTGATAAATCAAAGAAGTGGTCATAGCTACTATAAGAGATAAAATTTACCCAATATTTATTAGAGTATCAGAATTCACCTTCAATAAACTTTTGATGTAGTCATCAGATACCATGGAAGTGACTTAACTATGTAAGCTTAGATTCTTTCTCAAGAAGAGAAGCATGTTTTCATGTCTGTGTGACAGAAAGATTAGAAGCCGAAGTGAAGCATTGCTATCTATGTGTTAACCACAATTGATTTTAACTTTAGGTCTTATGTATTTAATTCATTTTTGTGTATATGTATGAGCTCATAAGCTATGAATTCTAATTTCCTCGTGCTCATGTCTATAAAACTTTAAGAAAATGTTCTAAACAAATCACCTGATATTCTATGGAATGTGTCATCAACCAAAGAATTATTACATTGTAAGCTAACTAAATGATGCATTTCAGAATCCATCTCTTCTAAATTGTCTAAGTGTCACTACTCATTATTATCATATACATACTAGAGAGGGCTACATTATGGACAGTTATTTTTGTAAAAGCAAGCAAAATGCAGTTGAAATAAAAGGAAATTAATTCAGGTAAATAATATTCAATGGGAGAGACAGATTTATCTGTTTTTCATAGCAAATTTATTTATGGCTATAGGTATTTTCTATACTATTAGGTAATCAGGTGCTGCTTTCTCATAATTGGAAAAACTGAATTAGAGAAAACATGAAAAAATTCAGCTGTATATTTGTATTGCTATAAATAAGATTAAATGAATGTGATAAAGGAAAGAATATAATTGTTGGAGGCAAAATTTTCCAGTTTTTAATCCTTATAACACACTTGAATATCACATCATTTTAAATTTATTAATTATAAAAATCTTGATTAAACATTTATTAAGCATTTATAACCTGATATTTGTAACTTTGTATTAATTATAAAAGCCTTGATAAAATATTATGTGACCTCAAGTGTATTGTATTGAATCTATGCTAGTGGTGAATAGTGACCATAAGAAAAACTTTTAAGATATCTCTAATAATATTCTTTCTTTCATGAAAGATTCTGCACACCATCCCACATCTATACACTCAGACAGCAGAACACTTTCCATTTTACTTCTAAAGATATCTCAGAACTTTACTCTTAAATGAATCTTTGATTTGCACACAGAGATTACTCGTGAATATGTCACTGAAATTCTCAAAAGATATTTCTATTGAACTATAGTTTATTCAGGGAAACTATCATGAAATCATGAGGCCATTGGAATCAAGTGAGTTTTGTTTTTCCTTTCTACTTAAAGAGGTAATGGGTAAAATATTTCAAGTACTTTGAATTAATCCTTTTTATCAACAAAGAAGAAATAATTTTTATATTTATAGTAAGCAGACCCCAAATACTTGTCAAATATCCAAATAAATATTTATGTTTATTAGTTTGTGATTTCAACTAAGATAAATTATTACTGGCATGCTCGTTCATTTCCAAATGTCTCAGACTCTTCTCCCTATTTAGTAGCAGCAATATTATTAGCTCAATGATGGAATACTTTCTCTACTTACAAATGCATAGTTTGATCAACTGAATTTTTATAAATTGTCCACATTTTGAAAAAAATGTTTTAATTTTTAGTGTGTTAAGCTGGAAATATCTTCTAATTTTGCTCCACAAAATGATTAGGAAAGAAAAATGGAGAAAATCCTGGTCAGGTTTTCAAAATGGCAGAGTGAGAACCTCGCCAATATCCACAGCTTTCTAAAGCATCAACAATAGTGGTAAAAACAAACAAACAAAAAGATCAAAATCTAATAATCAATTTTTTCAGGACTCTAGAAGTTAACTATAGACTCATAAGAATATGAGGAGCATTTAAACAGGAAAATTGACGTAGTATCAGTAATAATGGATCTTACATCATTTTAACATTTGCAAATCCTTTATCCCTTTTCATATCTATACATGATAGGCTTGAAAATCAGTACCCTCATAACTAAGGTTGCTGTGAAAACGGCTTCTTAATGGAAAGAATGGATTTGGAACTCTTCAAAGGTTTCATTCTTGTCACTACTGGACTTCTGTAGCTTGCTAAAAAGTTTCATAGTCAGGGCTTGTATTTATTTGACCTGACCACCAAGATATATTTTGAAAACAATAAACAGTAACTGCTTTAAAATCTCAGCTGTCTGTGGTAGTATTATCAGATGGCACTGTGAGACTAGCCAAAAAACTTAAAACTTAAAATTAAAATGGGATGTACATAGGAGACTTTAAAAAACTCTCATATTTTCCTGGGAATCTTGGGAGCATATTTATATGAAAGACTGTTCACAAGTTCAGGAAAGATGTTAAAAGGCCCTGATTTCTTATCATGACTGACCTTAAGGTTCTATGTGCGCTAAGCCACAATTATAAACTTCCTGTCATAACATTAAAGATGTTCCCCACCATAAGCATAGAGCCCCTCAACTGAGGTAAGGGAACTTACTGGGTTAGATAACTTTAGGATATTGCTATAAAATCATTCCATGACTACTAAGCTAACTGATCAGAGATTTCAATGGTCACAAACAGCACAGAATACAGACTTTAAAAATTAAAAAAAAAATGTTTTCCAGGAAAGACACTAAATAAATTTAAATAACAACAAACATCAATAAATATCTACCATTGGAAGGGGTTAATCTGATTCCCAGACTTGTCATATTACATTATTTTCAAGTTTTCATTGCGTATGAAGCAAGCAAAGAAACTGGAGAGTATGGTCCATATGTGGGCATGAGAAGATGTGAGTAGAAACTATTCTGAGGAAGTACAAGTACTATGCTTGGACTTTAAATAAGTTATTATACATATGTTTAAATAAATAAGGGAAACAATGTCTTAAGAGTTAAAGTAAAATATGAGAACAGTGCAATACAAAAAAGAGAAGAGCAGTGAAATAATATAAATTTAAAAAGAACCAAATAGAAAATTTGGAGTTTGAAAATTCGTTAATGAAACTTCCATTAAACTGATTCAGCAGTGGATTTAAACTGACAGGAGGATCAGTTAAGTAAAGACAGTTTCATTGAGATTATCCAGCATGAGCAACAGAAAGAAAACAATAATAATAAAGACAAATGAAGAGTTAGAGAAATATGAAAACCATGAAGCATAACACCAAGAGGTGTTCCAGAAAGAGAGGGAAAGTAAGATACAGAAATAATATTTAGACAAAGTCATTGGAAAATTCCTAGATTTGATGAAAAAAAACAGCATGGATAGGCAATAAGATCATCAAACTCCAAGTAGGAAAAAAACTCAAAGATCCTTGTCTAAATATATCATAGTCAAAGTATCTAAAGAAAATACAAAGAATTTTGAAAGCACAGTTGATGAATCTCATAAAAGAGCATGATAGCTAAAAGGTAATGTGATAAAAATGTTCAAAGAGCTGAAAGAAAAAAATTATCAAGAATTCTAAAATAAAATAAACTATTTTAAAATGATGGAGAATTTGAGTAAAGAGATGAACAATTCAAATTTAGTAACTGGAGACCTAAATACCCATTTTCAATAATGGATATACTGCAGGAATATATGAGAACTTTTCAGAGTCTCCTGTGAATATCCCATCTCAATTTTTATTTTTAAGTTTTTTTGGCCAACCTCTCATTAGTGCCACCTGATAATATCACCTCAGGCAGCTGAGATGTTAAACAATTGCTATTTATTATTCTCAACAAATAAGGAAATAGAAAAAATGAATATCAGTATAAACCAACTAGACCTAACAGACAAAAGTAAGTCTAATTGCTAGCAAACTAACACCATGTTAGAAAATGTATGTAAAATAAATAATTTTTAGAAAGATGAAATTTTCAATCTAACTAAAATAAATGACTAGCTCTATACCAAGTTCATATTGAGTTTGTAATCAAACCCACCTTAAAATAAAATAAAATGCAAGAATCATGTATATTTAAAATATAAAATATTGCTGAAAAAATAAGATTAAGTAGAAAGATATCTTTGTGAATAGATAAGAAGACAGTATTGTTAGGGACAATACCTCTCCAAAGTTACCTATAGATTTAATGCAATTGTTATTAAAAGCTCAATAATCTTTTTATGAAGAAATGGAAAAGTTGATCCTAAAATGTATCTGTAAAAAGCACATGGTACCCCAAATAACCTGAACAATCTACTTATCTACATGAAAAAAATGCAGTTGGATCTCTTTATCAAGCTATAAAAGAGCATTATCAGGAAAGTGAAAACATAACCCACATAATATGAGAAAAGGATTTATAAATTATTTACCTGATAAGTTATTTGTATCCAGAATATTTAAAAAAGTCTTACTACCTGCCATTAACAATACATATAATCTAATAAACAAATGGGCAAACATATGGACAGAAATTTCTCCAAAGATCATATTCAAATAGTCAACAAACGTATGAAAAGATGCTCAACATAATTAGTTATTCAGGAAATACAAATCAAAACCTAAATGAGATAGCATATCATAGTCACTTAGGATATTATTATCAGAAAAACTGGGCAATTAACAAGTGTTGGCAAGGATGTGGAAAAAATGAAATTCTCATACATTGTTAGTGGAATTGTAAAATGGTGACAACTTTGAAAGAAATTTAGACAATTCTTCAAAAATTAATCATAGAGTTACCCTTTGACCCAGTAATTTTCACTTCTAGATGTATATCCAAGAGAATGGAAAAGGTTCACATGCATATTTATATGTAAATATAGAAACTTTATTCAAAACAAAAAAATGCAGAAACAACTCAAGGGTCTATCATCTGGTGAATGGATAAACAAAATGTGCTTTATCTATTCAGTCAGAAAAAGATATTAAGTACTAATCCATGCTGCAATATGGATGAAAACATATGCTAAGTTAAAGGAACTAGGACCAAAGACCATACATACTACATATATATTATATGATTCCATTTACAAAATGGCCAGAATAGGAAAATCCATAAATATATAAAGTAGATAAGTGATTCCCAGAGGTTGGGAGGAGGGAGAGATGTAAATTGACTGTGTATGAATTACAAAGTGAGCAAATGAAATCACTTCATAAAGTTTGCAGCAAAGGACCTGATCTGATCTAGCAATCCTCAAATTTTTCTCTTAGGAAATATAATTTGAACTGAGATTAGCAAGATAAACACATAAAGTGAAGGTGATATCAAGATGAGTGTCCCACGTCAGTGACCCCATCCTAATACTTGAGGAAGACTGATAATGTATGAAAACCCTGGTACGTACTATTGAAAAAAGAAGGGGGGATATAAGGCAAGGTTAGTAGGGGCTGAATTGTGAGGCTAGGTTAAGAATTTGGGTTTCTATCCTAAGAGCAAAGGGAAGACAAGACTTGTATGTCAGATCTCTATGACATACATAGGAATGGAAAGGATTATATATGATTTTGAGAACTTCTTTGATGGCTAGTTGGCTTGTAGAGGAGCAAGAGTGACTGAGAAGATCCATTGCGAAACACTCTCAGAGACCCAACAGATGATGAGACTCCATGAACTGGGGTGCTAAGACATGGAGAGAAGTAAACATGTTTGAGAGTGATATTTGGGAGAAAATCAAAAGGATTTTTCATTAGTTGATATTAAGAGTAAAGGGAGGTGTGCCCTGGTGTAGCAGGGGTTAGGTCAGTCACCTCCAAAGGAGCAAGCTGCATACTCTTGAGTTTTGAGTTCCAGCCCCAGAGGAAAACAATCAGTGTGAACTAAATAAAAATAAAATAAAGATGCTTCTTTATTTTCTCTTCCTTTCTCTTCCTGCCTGCTGCCTACCCACCTTCATTCCTGCCTACACATTTCCTTTAAAAAATGTTAAAGATAAGAGTAAGGGAAAGTGGTTGTAAGAAAGGCTTAGTGTTTTGTATCTCTCCTATGTGGTAATTATGCTTTTCACTTTATTTGTCAACCTCTTTACCATTAAAATACAAGATCATTTAAAGTAGATGCATTCTTACTGATCTCTTTTATGTGCTGAGGTATATTATATAAAGAAGACATTCTATGCACATTGATAATGTATTGAAACACAAAGAAAACTTTCCAAAACTGATAAAAATATTTGCCTCCACCACCAACAATTTAGGTGCTTCTAGCAGATATTATTTTAGACCTGAGTAAGACTAAGTAATTATTTACTTTATCTGGTTCTTAGGCAGCTACTGAGGCCAGCAATTGGATGTGCAGGATATGCATAATTTACTGACCCTTGTTCAAAGACACCATGAGCTTCCCAGCATACTTAACTATGTTTAGCTTTATTGCTCCCTGCAGAGACATTTTCTCATTGATTGAATATTTTAGATTGTCAAAAAATGAATTTCATTAATACTTTATTTTATGACATCAATATAAATTTGGAATCCATAAAGCCATTAATTCAACATATGCATCTAAACAGATGTTTCATGTAATAAAAATAAACATTAAAGAAGGGTCACTATGCACATTTTGAGGGGTCAAATGGGTTAAGATATTATGTGAGAAATAAAAAGATGCCTGAGACCTCAATCTACAGCTAATTTTATATAACAAAAGATGAACGCTCTTGATAAATAATTAGTGCTGACATTCTATTACTGTCTTCTTACAACCCAAATTGCACAAGGACCTTACTAGACAAAATGTGAGAGCCTTAGGTACACATAATATTTTTTTCATATATAATATATATATACACATATATATATTTACCTAGACAATTACACTTATTTTTACCAACTAGTCAATTGTGTGTTCTCTAAAGTGCAAATAAAAATGACTTTAGAAATAAAGCAATGAAAATTCATAGTCAAGAATCTCTTCAATCTACAATAAGTTCACTATATAATTTTAAGGCTCTTTCAGGTCATTTACATCTTTGACAATTCTATTGATATGCAGATTTTGTAGTTTCCTATCTAGACATGTGGGTACTTCAGCTATTTGCCTCTTTCCTTTTGATTAAAGTTTCCTCTCTGATTAAAATGAAAAACATTAAAAGTGACCATAGCTTCTTAGAGCACTAATACATCCAGTAACAAAGCATTAATGTATTACTTTCTTTTGTCTTTTTTGTAAAAACAAAACTAAAGTCTGTATTTTAGGCTCTTATTTATGAATTCCATAATGTCTAGTATATGACTACAACAGGGACATTATAAATATATGTATTATATATGTATAACATATTATATAGAATATATATGTAAAATTAAACTGAATTAATACTCGAATTATCACATCATTTTCCTACTTTTACCCAGTGTCTAGCTGATTGTAATGTCATCACGTGGATGAAACTGTTAATAAACAACTGATCCTATCTCAAGCAGAGAGAATACTTCAGAGATTCTAAGTGAATATATATTATAAGCAACTGAGAGATGAAGAGAGGGTGAGAGAGGAGGAAAAAGACATGACTGAATTTGGGACAACTGAGAATTGAGATTGTAAGAAATGATTCAGGGAACAGCTGCCACGTTAAGAAAATTAAAGCCTGGGAGAAAAGTATTCTTGAATACTTGCTGTGCATTAAAATGCATTTATCTGTGAAAGACTGAGTAAAGAATTGGAGTATTTTAATTATTTTTTTTCCTACATGAACTATCATTCCTTGAATTTAACACCTCACTGAACTTGACTCACTTGGGATCCTAGGATTTATTCGGATTAGACACACATGCACATACACACATATGCACATACATATTCACACACATTCAAGAGTACAGACATCCATTCACACACATAGGCTAATATGACTCTTTAGTTCATGATAAATACAAAAATATGTGCTTATGTCTGTATCTCCTTGGGACAAAGCAGTGAAGTTATAAAAATTGGTTCTCATCAGCCTTTAATTACTAAGGTGTTATTTGAGCACATATCTACCTAGATGGCCTGAAATTGTAGTAGCACCCAATGGTACTTGAGTTAAAATAAAGACTAGTTGATTAAAGAAGATAGTGGGTGATTTTTACAAAATAGTTTAGAGAAAACACTGTGGGCTAAGACTAGACTTTGGGTTTCTAAGTTCCTTTCTAGGCATGCTGTCTTTAAAATGGATTGTGGCTGTGCCCTTTGTGTAAACATACTCTGGAAGGTATACAGTCCTTTTATTTATGAGCTATGAGTGTAAGAGTCAGTTAGCTGTGAGGAGTAGCTACAATTTAAGCTGACAGGTATTTTAATGTCATCCTAATTCACTATGAAACTTTTGACAATATCCATCCACCAAAACACACCTGGATTTGGTATTCAGCTGTATTAAGAAATCTGTAGAGAACTCTTAAATAGTATGAGGCATTCATTGAGTTCTTATTTAGATTTCTACTTTCTACATTTCTACTTGACTTTTATTAACCTTTGCTCCTTAAACAAAAGGTTGATTGCTTTCTAAGTTGTGCATTTGGACAAGTAAAATTGAATGGTTTTGTAGTCTCCTATTCACAATCTTAAAATAAAAATAAGGACAAGATCTTAACAGAATGGGCAACTTCATACTCTGTTCATAGAATGATAGCCTCAACCTTCATTATGAGGCAATGTCTGCATGTTTTGAATCTTCAATTGCTTTACCTTTTAAAAAAATTATTTTATTGTAGTAACTTTGATTTTACACTTTAAAATAAATTCATGTCTGTGATTTCCATATGTGTAGTTTCCCTTTTCCTAAGATATATGTCAATACACCCTGCCCTACACCAAATCAACAAATATTTTTCACTATTGTCCGATGGACTCTGTCACCACTTGTCCTCCTTCCCCCATCCTGTACCATTCCCTATTAGAAACCTCAGTTCTATTACAAGTATCAAGCTGTTGGTTTCGTTTCTTCTGTTCCTGTGGTTTTTATATTCACATACCAACTATGAGTGAGATCATCTGCTATCTACCTTTTTTCTTTTGGTTTATTTCACTCAGCATAATCCCCTCTAATTCCATCCATGTTAGCTCAACTAGATTTCATCTCTTCTAATGACTGTATAGTTTTTTATTGTATGTGTGTGTGTATATATACACATATCACATCTTCTTTATCCATTTTATCCATTTGTCAGATGTTGGGCACTTAGGTAGTTTCCAGTTCTTAGCCATTGTGAATAGGGCTATAATAAACATGGGAGTGCATAAGTCTCCACAAATTTTTGTTTTTGTATCTTTTGGGTAGACAACCAGAAGAGGGATGGCAGGATCATATGAGATTTCCATATTCAAATTTTTGAGGATTCTCTATACTGTTTTTCATAGGAGATTCACCAATTTGCACTCCCACTAACAGTGTAAAAGTGTGTTCTCTTTGTTACACATCCTCGCCAATATTTATTGTGTCTAGACTTTTGGATAATAGCCAATCTCTCAGTGTAAGGTAATATTTCATTGTTGTTTTGATTTCGTTTTCCTGATAGTCAGCTGGTAGGGGCATCTTTCCATGTGACTGGGGCCATTAGTATATCCTCTTCAGTAAATTTCTCTCCAGTTCTTCCCATTTTTTTGTAGGATTGCCTTTTTTTCCTATTATTAAGTTTTATGAGTTCTTGGAATATTTTGGATATTAAGCCTTGTCAGAAATATGAGCACAAATATCTTCTTCCAGTTAGTAGGTTGTCTTTTTGTTTTGGTAATGTTTTCTTTCACTCTGAAGAGGCTTTTTAGTTTGATGTAGTCCAATTGTTTATATTTCTTTCTGTTTCCTTTGATGCTGGAGTTGAGTCTCCAAAGACCTCTCTAAATTTAATGTCATGGAATGTCTTTCCTTTGTTGTCTTTCAATAATTTTATGGTTTCCAGTCATATCCAAGTCTCCAGTCCGTTTTGCATTAATTTTTGTGAATGGTGTTAGAGAGTGGTCTAGCTTCATTCTTTTGCTTGTGGTGGTCCAGATTTTCAAAGCACCATTCATTGAAGAGACTTTTGTTTGTCCATCATATGCTTTTGGCTCCTTTGTCATAGATTAACTGACTGTATGTGAGTGGGCCAGTTTCTGGTGATTCAGTCCTATTCCACTCATGTATGCCTCTGCTATTATTCCAGTACTATACCATTTGATCACTATTTCTTTGTAGTATAGCTCAGTGTATGAGAGTGTAATTCTTCCAGATTCATTCTTTTTCCTCATAATTGCTTTAACTATTTGGGGTCTTTTGTTGTTCCATACAAATTTTAAGATTTTTGTTCTATTTCCTGGAAATAAGCCTGTGGGATTTTAATGGAGATTCAATTAAATCTGTATATTGCTTTAGGTAAGGTGACTATTTTAACGATGTTGATTCTTCCCAACCATGAACAGGGGGTGTCTTTCTCTTTGTATCCTCCACTATTTATTTTAAGAAGGACTTGCAGTTTTCATTGTACAGATTTCATTTTCTTCAAGTTGATATCATTTTCTTCAAGTGTGTTGTATGCTTTTTCTGCTGCATTCCATAGATTTTTCTGCATTGATTTTCTAGCCTACAACTTTACTATATTTGCCGATGAGTTCCAGAAGTTTTTTTTTTTTTGACAGTTTTTAGGGATATATATATATATATATATATATATATATTCACCTGAAAATAATGATAGCTTTACTTCTTCCTTTTCAACCTGGATTCCTTTTTCCTTTAACTGTAACATAATTTGGAAATTATGAAGTTAAGAAAATTTTCCACCCCTTAATATGTATTTGCTGGGCATATCAATGGAAATGACTCTGAAAGATTTATTTTTAATTTTAAGTGTCATATTACTTTAGTTTCTAAAGCTGCCCAGATATTTTCAAAAATAGTAAGTTTTTAAAACTTAATATAATTTTATTTTTAATTTATTTCCTTCTGACTTAGGGATAGTTGTTTTTTTTACAAGAAACTTCTTTACGTTAGAATGCATGGAAGCAACATTTTAATTGTTCAGTTATATTGACTATTATTATTTCACTTTTCTAATTCAGAGGCATCTGATATAACACTCTCAGGAGTCTATAGAAATATTAATGCATACCCAAGAGTTGATTCTAATTTGTCTGTGTAATGCGTTGTGGACCTCTGTTCTGATGGAGGTGAAACTTTCTTTATCCCAGAAGATAAATTATTTTTATTTAAACCGGTCATGGGAATTCCATTTCCCTTTGTTTGTGATATATCTGGGAGTGGATATGTGATCCAATTCTGGTCATTAAGACGTAGTGATGCCTTCTTGGTGTCTTTTGCAAGGCATTCTTGTACTTAATAAACAGAGAAGGTCTAGAAGACATGCTGCTATTTCCTCTGCAACATTATTCCTTCCATGACTGCAGCTGTGGGAGAATATGCTATCTGAAACTGAAGTAGCCTTCTTATAACCATGTGATAAAAATGTATAGAAAATAAGTAGGAATGAAGAACTAAGGGTTAAGAGAGAGTTCCTAAAACTTTCACCACGTTGTCAAGTCCTGAAACTGTTACCCTTCAGAGTTATTTTTATATGGGAAAATCAAATATATTGACTGATCAAGCCACAATGAGTTGAACTTTTAAAATATATCATAGCTTAATTTGCTCTCACTGATATAGATTGTAAATAACAGAATCATAATGCAAATGGTTCTCAAATTTCATGTTTGACATTTCTGTCATGCATGCTTAATTTTCTGATAATATATTCTTTGACCCACTTATGTTGACTTTCACATGTTGATTCAACTTGTCATACATCAATTGACAAATGTTTCTGGCTGTATCATGGTGTTTTCTTTCAGTCAGCAATTTGAGCAGTGAGTGTAAACATCTTTATACATCAATACTTATGTAATTTGCTATTTTATTTTATTCTCATTTTGCAAAAATGAGTAGAAAGCAGAAAATGAGGCATTAGAAATAATTTGTGAGTATAAATGTGGATTGCATAAGTTCAAGTTAATTGAGGTAAATTTTAAATACTTAGATGTGCCTAAATATATTTCTCATTTACCTTAATTTAATATCTGTTGGACTAAATCTATTTTATAGTGGGTTTAGTTATGAGGTTGAATTAAATGGAAGCTAATATGTATTATGAAATAGTGACACATGTATTCAAATATGGTGTTTCAAGTCAAGGAGTGAGTACTTTTTTTATTATATTTAGCTGCCTGAAATTAGAACTCTCTTTTAGGTTACTATTTAATCAAAAATGTTGAATATTCATTATGTTCTAGAGTTGTAGATCTGGTAACAAAAATGTCATATGATCTCTTTTCCTACAACTTGTAACCAAGTATGATATATAAAATATGTATGAAATAGTTTATAGGTGACATTCTCTGAATGTTATGGAAAAAATTACATTATTGCCTAGTCTGTGATAATCTGTGAAGTTGTCTCTGAGAAAATAGTGTTTAAACTGAAATCAAAAGGATAAGTAGGAATAAAACCAGAAGGAGGAACTTGAAAGGAGGAAGTCTGTTCCAGAAAGAGAATAACTATAAAATCTGTGAAGGAACTGAAACCTGGAAGTAATCAAGTTTGGCCAACAAATCAGAAAACAAAAGGAGACAGTGTTGCTGAAAGGGATTGGAAGAACAGGCAATATCAGGTTCTGCAGGATTTTATATGACTAAACACAAACAGGAATGTAAGAAGGCTTTAAGGATTGGAGTGTCATAATTTTGCTTTTAAAAGACTTTCTGAAACATTGTCAAGATAAATTGGAGCAAGAGTAGAAGGCTAGATATAATATTTCTGAATAGTCTTGGTGAAAGTGAAGGTATGAAGAGAATGGTAGCCAATAGAAATGAACAGCTAAAAGTTAGGAAATATTGTGAATAGATTTAGTGTTAAATGAAAGAGCACATAATTTACATCAAAATTGGGAAATAATTGAGAATAAAAAATAATTGTCACATCCCAGCTAAATAATTTAGGTACTAACTGGGACAGTTCTGGGAAAACCAGGGTACATCGTCACTAGTTAAAGGAGCAAGTAAAGAAAAAGGAATTGACCAAATGCAGCACCAAATCAACATGTAAATTTTAAGACAATAGTTAACTTCAGCCCTCGCCAGTCTCAGAAGCTATGTAAATTCTTATTTTAGGTGTTAATTTATGAACAAGAGAACTTAGACTTCAATAGCTCATTTTCCTTGTACTTTGACATCTCCTACTTAGACATGACCCCAAAAGTTTAATTCTTCAAGACAAATGCATGGCAACTCAAGATTTTAGATTACATAAACAAGCACCTTAAAAAAAAATAAAAATAAAAATAAAATAAATTAAAAAAAAAAAAAAATATATATATATATATATGTATATATATATATATATCCTGTCTCTTACAGAGACACAGAGAAGGAGTCTTTGACAAATGCATTACCAATTGTGTTTCCTAGCTGTGACTGTCATTTAGGGGTCAAATGAAAAACCATTTAACTAGAGAAGTGACAAGTATAGAGCCTACCTTTAGCCAAACTCCTCTCTAGAGAGTTTCAGGGCAGCTGCTGAGAGTTTCATTTAATTACATAGTTTTACAAAGCATTCCTTGTATACTGTCAAGAATTAAATGTGCTCTGCCTGTCATGCAATGATTTTACTGCTATGCTAAATATTTATCTTGTCTTACCTTTTTTTGTCAGGTACACTGCATATAACCACACATTTGTAATTGTACTCAAAACCAGTTTTATTCTTTATTCTATTTCTGGGTAATTTATTTTTAGGACAACTAATTTTATTTTTGTGTTTACATTTTTTCAATAGCGTCTCTATTTATTGATATCCTTAGTGTCTATGATTTACCTTACTTAGGCATCAACTGTATAATAGTCTTTACTACCGGGAATTTTAAAAGAGAATTCATTTTATTTAAAGGACAGCGAATATCACAAAATGTATTTTAAGTCAATTAAATGAAAATAATTTGAAGAGCTTATGCTTTAGGAAGAAATTGGCATAGTCTTTCATTTGCCATAGTAGATGCTAAATATGATATATTATAAATGATCTATATATAAATAATTCATTATTCAGCTGTCTTGATGACTTTGAAGTCATATTTTCCAAGTTTATATACAAAAAATGACATTTCTATTATTTTAGTATACTTTCAATTAATGCATACTAAATAAAATTAAATATTAAAGATTATTAAATTGCAAGGTATTAGTGTTTGTTTTAAATAATCAAGGAAATTTTGTTTTCTTTATTTATTTAATATGTATTATTTTAATTCCTTCCATGTGTCATACACTGTAGTAAACATTAGAGAAACAAAGAGGGATAAATACCTGCCCACTAGGAGCTTCTAGTCTAGTTTATTATAAGCAAATAGCTGTAATTTAAGTATTGTGCATATACTAGTATGACCTATAAAGGATGCAAAGTAGTGGTTACTTTAACCTGTATGATTCAGAAAAGGGGAGAGGGGGAGAGAGAGAGAGAGAGAGAGAGAGAACTATATAGGTAATAAAGGTATGTGGTGTATATGGTAGTGCCAGTAAGGTTTGTAGTAAATAGTTATTTCCACAAAATCAAGAAACTAGAGTCAATATATTTATATTAAGCTGATAAAACAGGAAGACCTTCAAATACAGTGGTTTTAAAAAAAAAAGAAAAGATGCCTTTTTTTTCCACACAAGAATATGTAAATAGGAAGGTATTATAGTGCACGTAAACAACTATTTCATAGTACTTTTGGGATCCAGGTTCCATCTAATAAGTGATTTTGCTATCAATTAGTGTGTAATTAGGTAGATTGCATGGACTGTATATCCATATTCCTGACCAAAAAAAGATGAGCAAAGAGGAAGCTAAGAGCAAGCACTTTTTTCTAGAATTTATGTATAAGTTGAACACATCACTTCTCACCATATCTATTATCTATAGTTTAGTAAAGTAGCCACATATAGCTCTTAACAAAGTCTTGGAAATATAATCCCTAGCTGTGTGACCTAATCAAGTACTAGATAAGGGAAGAAAGAGAAGGATTATAGAGGGGGAAAAAATAGTAGTTTCTGACCTAACCATGAGGAATGTGTAGGTGAAAGAAAAAAACAAGAGTTTAAACAAGTATGCATAAATGCTTAGTTATTCATAGTGCAATATGTTGAAGTTTTGACAATGAAAATATATAAATTATTTATTCTTTGGGCTTAAACAGAATACTTCATCTCTTCTCTGCTACAAAGATCAGTGTTTTCGGCTTCTTGGGTTTGAATCAAGACACTTGGCTAAAGCTAGCTAGCTCTGTGGTCTCTTGTAAGTCATTAAACTTTGAGCCTTAGATTTCTTCTCTCCATACTGATAAGTGTGAATAACCACATGATTACTTTGTGTGTATGTCTTTCCTAGAAATTTTATGCTCAATATTCAATATCATGCTCTACCTAGTTATATTAAAGTGAGAAATATATGAATAGAGAGTTCTACCCATTGGTCTTCAGCAAAAATTTTCCTGTAATGAGATGGGATAGCTAGAAGTATTATTTTCAGGGCAAAGACAACATTCCAAGTAAATATGTTATTGCATTCGGTCACCTGGGTCACTTATTCTTTTGTTGTGGGTTAAAGAAGCAGATCATTTTTATTAATATTGTTAAGACAGTCATTGTTGAAGCTACATATTCATATTTTCAGTACTTTTGCTCAAATATATATTTATGAGGTTTGATGTGATCTTTATAGCCATAACTCCATCCAAAAATTAAGCTAAATTTAAAAGTGATGATCTCTTACCCATGGGCTACAGAATAGCCAATAGTTTAGTAAGAACTTTAATATTTACTATTTATCATTTAACATGTTTGAAAAGTAGATTTTATTGTTTAAAGAAGTGGTTCTTCTACTGGCAGAGACTGGACTTCCGTTGCTTTATTTTTGCTTGAGAAGCAGAAGGAAAAAGAGATGTGTTGGTGGTGTTTAGCACGTAGAGAAGTTAGATAAATATACATGTGAAAAATTCTAAAGGAATTTCGACTATTTAATTTCAGTGACGGATCACAAAAAGGACAGACTATCTTTATTCACTCACTTATCTATTAAAGCTAAGTAAAACCAAGGCTTCTCCTAAAATCTCCCTAGTTTCTTCTTCAAATTTCTTATACTCACTTATGAAGGAAGTTAACTGGAGGTGGGATATTAATGTACAAATGAGGAAAATTCTTGGGTCTGTATAAAGGCTCATGGTGGATATCAGAATGATTTACACTTTGTAAAGTAATCCTTAATTTGAAAAATAATTGCACATTTTGCTAAACTAACTGGAAGAAGCAATGTAGGTTTGATGCAACAACATTCTTTAAAGAAAGCAAAAAGTTATTTTATAACTGTAATACAGTGTTTATATGGCTGTCAGTAGTATTGGGTAATGGGAATCCAAAGGAATCATAAGTCCAGTTACATTTGTTGGAAACACAATTTTTGGAAATGCAGATAATAGCGAAGTAGTTGAGCAATTCTGATCTAGCGGCCTGTCCTACATAAAAATATGTAAAATGAAGCCGACAAGGTGAGTTTTCTCAGTATACCCTATTGCTATTTTTGCAAATTATTTTTAAACCTTAGAATCAGAAGTTTTAGAATGATCCAGCTTGAGACTTTCACTTGGAATTTATCAAGCAGCATAAGTAAAGCATACTTAAGCACTAGGCTTTCTAAAACGAGTGAGGAAAATATTTGAATCCTAATTGACCTTCACTGAGCTGTTTATTTCTAAAAGAGGTCTGTGAGTAGAGCTGAAATATGTACTATTTTTAATTAAGGTAGGTTTTAGTCTGACCAGAAAATCAGAATAGCATCTTTTCATTGCACACATTGCCCATTCAACCCTTGCCAGGAAGTAGAGAGAAGTAATAAGAACATGGGAGCAGGGAAGACAGGGAGTAGGACGTTTCCTGGCTGTTTTAGTGGTGCATGGGTGCACCTGGATTTTTGTTTCTTTGTTTTTTACATTTTTTATTATAGACTCATGTATATATGTTTTGATCAATAAACAATTGTAGAACAGTTTAGGTCTAAGAAAATGTGAGCAGAAAGAGTTTTCATTTTTTGAAGTTTTCAAAAGTATTGTTGTCTGTTCAATAAACTGCTTCATAAGTAGTTTTGTAGATACAAAAACTACACTTTTCCCAAGCCAGTTGTATACAGTTTGTGATGTTCATATTTTTACCTCATGTTTTAATGGCAAAAATGGTAATTTGTGGATCTGAAATGAAGGGTGATACCATATAGTTATATCAACTTTGAGCCTATGGTATGAGCTATATATTTGTAATTAATTGTGCGCTAATAATAGTGCAGCTGTAATTAGAGATTATGAAAGAAGAAGACGGGAAGATGGGTCTGAATCTTTTATTGGACACCTGGTATATGCCTGGAAATGTCTTGTGGGCTTTATTTCTATTTTATTTAATTCTTACAGGAGCACTGTTAAGTAGGTGTTATGATTCCATTTGTGATAAAATGGAAGCTAAATGAGGTTAAATTACTTTTTCTAAATTCCACATGCATGAGGTGTGGGACAGGTATTTGAACTGCAAAACCTCTACTCTTTCTATAACATCATCCTTTCTACTTATGACTACATATGTTTAAAGATGGAAACAGTGTAGCATTCCAGGCTAGTAGAACACCTTTCTAATTGATACTATAGCGTTTTTATGTTCCTGACTTGACCCCGAATTTCTTCTCTTCACTGTACTCTAAATATCCATTATCAGTATACGAGGTAGAATATGTTTGTCAGCCCTAATCTTCTTCCTCGTGCATAAATTCCATTTTTTAATTGAAGTCTTTGATTTACAAAACAATAAAGATTTTGTAAGTGCAGATTTATTCTCATCAAATACATGATCATGATAGCATACCAATTTCTAATATCCTTAGCCAGTGTAAATTGGATTCCCACTCTTCCTTGCTCCCACTCCAACCCACCTCGAGCTCTAGTAACCTTATTTGTGCTGTCGGTGTCCAAGAATTCATTTTTATTTTGTTTTGCCTGTTTATTTGTTTTGTTTCTTGATATTCCAGATTTAAGTAAAATAATCAGGTATTTGTCTTTTACTTTCTGACTTACCACACTAAACATATCCCCTGTTTCATCTATGTAGCCTCAAATGACAGGATTTCATCTTTTTGAAAGCTGAGTATCACTCCATTGTGTGTGTGTGTGTGTGTGTGTGTGTGTGTGTGTGTGTGTATACACATCACATCTTTTTTTCTTATCCACTCATCTGTTGATAGACATTTAGGTTGTTTCTTGTTATGGTTATTGAAAATAGTGTTAAAATGAACATAGAGGTGCATGTATCTCTTTCAATCAGTGTTGTGTTTTTTGGGACACTCAGAAGTGAGATGGTGAGATCAGATCACATGGAATTTTTATTCTCAATTCTTTTAGGAATCTCCATACTGCTTTCCATACTGGTTGCAACCATTTATAAATCTACCAGCCGTATATCACTCTTTCCTTTTTTCTGCACCCTCATAAACTATTATTTCCAGTTTTACTGATATCAGCCATTCACACAGGTGTGATGTAATATTTCATTATTGTTTTAATTTTCATTTCTCTAATAACAAGAGATGTGGAATACATTTCATGAGCCTACTGGCCATCTGTGTGTCTTCTCTGTAGAAGTGTCTATTGAGCGATTCTTCCCATCTTCTGTCATTGAGCTTTATGAGCTCTTTATATATTTTGGATATTAAACCCTTGTCAGATTTATGATGTGAAAATATCTTCAGTAAGATGTATTTTCATTTTTATGGCAGTTTATTTCACTCTTCAGAAATTTTTTCATTTGATGTAGACCGACTTGATTATTATTTTTTTCCTTGACACTGGAGTCACGTTCCAAAAACACCTCTAATTTTCATGTCATGGAACATATTGCCTTTGTTTTCTTCTAATTATTTTATTGTTTTTGTTCTACATTCAAGTCCCTAGTGCATTTTCAATTATTTTTTCTGTATGGTGTTACAAAGTGATCTAGTGTCATTCTTTTGCATGCAGCAATTTTTCTATAACCATCTTTTGAAAAGACGTTCTCATTGTATTGTCTTGGCTCCATTGTCATATATATTGACCATATATGTGTGAATTTTTTCTGGGAACTCAATAAATTCCATTTTTAAAACAATTTCATGCCTTATCAAATTGTCCTTTTTCATTTTTTTCAATCTTACCTCAAACCAATTTCCTATTTAGTTATATGAATTTTTGATGCTCATTGATCTATGCTATCCTAAACTTTCGAAGATTATTACTGCAATGTTCCTTCAAATACCCCTAAAACAATTCTTCATTTGTATCATAAATATTTGATTTATCTTCTGAGTCTCTTTTGAGCTTGAGTGTAAATGGATAATGTAATATGATAGAAGGCATGAGAAGAATTTTTTCTAACAGCTTTTAACTATCCCTCAAAGCTCACCTCTGGTAAACATATCAACAACAACACGTATATTTTATTTTGCTCTCAGTTCTATACTATGCTCAGCAATATCTTCTTGGGAATTATAATGTCACTAGACTTCTCATTTCATGGATTCTATAAGGTAGTTTCATTCCTGCTTAATCTCCATCCACCTTAAATTTAAAAACAAAAAGTTGTGTAACATTTGTTATACAAATACCATTTAAAATCTCCTAAAATAAGCAGTCAATTTGTTGCAAGACATTGACTTCAAGATAATCCCTGCCTGGGCTCAACCATATGGCATCCCTTAAAACACATGGCTGGAATAGAATGGAGCTTCCATTGACTCTAAAATCCATAGGATATATTATTTTTCTTCTTTTAACTATAATTGTCATTGTATTTAAGATCTTTTTGTAAAGAAGACACTTTCAAGTTATTTCATATAATAGAATTACAACAAATTTATTGTAATCACAAAGAAGCCTGGAAATAGCTAAATCATTTGTTTTAGTCAGGTAGGAAATGCAGTAAAGTCATGCCTCGAAACCAGGACCTGTGTGTTTAATCAGACCACAGAGTCTTCAATTTTTACATTTCATCATTTCCTGGAGTTAGTTACACTCTGGGCCTTTTCTCTCAATGTGAATTAGCTACATCATCCTCCTCTCTGATTTTCAGCTGATCCTGACTCCTGCTTCCTCTTAATTTCTTCTTTCTCATAAGTTGAACCTATTATATAGAGTCTCTCCAGAATTTTCTGGTTTACATTTTTTTCTTTCAGCCACTTCTTTCAACCAACACAATTGTCAACCCCTTATGTATCTTTATTTTCCTGACAGTGAGAACTAATTGACCTAACCCACAGTATTAAAAAGAAAATAAAAAGTCATCCATAGCCTAAATATTTAGAGATAACTGCCATTATCATGTTTACGTAATTCCTTCCAATCTGTTTTGCAAACATATGTATACAAAATCATTGTATAAAATCAAATTTATATTGCATATAGCTTTCCATTCTTGTTTCCCATTGAACCATAAATCATTGGCATTTTCCAATGACGTTAAATATTCCTTAAAAATGTGTGACCTTTGATAATTATACTTTGAAATTTATATATTCAACAGAATCTCAAAGATTTTCTTTGTTTTTCTTTCATATATTCAGCAAAAAATATTTTTATTTCATAGAGAGCTATTATTAATCTCACAGCCGGATAGACAAAATCCATTGATTTATTCTCCTTGGTCGTCTTGTTTCCTATTAATACTATCTTCAGCCAGAGCTGAAGTTTATCCAGACACTGACTAGGCCCCGTAACACTTCATATATTACTGAATTATATACAGAACATAGGCTTAACCTATACCATATATGAAATAATGATATATCCAATACATTCAGTAGTGAACTCAGGTAGACATATTAATTTTTAATTTAAAATCAGAGAATGCAGGATACGCAGCATGTTGCTTCGGCAGAACTGATCAATTAGGTCTTTTATATTAAGATTGGTGGCTTTTCTGTAAGGAGCATACAATTATGAAAACTATGTCTCCCTTTTTTATTTTATTAATAGAATTTAGTTGAAAGGTGAAAACATCTCACAGATATATATATATATATAAGATATATAATAAGTCATTTTGATTTTTATACATCAGACATGGATATAAATTATTTAATAACCAAAGTGCTTGGAAATCTGTTTAAACTAATTTAGCTTAAGTTTACATAAAAGCAACTAAATTTGATTTAGTTAACATTAATTAGGCACCAACTCTCTCCTAGACATTCTTTTGGGTGAGGTTGTATTCCTGAGAGTATTTTTCTCTTTGACTCTTCAAAGCAATTACATAGAGCGTAACTGTTGTCCCCATATTACAAAGACACTGAAGCTGAGTAGTGTATATAGAATTATTATAAAAATAAATTATAGAATTATTATTTTAACCTCTGTTTTCTCATTTTGTTTCCATTCTTTTACTAAAAAAATATTCACTAAGCACCTATGACATGCCATAGATGGTGCCATACTGGAAATAAATTAAGAATTGACAAGGTCCATTTTTCTTGGCATTATAGTCTACGGGATGGATAGATATATAGACAGATATATGCATACATACATACATATATCCGTGTATATTTATTATATGATACATATTATGAAAAAAGGCAAACACTCTATTGTATCATTGACATGTGGAATCTATAAAAGCCAAACTCAGAAGAAACAAGTGGCAAGGTAGTTACCAAACACTGGGGAGTAGGAGTTGTACGGGGGAATTGGAGAAATGTTTGTCAATAGGAATAATCTTGCAGTGAGATTATGATTAAGCTCTGAGAATTTAATGGAGAACATTTTTATAATAGTTCACAATACTGTATTATACATTTGAAAGTTGCTAAGTCTACATCTCAAACGTTATCACTACAAAAATAAATGGTATATATAGATGTTAAAGTGTGATGCTCTGTACCTCAAATGTATATGGTATTGTATATAAATACTTCAGTTAAAAAATAAACAAGAAACAAACATATATTTATATACATATGCATATACATTTATATTGAACAAAACAATAGCATCATAAGAAATAATGTTGTGTGGTGAAGGTATTAACTAACAGTATGGTAGTAATTATATATATATATATACATATATATGTGTATATACATATATATGTTGAAATGTTGTATATTTTAGATTTGCAGTGTTATACATGAACTATATATCAGTAAAAATATACCACAAAACAAACAAACTTATGGGGTTCTCTGAGATTATTAAATTTGAGAACTGACCTCATTTTTCTTTTGCTATCATATATCTATTACCCATTCTTTCAAACTTTACTGCTTTTATTTATTGGGTACTTTATTGCAGACATCAAGTTAAATTTTATGTGAGTTCTTTAATTTAAATGTCTCAACAACCCTAAAACTAAATGCTCTAATTATTTCCTATAATTCATAAATGCGGTATGGTATAGAAATGAAATGTAATTTACTGTGGGGCACCATGTGGAGCTGGGATTTGAAATAATTTCTGCCTGACTTCAGTAACTATATGGTCCACTATAATACTTAATCAGGTATTAGTGTTTCATGTTCAGTTTACTAGTATTATAAATTCATGAGTTTTATATTTTTCCATCATACCCTTTCTATTATTCATCTATTTATTCATCCCATTCACTTATTGTCTGTTTCCTATAGAAAAGTGTGCTGATCCTTGACTTTAGTACCATCCCTTTTAGTTACTAACCCGTAATGCATTTTATTTGGCATAATGTGAAATAAGGTTTAAATTAGAATGATAAAAAGTGTATGGTCTTGAAGGTGAAAGTGAACTTTGGTGTTTTGTCTTTGATGATTTCTTAGTGGTTAGGTAGGTACATGCCTGGGTCTTATCAATGTGTTTGCATATAACACTTTTCAACTTTACCAGAATCTAAACTTTTACATAACTATTTCTAAAATTATTATTTTCCCTATTTTTTTAGAGTTTTCCATAAGTGTATGTTATCCTGGGATAAGTGATTCATGTCTAAAGTAACTATACTGCATTCATCATTAATAAGTAGTCATTTTTTCCTATGTATTATACAAAACTTTGAAATAATGGTCATTCCCATACAATCTATAACAGAAATATCTGAGTTGAAATTGTTACCTACGCTGTTTTCTCTGGTCCTTTTCCTTGTTGTTCTCTGAGTTTCTTTTGAATTTCCCTTCATCTCCTACTTCCTCTGCTCTTATCATTTATGATTTTCTCAAAAGTATGCATTATATGAAAGATAAGCTAACATTTTGAAAAAAATGCACTGCTGTTTATATTTTATTAAAGCCTATGTGATAAAAATGTAATAGAGTTATTGTATTAGCAGGGACAATTTGCATAGTTGCCTACTGTCACCTGCCCACTCTTGGGTTAGCAAACGACATGGGGCCTGTGGAAATGTTATCTATTTTCTTTCCTTATCATCCCTTTAACCAAGTCTCCCTATCATACTTTAACATAATATTTTCATGTATTATTGTTGAAACCATTTCCAAACTTGAACAAAAATATACATGAGACCTTATAGAAAGGTATAAGTCAGTTCCAGGAATATAGAGTTGAGAATATACTGCAGCATTAATACACACTATTTCTACCTTCATATTGACTGAAATGCTTGATTTAGAAATTAGTAAGTTAAAGTTAGAAGAGGTAAATTAGAAGGAAGGAAACTGATAGATGTTAATTAGACACATGTATGGGTATACTTCCAGACTCAAAGAGCCCCAGAGATAACATTATATTGCTAAATGTTTCTAATTACTTTTCTCTTTTGAGAATGTCATACACTTACATATCAGGAAAGCAATAAGTGCCCTTATACTCAAAGTAGTTTCTTAAACTTCTTTTTATTCATTCATCTGTATATTATCCTGCCTCTGTTTTTCAATTTTTAAAAAAGCACAAATTGGTATACTAAATTCAGGGTTCCACAAATCAAGTGTATTTTTGGAATTGTTTCAGAGTATTTTGGAGAACTTAATGTTTTAAAATCACTATTTCCCACTTAATATCTAACTCATACAACATTTCCAATCCTTTTTTCTCATCTGTACAAGTTGAGGATTGGACTATGTCATTCCTACGGGCCCCTTAAGCCTTAAGATTCTATGATTCTGTCTATATGAAATCCAGATAATCTTCTTGCTTATACTGACACAATATCAAGATGCAGAAATTTAAAGTAAGTTTTGTGAGTTTAAAAAATAATGTAGTAAGGATAGCACTAGGTAGGATATTTTTTAAGCAATAAAAACAAAAATACCATTGGCACTACCCCAGGAGAACCGTTTCAAATTTTGGAAATTACTCTTTTATATTTTGTTTATAGTTCCACTTTTAAGATGGAAAAATATGGGAAAAGTAACAGTCAGGAATATGAGTAAATGATAACACTTAAACCTGGGAAACAATTTGTCCCTGATACTTAGTCCTGTGGAAACATGGATTTCAAAGCATGCATACTATATTTTAGTGTATGCATAATTTTGTCTACAAATTATTTTAATAAATACTCATAATTAATATGATGTTACTCTTTATACTAATTACATATACCATGACTCCTTTGAAATATTTATTTATTAATTTAGCTGTCATTGCCAAGGTCTTATATAATTAAAGTTGAAAATGTTAAACAATGGCTTTTCACTTTTCTCATTTACTCAATTAAAAGGAAAAGACTGTTAAACATTGCAATGAGTGCCTCTGAGGAACTTTTTATCTCTCTGATACACTGTGTAAGTATTGAATTAAATGTCTGAATTGATTCTAACAGGGAGGAGTTATAGTAATACAAGGTACTCTAAGATTTTTTGACCTTGAGAGGACACTTCTTAAGAAGAGGCTTTTCAATTATGACCATCTTGAATTCTCTAAATTAAGATTGAAATCCTTTCAGAGGTTTGAAATTAACAATGGCCTATAAACTAATTCATTATAACACATCTGTCCATGAAATTCTTAAGAAACAAGGATACAAAATTTGCATCATTAATCAAAAGATGTTGGACATGTTTTATTCTTTAAGACATATTTATGGAATCAATATACTGGGACTTCTTTTTATCTGCAAAGTTTTGTCTATTTTTTTGGTTATAAATTGTTCTCAGACATCATTCCTCTCACTTGCTAGTATTTTTAAAACTGATTCAATGTGACGGTTAACTAGAATGTGTCATTTTCATTGAGTAGCAAACCCAGGATATTGGGACCAAGGAGGTTAAATGTCTACAGATAAAGAATTTTTATACAGATAAGAAAGCAAAATAGTATATAGTTGGCATGAAATTATAGTATAATAAACACTGAAAAATAATAACAAGTTCTAGGTCTTTGGTTGCATAGAAAGTTCTAGGAATTTTTCTGAAAGTTTTTTTCAGTATTTGGGCATACATATTTGTACATATCAATTTGGCTAGAAAATAATATATGCAAACAATCTGGATAGAATATCACATACAATAAATAAATAGCCTGAAGTTTATATGCAGAAAAAGTATATTTTATAGACCATTTTATTGCTCTTTTCACCTTCCTGCATATATTGTTAATATCTGTGTATTTGATATGCTTAATATAGTGCTTTTTGCATTCAAGTACTCAACACAAAAATTCTGTTGAGGTGAATCAAATATTTAGGCATCATTGTTTGGAACTGAATTATATTAAACTCCTAAAAAATGTTATTAATTCACTCAACAAATATCTATTTTATGTGCAAGTTAGATCTTAACACTTGTGTTAGATCAGTAATGGAGTTAAAAAAAAAAAAAAAAGAAACAAACAAAAATAGCCCTAAAACTAAAACTATGTCCAGCAAAGTTTTTAATATTTTAATGAACCCAAACCAACTCAGTTTCCCATTTTAGGATTTTTTATTAAACTAGATATATAGTATTCTGTGTTTAGAGAACAGTGAAAGCAAGTTCAAGACAGGAAAATACAGCAGACTAGTAAATATCTGAGTTTAGTTATACCATAAAGATAAAGCAGAAGAACAATACAAGTGAAGGATGAAAAGTGCATATTCAGATCTAGATTTGGAGGAGTCCAAAGCCAGGGTGACAAACAGTAAAAACTAAAATATGGGGAGCTAATTTTAGTTTTGAGACATCAAGTAATTTAATCTTCTTGAAGAATATGAATGTTGGTAAAGTAGATAGAAACATGAGGGAAATAGAGTGACAAGGCATTGTAGGTGGAGGTACCTCGTTAGGAGTCTATTAAAGTGGACTAAGTGAGAGTATCCAAGACCTAATTTTTGGTGGGAAAAGAGTGTAAGGAAAGGTGAGGTTAAGTGGGAGGGACAGTTTATATTTGACTTAAAAGACTAAATCAGGCAATGGAAAAGAAATCAAAGTTGTTTTGATTTCAGGTGGTAGAAAGAATTAAAATATCAATGACGATAGTCAAGAAGAGTGTGCCCTGTTGTTTTCAGGAGGTAGAGGAATGTCAGGATATTTGTGTATATATATATTCACATATGTGAACTGTGCTCTTGGTTTGAGACAGCAGTCCTAACTAGGGAGTGCCAACAGTCACACTATATTAAGTAATGTTATTGAAGAGCTGCTTCCAGTCAACTCTGTTTGGAGAAAATTAAGATGACTTATCTTTCATAAATGAGCACACTATTTCACTTCACTTACTAAGGGTTAATAAAAATGAATGCAAATATGCTTTCAATTGGTAAAGTGACTTATTTTAGCCAAGAGTGTGTCTGTGATGTTTGGTACTTTGTGGATGTCACAGTGACCTTTTTTGTCAATAGAGGAAAGTATGAAATGGCTTTGCTTTTTTCTTACTTGATCGTGGTCTCAGAGTAATATTGTCCAACTTTAGTCTTCTTTGAAGATTGTGTGCAATAGGAAAATCAAAGTACCTAACTGTGAGTGCCAGTCTAGCTTCCAGGAGCTACTCTTTAATTTCTTTCTCAATGCTAAAATGAAGTGGAAGTGAGAACTGAGAGTTAACATTAAAGTTGACATAAACCCAGGAGACTTCCACTGAATATTGGTGAGCTACACTTCAATTTTAACTGTCAGTTGGGATGAAAATTGAGAAGGTAAAATTATCGGACCTTATCAAGAATTTATATCTGATCGAGACTACTAATATGACATCAGATTACAAGCTTCATGTCTACCAAAAATCTTTCACAGATGATCATGACCAGAAAATCCATTTGTCTTGATATTGGCATTGAGAGGAGGGGAGATACTACTCAACTGAGAATTTGTACACACCAGCCAGTCCACATGTGTGCTGAGACCTCACTGTATAATACTTGAGCTGAAAATATCAACAAAGAAAACTTCAATTGAAATAAATTTGTTCTACATGGGTAAAATTTCCCAGACTCCTAGCAAAGCAAGTTTAAAAAAATTTTGAAGAAATATAACTTCAATAAAAATTTTAAATTTCAAAAATTCATGGTCAAAGTAAAATACACAGGAAATAAAGCTCCATGTGTGAGAATTAGTACAGACTACAGAGTCATAGTCTGAGAAACTTCAGATATGGATATTATCAGACACATGAAAAATTCGTGTCTGCTATATGTATGAAGATATAAAAGGATATTAAAATATGAGTAAAGAATAAGAAACTATAAAATAACTTTAAAAACTTAAAGAAGATTTTAAATGTCTTAGCAATTAAAAAGTATAATGATTAAAATGAAATATTTAATCATGTAAATTAAGAAAATAAATATAACTCAGTTATTAAATAGTTTCATCTCAACTGGCAAAAATCAAAGTTGGACCAATCTAGCACTGAGTACTCAACTCTACAATAAACAAAAAGAGTACACAACATACGAGGTCCTTCATGTTCTGGCCTCTATATCACTTTCAGTCTCAATTCTTCTCTGTAGACACAGAGAAGTCTTAGAGTTCCCTGAATATGTTCTCACTGATTTTCATCTACACATTTATGCTATCACGTCTCATTTTATTTTGTAAGTTTCACTACTTATCTTTTTTCTTTTTTGAACTGTAAACTCTGATGGCATGAAAAAATGTCTTAATTAATCTTTGATTTCCTGTTGGTCTTTGGTACAATGCACAATTTGTATTAACCATTTAATGTTTGTGAAATAAACTTAATTCTCCAGTTTTTAGTGTACTTACACCTTTAATCTGGTCACTATTTTTCTATGTTCTTCAATTTTTTCTTCGTTTTTGGATAAGTAATATAAACAATTATGAAAACTCTAACTTCCTTAGAGATGAACATTTTGGTTTTTGTGGAATTTAAAAACACAATCCTCTTGAAGTTAGCAATATTTTCTTACCCGGAAATCATAGAAACAGAACCTTTTATTCTTTATTAACAGTTTCATGTTACTGTGTCTTACAAAATGTTCATTTCAAACTTAGTAATCTACATTTCCTGATGATGCTAGATATGAAAGCATAAAAATATAATAAAGTTACCTGGAAAGTTCTTAAATTTAATGGTATCTATGAACTTAAAATGAATAAAACCTATACTAATAATATGGTTGAAAATGAAAATTTAAGACTTTCATGTATTGCCAATTTATATGATATATTTATATGTTTATCTAGCATTTAAGTCTAAATATTTGGTGTGTTAAGTTCACAGCTAAACACACTAAAAACACCTTTATACTTGTGTCTGTCTTTAAGTAAGAAGGAAAAAGTCACTTATTTTTTTCTGACTTAAAACATGAATATAAAGGGTTCAATACTGTAGACTCAACGATATTCAGTGACAGAAATTCTAACACGGTTTTCTGAAGTAAAGGTGTGTTTGTGTGTCTGCATATGTGTGTGCGTGTGTGCTTGATCTTACTTCAGTGACATTCATGTGTCATTAAATTCCTAGCAAGTGAAAATAAAATTTTCTTAGTATTTTAAGATGTTACTTCTTTTATGCATCCATTGCTTGATCTTTTATCATTCCGATAAATGTTACTAGTAGAATTATTAGAGTAAGCATTGGGTATTCGGTTTCTACAAGTTAACCAATAAGTGATATATGAAGTCACAAAAAAAGCAATGAGAATGCAGCTTTTATTAAGATGCATTGCTGTGATACACATATCCCACATATAAAATAAAGGATTACTAAGCAAAGACCCAAGCTTATGCATTGACAATATTTCACCTTCATGCTTGAATAACTCTCTTAATAGGCCATCATAGTGAAAGACTTACATTTCCATAGTTCAGACTACTGTGGAGAACAGCTCAGTGTTTACTAAGTTCTAAAAATCTGCTCCTACCACTTCCATAGCACACACAGCCATCATCCCTATTCATTAGATGCAGAATAAATAACATTCCCTAAAATGTAAGGATTATATTAAGGTACATGTAAGTAGTTAATTTCATTAGGAACCCTTGTAATACAAGGTTTAAGCAGTACTAGAGTAATTAATGAGATGATAAATAACAATATAATAAAATATGTAATTCTAGCCTTATTCAAGTAGCATTCCCTTATTATAGCATATATTTGTATATATGTACATATATGTATATCTGTTTCACAGATATGAAATAATATAGCATAGTTCTTAATGCATTGACCTAGAGTTACTGAACTATAAAGTTCACAAACTATTAGACTTTAATAAAATATGAAAGTGCCTTTGTACAAATATGTGTGTATGAGTATGAAATACTGTACAGTATTTTTTATATTTTTCTATATTGTTATGAAGTTGGGATTCTGTTTTGTATGAATATGATATTACTTATTATTTCTTTAATTTAATTAAGAATAATTTAGCACTTTATCCATGTTGTGTCTTAATTTACACTGTTTTATGCTTAAATAAGTGCATATCTTTCAAGTTTCCATGGTTTGATTGACGTAACTTAAAATATGTTAAGTAATTTTGTGGCAACTACTAACATGTCTTGCTGGCTAATACAGTAACTGTCATAACAAAGTTTAATATCCTGCTTTAAATTCATTAATGAAATATTCTCACTATGTTTTACTCCTGTTCATAAATGGGAGAATTCAAGCTTTGCTTATTTTGTTTTTTTTGCATATTCATTAAAAATGAGCACCTGACACAACTGTACAAATTTGTTTCTATTTAATTAAAAAAGAAAATGAAATGACTTTTTCTTCTGTTTTCTAGATAGGATACCTCAGCTGCCATTTCATGAAACACAATTAGATTTTATGAAATATGCTGAAAACCACTTGAGTGAGGCACTACATTGCTTCTTCAAAGCATTTAACTTTTAGAAAATATTTATTTCTAAGTTTATGATGGTGATGAGAATTATACAGTGTTTTTATTTTTCTCCTGCAATGAATTACAATACATTTTTATTTATAAGACTGTTGCCAGCATGATGCAGTAAAAAGAGCAAGGTGGACTGAGCATGGTTTTGTTTTCAGTTCTAAATTTTAATACTTTTATAAACTTGAACAAATTTTTTCAATGCTCGAAGGTTTTGTTTCCTCATGTATTGTACAGGAATCATAATACTTATCTGTAAAATGTTTTCAGACTTCTTTAGGTTCCAAGTTTTCTTACTCTTAGAATTACCTTTTTATTAGTTTAGAGCAGCTAAAGCAAAGTTCCACAGACTGAATGACTTAAACAACAGAAATTTATTTTCTCATTGTTTTATCTGTTAGGAGTTCCAGATCAACGTGTTAGCAGAGTTAGTTTCCTCTAAGTCCTCTTTCCTTGGCCTATAGATGGCCACAATTTTCCAGTGTCTTCCCATGTTTTTGTTTTTTGGGTTTTTTTTTTTTTTTTTAACTTGTTTTTTTTGATCTTTTTTTTTTATCCAGACTCCAGTCATATTGAAGTAAGACCCATCCCAAAAGTCTCATGTATGTAAAGGTCTTAACTCCATATACAGTCACATTTTAAATTATGGGGGGTGGGAGATTATAAGACTTCAACATAGGAATGTGAGGAGGTCACAACTCAGCATGTAACACCATTCATGTAAAATCAAACATGTTAACTAGTTATTTTGATAATTTTTAAATAATTTTAGATTTATAGGAAATTTCAAAGATAGTACTTAGGTATCCTTCACACAATTTCCTCCAGCAGTTACAGCTTATGTAATTGTGATACAATATCATATCCAAATTTGACACTGATATAAAGCATATGTATTGTTTTATATCATTGTATCACATGTGAAGATTCATGTAAATATGAATCAAAATACAGAGGTCATCCATCATCACAAAGATCTCTTCCGTGCTACCCTTTCATAATCACACCACGACACAGTTAACAAACGTCAAAGTAAGGCTAGAACTGAACTATCAGTGATGAACTTAATGTTATACATGAAGATGGTGATGTACAATGATGTATACCTTAAATGGATATAATTTAATAAAGCAATGTTAATTCAGAAAAAGATATTGAAATGAGTTAATAGATATAAATCCAGCAAACAGACAAACAAAAAAATGAAACAAAACACAGCAACGTTGCCAGATCTTAAAACCAGTTCTGACAGGGCTGCATCACAGTAGCATGATATGCAAAAACGAAGACTCGAAACAACCTGAAGGTATATTAATGAGGGACCAGTTAAATAAATTATCTTTGTTTCATACAATTAAATACTACACAGCTATAAAAAAATGAAACCTCTCTATAGGATTACGGAGCTATCTGTTTAATTTAAATGATAATAATATCAAAGTAGAGTACAATATTGCCTTTTGTCTAAGCAAAGGGGAGAAAATATGAATGTATTCCTGTTATTTTTTTGGTAGAGGAATAAGTCATACTAGAATGCAAGGAAGGTCTCAAAGATTACTGAAATCATGACAGATCCAAAAGACTACTGAAAAAGGCTTCCACTGCCCCCGGAATAGTGTAACTTGTGCATCAATAAAATAATGGATCAAAATAAACAGTAGAATATTAAAAGACACAAAACATTTTTTCCTGATTCCCTCAAAAGATGCTAGTGAACTGACTTTTCTGAAATCTGTAGCTAAATGGGGAACAGAAGGTTGTAACTAAATGAAGGGGGGGAAACCAGCTTTTCACTGATACCTATTAATTGTAGCCAGTTCATAAGAGTAAGTTTTCCTTTCTAAAAATACTCCAGTTAAGGTAAAAATAATGATAAAGTTATAATGCGATTATAATCTGCAAACTTTTCATGGAATAATATGTCTATGCAGTGATTGTTAATGGTTATTATCATCACAAAAATTGAGACATTTGGATATTGCATGACTCCTGATGGAAATACAAATTCAGACCTATGAAGTTGTCCTGCCAAAAATCAAAGCTGAATGAAACCAAGTTTGTAGGTTTATCCATAAGTTTATAGGAAATGCAAGGGATGAGGGACACAGGAGACGATATCACAGGCTGCAGTTCTCACAATCCAGAAGACAGAAACCTCTCCAGAACAGATTTTCTAGTTCTTTCAAAAATGATAACAAATTTTGGAAGGAAAAAAGAGAGCATATTAATAGATTAAATATAGTCTTAAGATACATAGCAATCATATGTTTTGTAGAGTTTGTTTAGACTTTCAAAGAAATCACCTCTTCAAAAAATTCTGAATTAACTTAGAACATTTGACCACTGACTTAGATACTTGATGGTATTAAGGCTCTATCACATCTTCTCATTTCACATGTCACATTTCTCATAGTATTGAAATTGGAGAGCAGACCTGATCTTTTAATAGCCTAAAAATTCTTCCATCATATAGTGGATGATAATACTAAGCAACAGTGGTGCATAAAGCCCCGAACTACAGAAAACCGGAACCTTGGTTAAAGTTTCAGTGTCAGCCCTGGCCAAGTACCAGGACTGGGGCTATTGGTTTGGCAAGAAGAAAAGCCATATACTTCCTTTAGGGTAACAATTGCTAACATGCCTTCCTAGAACACATCCCTATAAGATAGTCTCAAAAAAATTAAAAATAAAATAGAGGTTTAATGACAGCTGGTATAACTATAACTACTTAAATAAAAGAGAACTTTTGAAATTTAGTTTGACACAGCAATTCCAAATTTTATTTGACCACATAATTTTTTTTTCACATCTTTGTGATTAATATCTGTGGAACACACTTTAGAAGATAAGTTTTGATGTTGTATTACTCCCCAATATAAAAGGAAGAAAAAGGGTACTTTGCTTGTTCCTGTCATTCTGTCAAGAAATCATGGTTGGCTGGATATCCAGCTCAAGTCAGTTGTCAAGAAATAAAAGTTTAAGTGTCAAAATGTGAAATTTATCTTGGATTATGGAATGTTTAATCTTTACTTGATAGTGGCAATCTGCATAAATGTGAGGCAGGCATCATGCCTAAAAAGTGAGCAAATTATAAGGGTAACATTGTAATCTTTACATTTGACTTTCTGAAACTGCTCCATTTGTCAAAATTAACTCTTTAGATTCGAGCTTTTGATTAGGGTTCACCAGTGTTAAAATTTGCTAATGAAGTCCTTTCATTCACTATCAGTTCATATACTTTATCTATCTGCTGCTCTATTAATCTCTTTATTCCTTGAGATTAGGTTTCATTTTGTGCATTGGAAATCCCCAGGGAAAAATACCCCCAATTAAAGACCTGATTAAAGTCTTCAGTAGAGTTTTTAGTGTTAATAAGAATAAAAGCTTGAGGTTCTTAAACTAGCTTGAGCTACCTAAACCATATTTAATGGTTTTAAACAAAGAAGAGACAGAACTAAAATTATCATTTATATCCATAGCTACCTAGAATTATTTGAATAGTATCCTTGCCTCTTCAGTTGTATAGCAATGGATCATGGATTCATTAATCCACAATCATATAGTGAATGTGCTCACCGCCTGACACACAGAGATGTGGAGAGGAATTGTGCAAAAGCACCAATGAGTCAAGCATCACTTCATCCCAGCTGTGTGAAACTCCACAAGTCAGTTAACCTGGTTAAGCATTTACTTCCTCAGATTAAAATAAAGATGCTGATTTGTTTGGTTTAGCTTTTGATGTTCTGAGATAAAATGGGATAGTAAATATGAAAATTCTTTGTAAACTGTAAAGGTTTATTCATTGGATTTTCATTTAATTTAGTTCATTCTAACTTATTTTTGTCATACTTTGCTATGTGTCTTTTCATGGTTGAGAAATTATGAATAATTTATGAGCTGGTTATTCATATTCTGGTGCGCAGTTCTTCCTGTGAGAGTTTTACACATGTCTATATGTTATAAAGCTTCATGGTCTCTCACTATATACAATTTTATTTAAATAATTTGAAATTATTCCATTTACTGACAACACCAAAAATCACTTAACAGCTTTAAATTCAAATGTTTTCTTAAGCCAAATTTAAAGTGTATTTTCTTGTGTAACTTACTGACACATGAATTTCTATCACATTATTTTTCATTTATATATTTTTGTTTAGAAAAGTAACTAATTGGATAGAGGTTGAATCAGATGTTCTATTATTTGTAAGAAATACATTACCTGAAAAAGACCATTCTCAAATACATTACTGCCAGAGAAAAACCTCTTATTCTTCCACCTTTTTACTGTGGAACATAATGTGATGTATGGAATTATAGTGATCTTTGGACCAGGAGAAGGACGTCCATAAACTAAAGAGAATAGAGCAGAGATACAAGGGGAGACTTCAGGGTCCTTTAGAGTCCATCTCAGGCTACTGTACTAGCTGGGCAGTCACCTTCCAGGTTTGTTTCTACAAAAAGCATGTAAATCTCTTACTTGTCTTAAGCTGCTAAGTATGGTTTTATAGTTGCTGATAGCTGAACACACTACTAACAGATACCTGCCGTGGTCATTCCATTCCTTGCTAGGAGTATTTTTAAATGAAGCAATGTGTAATACTGAAGGACATTAAAACTCTAGCAAATTCCACTGCAACTAGGAGTGGTCATGGCCCAGTTCCAGACAAAGAGCATGAACAAGACTATTGGAGGCATCTAGAAAATTTAATTCTTTGCTGTTAATAGGAAATAGCTGTTAAAAGAGAGTGGTAGTTAGGTCCTGCTTCCCCTTCTGTCAGTTACCCTTCATTGCCTTTCAATTGACTTTGATAACTGGAGATACACAGCCGTCTTGAAACCATCAGGCATAAAACACGTTATGAAATGTCCATCTCCAATAATGAAAAAATGCTATATGCTTGCTTGATGATATCATAAAACTGCTATTCTAGATACAAATTGCTTTTTTACAGCTTCTTATTATATGTCTTTATTAAAAAGTCGCTGCTTCTATTTTTAATAAATTATTTTATTATTTTTAATGTAAAATTTGATATATATCCCATTTTATGTATTTGTTAATATCTTGACCATCTTTGATGAAATTTCTGTGCACCTTATTATGCTGATTGAAACAGATCTCTTAGAATTTATAGTTATGCCTAGTTTAGAAAGACTATATAAAGAGTGATTCATCGTTTTTATATTTTAATTTACTAACATGGTAGTGTTGTTATGTTAAATATATTCTTGTGACATAAGGCAGCTACTTTACTAATGTAAGTTAGATAAAACCCCTAATTTTTCAAATAGCTTAAGGTCCAGCTCCATAAGCATAGAGTATGAATCATATTATATTGTTAATAGATTTTTACTGTTTTTCATTCCATTATCTCATAAAGCAAAACTCATTTGGGGGTAGAGCAACTGTAATTCACCTTAAATTCCAGAGCAGCAGCATCTTTTTCGTATCTGCTTTATTTTTCTTTCTTTCTTTTTTTCTTTCTTTCTTTCTGCTTCCCTCCCTGTCTGCCTGCCTTCTCTCCCTCCTTCCCTCCGTCCCTTCCCTCCCTCCCTCCCTCCCTTCTCTCTCTCTCTCTCTCTCTCTCTCTCTCTCTCTCTCTCTCTCTCTCTCTCTCTCTCTCTCTCTCTCTCTCATAAAGTGATTTTTAAGTGGCCAGGTGTTTGGAGAGTATATTTTGCAAAACCGATTGCACGCTTTTCAATTTATTATGTGAGAAACATCTGTAGAGGGGATTATTTCCCTTGTGATAAGCCTAGAAGGGACTACTGCAGAACTTTAAGTATCCCAATGGTAATCATTAAAGTTTACATTAAGGGTATCAGTCAAATCGTCAGTCTGTTCTAGACAGCTACTGAGAGCACTAATTCCTTTTTAGGAAATTCTTTATTGAATTAATGTAAGATTAGATAGGAGTCAAATCTGGGAAAACTGTCAGTTGTTATGTCTACATTATTATCCTTCGTATTTGGAAGTGCTACTGAAGCAGACTTCTATCATAACCAAGAATGAGGGTGAGTGGCTTTTATTATGTGCTTATTGAAATGTTCACATTTGCCTGTTGCCATTTTGGTCTTGTTCTGACTAATTGAGAGATAAAAGCAGTTAGAAGTGATGATTTAGTTATAAATCTGTGGAAAAAATTTCTTATGGATGTTTTATAACTACAGTTATAGTTCTGCTCTGCTACAGAGATTATACTTGATGATATCCACCTTCCTCATAAAGAGTGAGCATTTAAAAAAAAACACAAAGAAATAAAATTACATATATTTCAAAAGAGAAGATCTGAGGAAAAGATTGAAAAACAGTGGCAAAATGACTTAAGCCAATTTGGCAACTGAGAAATTATTTGGGTAAATATTGAAGTTTTCATAGAAGAGAGACAGGGTGTAGATTTCCTTTACCACAACTGGATGCCAGGTGGGTTACTATACTGAAATTTAATTTGATAGATCTTTATATTCCATTTGAAATGTCAGCATTTGAAGCAAACATATCAATCTATATTATCAAGCATGAAAAAGAGAAAGGAATAGAACATTTGTAAAGCATTCTCAATTTTCAGGCACTGTGATAGTTTCATACACAGAAAGTCTATACTTGGAGGATTCAATGTATTATGATGGCAAGACCAACAGCGCCTCTTTAGGATGGGCACATAGGCAAGCAAAGAACTATGATATTGTATCTCAATATATCATTTACTTTTGATTATTTATATACTAATTATTTTGTAAAATATAATTTAAAGTATATTACTAGACAATAAAAATGCAAAGCCCTGATGTATGTTTTTATTGGTGGTGGTATATTTATGTTGCTACTGGATTTAAAACTCAGAGAAATGAATTACTCAAATTGTTATAAATGTTATTTTTCTTGAACTCTCACTTTTGAACAGCACCAATCAGTTCATTCAGCACCACTGGATTAAATACTCTGAAGATTGAGTTAGAAGACCCAGAGTCCTATAACAAGTATATTTATACTATTAGGTCAAATTATTATGTTCCCTCATGTAATAACAGTGAAGTCATTGCATTTTTTTCTAATCATGTTACACTGAACACTTTTTTGTCAGTGGAAATTCATTTAGCATTCCTTATACTAATTAATGTGGATTTGAAAGCAATATTTGAAGTCCTTAAGTAAACTCTGGAGTATTGACTCTTGGCTAACATATTTTAATACTAGCTATCCCTAAAGTATAGATTAAAGTTTACTTATACCTCTTACAAACAGATAAACACAATAGTGTTTATTCCAAAGAATTTTTAGCTAAAAATACATACTATATGTACTATAGTATGTATATACTACACTAATTACAATAAAAGAAATACAAACTCTGAAATAAAATAAACTCAAGATCAGAACCACAATGATTTTTAGAGTTGAGTTTAAAGAAAGTCTTCCCTTATACAGATGATCAAAATCTTTAGGAAACATAAAACTATATACCAGGCACGCCCTGGTGGAATAGCAGTTAAGTAAACCTCCTCCAACAAGTGTAGGTCATATATCCCTGGGTTTGAGTCCCATGTCTGTGGGGAAACAATCATTGTGAAGAATTAAATGAAAATTTAAAAAAAAATTATTTTTAAAAACAAAAAACAGCTATATACCTTCCTTGAGCTAAAAAAATTTACATTCTGAAACATATTTGTCTATAATTCAGCATCTTCTGAATATGATTGGTGTAGATAATATATGAAAGAATTCTGTCTCCAAGATTTTGTCACTAGTATAGAAAGAACGACTGGGAAGAAGAGTTCCATAGCAAATCTAAGCAAATCCTGCAATGCATTGTAAACCTAGACTTGGGGTTAAGAAATTTCTTGGATTCTACTGTGGGTTTTTTGTTTTTGAGAATTTGTATACTTATCAATGACTTTCTATGTTTTCTGTCTTTTTTTATCACTGGAAAATAATTTGTTGTAATAAACAAAATAGTGCTACTTTGTGGTAGCCATTCTACCCAAACTTTTTTTAAGAACTATAGAAATATTATAGTGATTCTAGATTTTAGAAAGTTAAAAAGTTACACTTTGATTAGCTATATGTAATAATAACTGACCGTAGAAATCCCAGCATCTTGAGATGCTTGCTATTTTGAGTGTTAAATGTTTTGTTTATAAACTCCTTGCTTACGTTCTTTGCCACAAACTTAATTTTAATAATAGATCCTCTAAAAGCTACAGGTAAACTGTTTCTTCATCAAGATTTTTATATATTTTATAAATGTAGCATGTGATACTAAATTGATCGTTAAGAAATAAATTTAAAACTAAAGATATACCACATTTAGAATGGATAATGTACCCTATACTTTCATGTTAATTAAAACCACAGGAATGATAGAAAATATTTTTTATTAACTATTATTGAGTATACAAAATTACATACTAAAATAATCAAATTTGATATCCACCTATCCTTAACATGATTCACTAGATCAGAAACCAAATTTGCTTAACATAAATTTCACCTGAGGACTAATAAAATGTGTTTGAGTCAGTGCCATCATTTTCTGGTATGATAGTATGCTTATGTAATAGTGTTCTGTACAACTATATGACTTTTGTGACTATACTGAAGATAGTAAGGATCATTTTTGATTTTATATGTGATTATTCTTTTCTATGATTTTTAAAGGTAAAATATTGATAACAGATATAAATCATTATATAATATTAGAGCAGAAATAAAACTTAAAACTCATAGGTCATCATAAGTTTAACCTGAAGTAAATATTTCCTTACAAAACAAATGTGCTTTGATTGTGGGATATTTTTATTATTAATAGAAGACACTGAATATGCCTTTACATCAGAGAACTAAATTTAATCAACATTTTATATATAGACACCTTTAATCAGAACATTAAGACTTGACCTTAAATCACAACCATTTAGCAATTTTTAATGAAAGTTGAAGACTGGGTATAATTTATAGAATTCACTAATTGCCCTCCATGGTTGTGGATATTAATATAGCTCTTAAGATAAATAAGTCATGGAGGTTGAGAAATATTTGATATAGAAATATCAGACTTTTTGAGCCATAATGGAGTCATCTTATGTTGTGCTATTTCTGGTGTAGAGTCTCTTCAAAAATATGTTTTTTGCATCTATTTTATTTGTCATAAAGTAAATATCTGTTGAATGCCTACTAAGTGTAAAGATTGCTTTTAAGGAAATTATATTGTAAGTAACAACTTAGCCAATAAAAAAGTAATCTTATATTTAATATAATTTTATGTAGTGGCAACAGTTATGTAAATAGGTAAAGTAGAAAGTGATTGATGGGGATGGAGTTGTGGGAGATGAGCAAGTTGTGATAGAGTGAGGAATTATCTTTGAGAAGAGATGTGAACCAAGAAAAAAAACTGAAGGGAAGGTTTTTTTTAAACATGACATTTAAGAATTATTGGAAATATTTGGTGATTTCTATCATGCTTATGAAGAACATGAGTGCTACCTATAATTCTTTGTAGCTGATTAGGTGATAGTTGTTTAGAAAGAATGATAATGATTTATTGGGATTAGTTTTATGAGAACCACTTGTGAAGGTAATCAGTGATGAATTCCATATCAGTATCCCAGACTTTTGCAATTTTATCATGGACTCATGACAATAATATTTGCATATTAATTGTCCTTTCATTTATATAAATATATATATATATATAAAATGCCAGTCATCTAAATTGAAAAGCATTGTCTGAAAATAAATTCATGGTGATTTTATTGGTAAGGATAATTCTGGGATTTCTGTTTCAATTTTCTCACTATTATTTTAAGTGGAATATCACCTATTTAAAAAGGTATACCTAGAAAATACCACTCTTTCACTCTCATTAATTCAATAGATTGTTTCTCCTGTTATGTTTTTTTAGATCATTTACCTAATATGTAATCAACTCCACATTATCTGCAAGGTTGCCACACAATGAAAATCAAAAGAAAGCAAAATACCTCCATGTCCCAACATTATCATCTTTGTCAAATTGTCCATCATTTTCTCAATCACTCAGTTGGAAATGTTGGTGAAAGTTTTTGTTCCTAGTATGAATCCAAATCTCTTTCATTAAACAACACCTGTCAATTCATGTTTTGTTTCCTTCCTCAAGAATTAAATTCAGCGTTTTCCAAGGAAAGCTAAAGTCTGAAACTGAAGTGGGATTTGAAGGTTTTCTTTGGGTCCAGTATCATGGTAGATGTAACTCTCTCAGCAAGGATAACTCATGCTCAGAGATATTTAATAGGGACCTCATGTGTCATGTACAAAATGACCAGGCAATTCAGATGCTTCTCCTTTGAAGGCATGCTGTCTTCTGTGTATATTTTTTCTTACCCCTTCCAGCTGCTTATTTCTAACATGGCACAGAAATTGCTTGAGACAGAATCAATAGATCTAAGTAAACTTCGTGACTCTATTAGCCAAGTCAATTAATCGTTTGTAACTTAAAACTCATGTCAAATAAATGCAATAATAAATATTGAAACTCTTTGCATAAATACTATTATACACACAAAAATTGTAGCAGTGTTATTGTAGTTAATTCACACTGAGTCAATGAAACTTTAGTCTAATTTTAATACCCTTTAGTTCACATTCTGTAGTCTACACTAAAGAATTTGATGAAAAACTATTTTCAAATGATATCCTTGCTCATTGAAAAATAGAATTGCTTGGTTTACAGATAGAAGTAGAGTAATATAAATACTTCAAGTCATAATATAGAATGATAACTACAAAATCAATAAAGATTGCACATTGGAGGAGATCTTTATTTAAAATAGGACTCACTGTCTCAAATATCAACCTCATCTTTAGTGAATAACATTACTAGAATCAGTCTTTTTTAATTAATTATTTCAGATATTTATATTATTACTTAATAAAATTAATAACCACATGTATAATTTATTAATATAAGATAATTCTCTGGTGGGTTGATAGTTTATTTTTGAAGCAATAAAAATTTCAAGCATTCCTTCAGTTTTTTCAAGAATCAGCAATTAAATATTATCTTTAAAAGTGTTATGATAACTAAAAAGCATTGTGCTATTTTGTAAACATTGTTATGCAGAAGATAGGCTTAAAAATTGATTTTCTTTGCTATAGAATGATTTTAATTTGCATTTAATAAAAATATGTGCCTGGAGAAATGTATGTTGATGCTATCCCAGTAAATTCTAATGATCCTTGGACATATATTTCAAAAAATTAATGTACAAGCTACTTAAAATATAATATAATATTTGTGATTTTATATTTATATTCAAGAGCAAACTAATTGTTAAAATATAAAAGAGTTTATTTAGCAAAATGAAATAAAATTTCACTGATATGTTATCTTTATACCATGGGATTAGCTGTATAAAAAACACTTGGATGACTTAAAACATAGCTCATATATATCAGCCCCAAAAATAAGCTTAGTAATGGCAGACCCCTTTGTTATAACAGGAAACATTTGTGAACTTCTGCAAACCATTCCATGTGTTGTTGCATTCATGTATTTGAAATATTTATCATTATAGGAAGAATCACTTAAGGCATCAACTGAGCAGCAGTGTAATTTAAATAATATTTGTTGAGTTCCAATCAATTAAAAAGCACTGTACTAGGCTTCAAAGGATAACAATTGTATCAGACAGGAAAAGGAAGTTTTTCACAAATGCAGAAAAGCAACATTTTTAGTTAAATAAATGGTAATGCTCTGTGATAAATGTGAGTCATTGGACAACATAAAATATTTTCTGTTTCTTATGGCTACCCACAGGAAGTAGATAACCTTCAGCTTCCTTCAAAACAACTGCCTTCTAACATAATCCCGAAATGTGAAATTATACCACACACACACACGCATGAATGAATGAATGAGTAAAACTTTAGGTAGTCTAATTTTGCTACTCTGAACCTCATATTCTGCATTTTACACATGTGTAATTTACTTTTTTTATATTTGGCAAGTATATAAATAACCCCTAAACATTTGTGGAGAAAGTAATTGTATAATTCAATGAGTCAGTTATAATACAACTCACAGGATCCTTGACTGCTTCCTGCTTGACTGGTATACTTCATTTTCAGACTTTTGTGTGTACAGTATACTTATTTTCCAGCTTCAAAATTCCTGAGGATATTCCACCCCCACCTTCACATTTCACTACAATTTCAGGCATACTGTAGGTTTAGTTTCTCAAATCTGTTTTCTGTTTTTCTGCTGAGTCAGATCAGGACCTTGTCTTTCCTTGGTAAGGGTAATTAATAATCTAGGAGAATAAGAATGATGAAGCAAGCTACCCGTGTCCTTCCTCCACCACCATTCTTATAGCACTGATAGCTATTTTCTTACTCCTAATTGCCTACACACTTCTGCTTCCTTAACACAATTGCACTTATGCATGTGTATAAATAAACATTCATCCTACACCTTAATAATATGACTTATATAAGTCATATATGTCATGACTTATGTAAGTCCAGATTTCTCCTGGAATCTAAAGACAACTTCTAGCTTCATAACCCTCAATTTTCCACATTATTTTCTAAAACTGCCCTCCTCTAGCATTTATATATGCCCTTATATGTTGTACAGATTTTAAAAAGTAGATAAGAGGGATAGAAATCTGCCATTTTTTTTTTTTTTGGTGGAAAAGGAATTTCAGTTACTTTTGAACTTTATAAGTGATAAAGTATTTTTTAAGAATGCCAAAGAATTCTCAAAATGCTATATTAGATTTTAAAATAAACAAAAGGAGAAGAGATTACAGCCCATTTTATAGTGAAATCAGACCGATGGATGATGGTAATATAAACTGAAGCAAGCAAGATCTCAAAATAAACAGAGTACCAAAGACTTCTGAAAAAAAGAGAGGAATTTTGGGAAAGCCAGGTTATAAAGAGATAAAGGGTGTTCAATATCCTGTAACTATTTTTTAATTTAATTTTATTGAAGAAACACTACATTGTAACATCATATAGGTTTAAAATAGGGCATTACTGTAAGTCAACATCTGTTTATAAACATTGTTTGCCACCACAGATCAATTTCTGTCTTCACCATCTGTTTGACATAGTCTTTTACACAAGAAGATTAGAATCTAACTTGCCATTATACTGACCCTCCTTGAAAAACACCTACTAACCCATCCTTGCCCTGATAAATATTTGATAATAGCATCAATTTTTACCAGAGTCTTAGAGTTGAGAGTGTTCCATTTTATCTGTATTTTTGAAAGAAGAGTCTTGAATTTTTAGAACCTAACAGGCTAACTTGGAACTTCAGCAATAATCTCTCATATTCAACTTCTCAGGAAGTACTGTATAATGGGCAATGTATAACAGTGATACATTTCCAACATACCATGAATAATGTACTTCAGCTGCCTAATTACTATAAAAGACTTAAAGGTAGGCCAAAGACATAATTATAATATGCAACATTATTTCTACGGGGAAAAACATGTCTGTATTCCAAATCAACTTTTGGAACACATTCCTCACTATTTGAAGTAGCAGTTCAAATCATGTGCTTAAAATTATAACAATTTCATCAGTACTGCTGCCTCATGACACAACCTATAGTGGATCTATAAGTCTGTATTTTTGTAGCCAATTTTGTAAGGGAATTTCTTTTCATTATCATCATAAAATAGACTTAAATAAAGCTGTGGTTTCTATTAGTTGGAGTAACATAATCTTCTATAATGATACTTTTCAAAATAAAGACTTTAAAGTGGACTAGGTCATTTGGTAGTTTTATGTTGCAGAAGGTTAGCAAGTATATAAATAAATAAAATAAAATGAGAGGCTTGACCTTGCTTCATAGTTCTCAAAATAAGAATATCAAATGCTTACAAATCCTCTTAATCACCATCAATTATTCACATAAATACCACCTTTTAAAATATATTTTTTCAGTTGACTTGAGGGTAATAGCATAATATAAAGTGAAGTAAGTTTGAATAATCATTCTTTATCATTCATATATTCACCCTTAATTTTATAAGTGAATTTGTTTCAGACATAACTAACATGAACAGTTTATTTTGTGTTTATTAAAAATTAACATGAGTAAATTCTTAAGTTGAATTTACCACAAATAAAAGCAAATTGTGATATTTTTATCACTGTATTTTAAACATTTATATTTAAATGGACTGTATCTTTTTTTCATGATGTTAAACTTTTGATATCTTGTGTTTTATAAAAAGATCATGTAATGTTTAAGAGTAGGTTAAGTCAAATTAATTAATAGAAAATACTCTTTTCCTAGACTGAATTAGCTATCTTGAGACATTATAGAAAATTTGAATTTCTCAATAGTGTACCCATCTTTTACACTTCTTAATGGAAAAATTCTGGGTAATGCATGTACAGCACCTAACACAATGCAAAGCATACGTTTAGGGAGCTTTCATTTTCTCTTCTCCATGGGAGCCGATAGTCATAACTATAAGAACAAATCTAACATTTACTCTGAAAATAAGGCTAACAATGAAAACTGAAACTCAATAATAGTATCCCATCTGTGCAGTAGTAGGGGGAAGGAAATGATGAAAAAAAAAAAAAAAAGTTTTCAATAGAGCTGGAGAATATTGTAAACCACTTATGTTTATCTCTGTAATTTTCTCTGAAATAGCAATTATTCTCTCTAGTTTTGAATTTTTTAATTATCCGCAACTGTATAATATATTTTTGTCTCTTTTATTATTGAATTTCTTATACAAAATATGTGATGCTACTAAATTTTTGATGGATAACAACATACAAAGACATTAAAGCACGATAAAAAAGGATTAACTCTACTCTCCATAGTCAAAATATGAAAGGGATACAAATTTTCTTATATTTCTGTTTCCAGTTATGGAAAAACAATTAACTAGGGCATTTGTAATGTGTTTTTAGAGACATTATGCATGTTATCACATTTTAAATTGACAAAGGGGAATTCATGGAGAAAAAAAAAACTTTGCTGGCTCATAATTTATAGAATGATGGGTACAGATCAAATTCATCCACTGACTTGGTGCAGTATTCTAGTCACCTGAAAATAAGTTGAGCCTCTAGAATCATCAAAAACCAAAGACACAATTTTATACCTTAAAATCCCCTTTAAGGTTGCCTCCTCTGGTAGACTAGATTAGATATGTCTGTCACCTATTTTGTGGCTGTGGATCTCAACAGAATCAATCAACTTTTCTGTGATTTATTTCTTCATTTTTGACATGAGCCAAGCAGAAACTATTTTTGAAAAAGGAACGAGCAACACGATCTCATACTTTCCTATGTTTATTCTTCATTGTTCCTACCATCTGATAAATCAATATAAAATAAATTTTCAATTGCTCATGGAGATATCTAAGATATACAGATTTTTTTCTACTTCCTCCAATTCCTCACAGACTACTGCTTTATTTTCTACTTGTGTGATAAAGCCAAGTTTCTGTTGATCTTAACTTCCTGGACAATTCAGAATATTAAAAACAATATCAAAGGGAAATAATCTACTTTATTTCTTATGGACTGTAACTTGTGGTCTGTAATTATAGCTAACTAATAATAAAATAATTTGGTTATATCATTACTAAAAATTAATAATCTCCAAATTCTAGGATGTGTTTAGTAAATGCTTTCTTTGTAAGCATAAATGTAGATCTGTCAGAAACCTAATTTGACTCTACACCTACAGTTATGGACTAACTGTTTTCGTCCCCTTAAAAAGTTATTTGTAAAATCTTAACCTCAATGTGTCACTATTAGGAGATGGAGACTTTGGGAAGTAGTTAGGTAAGTTGAGCAGAGATCTCAAGAATGACAGAAGTACCCTTATAAGAAGAACCCCTGGGGAAGTGATATCTCACTCAGTGATGTGAGTTCACTGAGAGAAGACAGCCATGCGCAAGCCCAAGTCCTCTTTGCCAGGCGCTTGCTCTGCCAGCTGCTTGATGTTGGACTTTTCAGCTTCCAGAACTTTAAGAAATAAATATTTGTTGTTTAAGCCACACTGTTTAATGATACTCTCTTATAGCGGCCTAAACTAAGACACCCATCTTTTACAGAAGAGTAAAAAGAGACCCAGAAATGACTAACATTTCTACCATGCCGACAGTGTATAAGTATTAAAGCGATAACTAAAAGTGTTTCCTGATTCACCAACTAGCATTCTTATTCAGTATAGCATTTGTGATTTATTTATCCAACAGATGTTTCAGGGCCTCATGTATTAAAACAGCATCACTTTATATTTGAAGTGAGGAAAAGGGAGATGATATAAAATAATTAGGAAATTACCTGTCAGTAAGCTTATAATTTAATATACAACATAAAGCAGAACCATTCATTACTCTATGTCCTGTTGACATGTACAAAGTGCTTAATAAAGGTTACCAGGATATGAAAACTCAGAGAAGAGAGAATATTTCTTCTCATAGGATCACATAAGGAAGACCAAGTAGACAATTTTAAACGGAAACATGGATAAAAATTTCACTGGTAATATCAAAAGGGAGGCATTCTTATCCACAGGTCTCCTTGTTTGAAAACAAAAAAGGGAAAATTGGAGAAGCTGACTAGAAAAATATAGGAAAAGCACAGCTGCATGTCCAGGAAGTAAAAATCATGGGTACTCTCTTCTGAGTTGCATTTTCAGGATGAATGCTCTTGTGTTCATATCTTATATGACATTATAATGCCATCTTCTCAAAAATAAATTTAATTGGTTGAGTGAAGTTTAAGATAGATTGACTAAAAACCAACCACTTCATTACAGAATAAAAGATATATAGCTACTGAAAAAGGGAAATTGGTGATGTTATTACCAGAAGGCAGTGCAAGATAAAACACAAATATGTGTAAATGATAGAACATGAACAAATAAAAATCAAAGACCTAATTTAGTATCTTGTAGAATGTGAATGGAAAAAATTCTGTTAAAAAGAAGGGAAAGTAAATAAAGTGAATGAAATTGCAGAGTAGCCTGATTTGACTGAAGCAAAGGCTGACATCAGATGAGTAGGCCTTAGACTTGCTGGTCATCCACACCTTCCACTTCCTACACACCATCCAAAACGGTGAACTACCCTTCTCAGTTTTCATTAAGGCGCATGTCCTTTCCAGTAGTTGACTTAAGGGAAGAGGAATTTTGAACTAATGGTTATTCCCACGAATGAGGGAATGGGCTACTTTTATCAGCTATTATTAATCAGACCCTTGGCATAAATACTGGAGACTGTGATGTGTTTCTCTCTCAACCTGGAGAAGGGTTCTGCCTTTAGCTATGGCCAGGGCTAGCAATGTGCCTTCAGTGTTATGCTAAGGAAATTCTGTTCATCTGGGCCAAACAGTACATTTTTTTCCGTTATTTTCTCCCCTCTAGATAGAGGGGACAAGGAAGTTCTACTGAGGACATTTCTGAATATTATGGAAACCTCAGAGATGCACACCAGTTTCAAGTGGTAGCATTTAGAGATTTTTTTTCTCAAATAATGCATAGGAGTTACTGCTAATGCTTCCTACCCCTCCCTCCCCCTCCATCTTGGCTCTGAATGTGGTGTCATATACTTTCTGTGAACTTCACTTTCTTCATTTGCAATGTATAGAGTTTGAATTAAGTTCTTCCCTAATAGTTATTCCTAAGTTATACTTTGAGGTCAGCTTGAAAAGATTGTTTGGTGTCATGTTGAGACAGGATTTGAACTTTGGACTAAGAAACTTGTTCTTCTGACTGCAGTTTATGAAATTTAGGGACATGGTCTTTAGAAGTGAAATCATAGGCTTCAAATTCTTCTCCCAGCACTCATTGACTGTTTGGGAAGGTATTTAATCTTTTAATTTGTTTTGTAAAATAAATTTTCAAATGTTCACACAGTTAAGTAAAATAGTTTAAAATAATTTAAATATGTTTAGTCAGAGTTACTGAGGTTCTTTGAAGAGGAATACAATGTCTAAATAATACAGTGGGTGTTGAACTTACTGCTATCCTTGGTAGAATGATTGATGTAGGCAATCTATAAGCTGCCAAATCTAGGTATCACTAACAAATGGCAAAACAGAAACTCTACAAACAGTAGCAATAAAATTTAAAAAATAGTAACTGTGGAAACAAGATAGCAGATAGTTTGTTTTAATAATAGTAATATTTGTTGAATACTCACTAAAGATTTTTTGTAATTTTTATCTGGCTTTAAAAAGTGATAAAGGGCATTAGATCTCTGGTGGTGCATGTGGAGTGAATGAGTTGTGAATTCATTATCTTAAAAAGTCTATAGTAATGTAAACAAAATAAATATTAAACAATAAAAAGTTAACTTATAAACCTGAAATTGGATAGTCTTGAGAGCCATGTACTTATGAACCCAGCCATTGTCCATTCTTAATTGCTTAATTCTTTTCTAAATGAAATTTGCCATTAAGGAAATGTGTTTAAATATATGTATGTATATTATATATACATATATTGAATGGGATCCTATAACAGAATACCATATAGTTTTTAAAAATTAGAGTATATATTTTTTCTTATATAACAAGAAATCTAAGGTCTGTAGTTGGTGATATTATTTTAGCTACTTAGTAAAGTCATTAGGGACTCAGGCTACTTCTAACTTTTAATCAAGCATCTTTAGCATTTTATATTTTTCCTCTTGTGAATATCACATAATGTCATTATATGGATACTATATCTAAAATATTAAATCTAGCTCAGTGAATAAATGTCTGTTGAGTTTCAATGACCAGAATACAACTGCTGGAAGTTATAAAGACAGCTCAAAACGTGGAGACCTAGATTGAATAGTCATTTTAGACCATTGTGATCCATTTCCTGGGACTAAACACACGTAGGTATGAAAATCAATTAGAGTCTTAAGAATAAGAGAGGAAAGGAAATATTATTGACTAGAAAACTAGTAGAATTTGACATAGTAAGGACAATGAGTGAATAAAATTGCCTTACTTGGAAGATGCTATGATGAATTATATATATATATATACACACATATGTATATATATGTACATGTATATATTTATATATATATAAGCATATATTTTTTGCCTTTCCCCAACCCTGGATTTGACCCAGGTCCTTGGATTTTTATATGGCCTGCACTTTAAGTCGCTGAGCCACAGGCACAGGTTTATGCCACTATGATAAACTGAGAGAGATAATAAAATATTTATGAAAATATTTTTTTTCTCAGAAGCTTCCATAGGTCTTTTCATGAGGAATGAAAAAAGATACAGCCAAGTCATTGAATGAGTAGATGTTTAGTTTCCTTATGTAGATAAACTTTCAAGATGACTAGCATAGTATATTTATAAAAGAAAAGATTTAAATTGATATGTTTTAGGGACAAAAATCATCCTGAATGCAAAATATGAATGTATTCATGTTACATTAGGTGACTCAAACTTATTTTAGTGGACAGACTACATCTATTAATTCTACTAGTATTTTCTCAAGCTGTCAGAAAGATAATCATCTCTTCTCATGTACCACATGTTAGAAAGAAAAGACATGAAAAATGGAGTGTATTTGCTGAAGGACCTGTAGACTTGCAATTTGGCTGGAACCACAGCTGAAAACAGTCACAGCCACCTTGATACATGCTCAGTAACTGTCATGAATTAGCACAAGTAGGTATGTTGTACAGACCTGAAAAGATCAAGAGAAAAAACAGAATTTCGGAAATTCTAAATTATTAACTACTTTAGTGTGAGGTCAAAAGTTGAAGACATCTGGAAATGTAGGGCATTTGAATACATAAATAATAGTACTTGTTAGTATGTGTGATGGTAGTTTCTAATGACTTCCATTTCTGACTGATCTGCTTCATCTAAGAGACATGTTTTACATTTGAAAAACTGTAAGATGTGCAAGAATTCTCTACCATTCTATGTTATACTTATGTGTGCCCAACAAACAATGCCTTTTCTTTTGATGCCATTTGTTTTCCACTATATATTATATTGGGTAGAAAAATAGATTGAGACTGTTTGCTCAAATTTATAAGAAAAAAATTTGAAGAGTAAAAATGCGATTGTCAATTCAGTTAAAAATGCTATTGCTTATGACTTCATATGAGAATATGCCAATAGATGAGGAAGCAACTGAAACAATGAATTTTTGAAACTTGAGAAATCATGCAGTATATAAATTGCAACTACTATCATTTAAAAGGTATTTGTATTGCATTTATGCACACTGACATAAAGCTATTCTACATGGTCATGGTGGTGCAAGTAACTTGATGAATGATAATTTTGAGATTCAAATTGATACGAAGAGAACATGAATTTTTTCTATTACAGATAGGGCAAAATTACTTTGATTTATTTTGACAAGAGAGAAATTATTAGCATTTCATAGGCTTTTTCATTTAACTTTTTAGAAACTCAACTAAATCTATAGTAACTTTCAGTAACTTAAAGGTCTTTTCTAACCTTGGAGTCAGCTACAAAACAACAAATGTTACATGATTCTACTTGTATGAGAGACCTAAAGTAGTCATATTTAGAGGTAGAAAGTAGCATGGTGCTTGCCAGAGGCTGGAAGGAAGTTAAAGAAAGGGAATTTTTTTAGGCATGCAATAAGATGCAATATGACACTTCAATATTAGTTAGAGGATAGGATGTGTCTTTTGCCATATTTTGTACTTTAGTCCAAATGAAAAATAAAAAGAAGAGTGCATGTGAAACAATGAGCACAGATATGATGGACATCTACTTTCTCAGTTCATGTTATCTTTTATTATTAGGGTAGTAAATGTTTTAGAAGGTCAACAGAACAATGTTAACAATCCATGTCTTAAATGGGTTTGTAGTATATTTATTACAGAATCACATTACATATTTAAAATATTTTCCAGCACCCCTAATTAAAATTTTATTATTCTAGGAGGAATTGTTGATAAAGATCTTCGTCACTACCTCAACTTACGATTTCAGAAGGGTTCTGTGGACCACGAACTTCAGCAAATCATTCGTGACAACCTCTACCTCCGCACAGTGCCATGTAAGTTCAACAGATAGTGTTATTCTCTTTCTGTGTGTATAGATATATGTTCAACTATATATCCATTGCTAAAAAGAAAACTTAAACTTGGTTGACTTTTTATGGTAGTGGACTTTGGGAATAGAAAAACTTATTTGAGATATGGGAGTTTTAAATGCAAAGGTTTATAACTGCAGTTATAGAGTTTATGATGAGTTTGTAGCCAGAAGAGATATGATTTTCAAGTTATAAAATTTAACTTACTTCACAAGCTGATATTGAGAAATATTCATTTTAGCCCAGGATATTGTTGATTAGGGTGAAACTCCACACTTGGAGACAGGAGAATCAAATATAATCTATTAGTTAAAACAACTACTTTGGGCAAACAGTCTACACAGTAACTCCCAACTTCATGTCTGGTTTGTAGCAAAGAAGTCTCACAAGTGATATAAAAAAGTATACCTTGTAGAGTAAAGCTCAATATTATGTAACTCTTTGAAAGTGATGCTGTTGAGTGTTGGGTACAAATTTCTTATACGCTACCTGTAGAAATCCATGAATAACAATTAGTAAAATGATAAAATTCACTAATAAACTTCTTATTACCAGCTTCATCTCATTTTAGAGTCTTCTATTAATGTTAGGAAAATTCAAGAGCTTTTCAAATCAGGTGCCTAGATCCTAGATAGATTTCAAAATCCATTTTCTTCAAAGTAGATTCCATGACCTCCCCAGAAACACTGCTTTGTGGATATTATGTGTATATTTTTTGCCTGGTTCTATTCTAAACTTTAATAGACTCCAAACTATGGGTTCTGGTATTTGATATTAAAGAAAGTATAACATGGTTAGGACAAATAAATAAAATAATTTAAAAAATTAATTCTGAGATTGTACTACCAGAACTATGTAAAAAGTATGGATCATTGATTATTATACTGAAAATACACTAGGAAGTGAAGTGTATAATTCAACACCTAATGCTTTTAACCTACAGACTCGTATGAAAGGTAGACTTTTGTCATTGTTAGTACTGAATGTTCATCAAAACAAAAATGTCAGGGCACCACTATCAAATATGTCTAAGTGAGAAGCTTGCTGATTGACATCTTGTCAGTCCAGCTGCTACCTCTGTCAGTGTATGTGAGTTAAATGGATAGACTTGGACTCTTGGTTTAAAACTAGAAGTTGAGAAAAGTGCATCCTTACATTTGTAAGTTTGACATTAGGGTGATGGGTACAGGAAGATGGATTAAAGTAAGTGACTGAACTATTTATAAGGTAACAGGTGGACGCATTTTCAAAGCTGTGATGTTGTCAGTGCAGCTGTATGAATTTATCTTTTGTGACATGAAAGAAAGGAGATCTGAAATACTGAGTAAAGAATCCAGGCACTTTATTATGTTTACAAGCTGAGGGAAATAAATAAGAGGCTGACATTCAGGAATACTTACACTTTTTTCTAAGGCAACGACACAAATAAGAAGTCTTAATTAAATAGGAAGATAATAGGAACAAATTTTGAATTAGTTAATTAACTTCTTAAATAAGTCTTCTCTCTTTATAGTATCAAATAAATAACATGATGAAAAACTAAATATTAAGGTAAAATAAATAGGCTTAAGTGTAAACATAAAGAGTTCCATGATGTGGTTTTTGTGCAAGGTCATAAATTCAATTAGAAATCTTGACTAGCTTTTATAAAGAAGGTGATTAGAAATTCAATGAATTTGATTATTACAACGAAACAATTATTTTTTGAATTTGTAGCCACTGCTCCTAATAACTAATTTCAATAAATTATCTAATGTTTCTTTTGACTTTGCATAAAAGTGAAAAAATTGAGCTAGAGTTGATTCTGACTTATACCATCTATAATAACTTGAATGATATCAATAATATGGATCTGGAAAATCAGCCATCTTCATTTACTACAATTTGTAATTAAATGTTCAGACATGTTGAGAGGGGGTGTAGCAAAAATGTGCTAGTAATATTAAAATCCTCACCATTACTTATGAATTTACATGATTACCCAATATGTCTATTGGCCTTGACTATGGAGTTGACATTTGTTAATATTCTCTGAGTCAAACATTTTTCATGTATTCAGAATCAAAAAGGAAATGGATTAACAGAGCACATTCCACCTCTCTTATACATACATACAAATATATACATCTCATTTAATAGGAGTAGGTCCTAGATAACACTGTAGAAACAAAATTGTACTCAACTTATAACTATGTGAGATTGGTTTAATATTTTTAAAGTCAAAACTCAAATGAATAATTCTACTTAATTCCACTACATTACTCCTCCACTAACTACCTCAACTGAAAGAGAAGAAGAAGAGTTTTGGAGAAATACTTATTTTTATTGGTTCCCAATAAGTAAGAGAGTGTTCTGAGGCAAGGGTTCCAGAGAACTTTTCTCTTCATATATGCACATGCACTCAGCCAAATCAAGTTAGAAACAACTTGGATTCTATATTGCCCTCTGATGGAAGCCTGGTTTGGCTGCTAGATGCTTTCTTAACTCAGCAGGGCTGGGAGGTGGTCAGTTTGGGTTTCACTAGGTCTAACTACAGATAATATAAATATCCCACCAATCTGTTCTTTACCTCATAAACAAGGGCTGGCTACATTTAGCCTTTTAATTTTGTTTCCTTAAAACTTTATCTCAGAAACTAATTAAGCAAAAATAATTTTAAAAGATTATTGAGCTAACAATAGTCTTTATAACATTACATAGGCTTTAAGTGTGCAACCTTATGTATCAACATCTGTATATAGTACATTAGGTTGATCACTAAAAGTCTAGTTCCTTTCTCACCATATATTCATCCATTCACCCATTTTATTAATCCCATTTTTTTCTTTTCCCTCTGGTAACCATTAATTTGTTCTTACAAACTAAACATTTATTTTTGTTTTATATAGTTCATTCATTGACTTTGCTTTTGACTACATATGATAAAAGTAATTTGGTGTTTGTCTATCTCCTTCTGACTTATCTCACTAAGCTTAATACCCTCTAGGTTCATCCATGTTGTTACAAATGTTAGGATTTCACCATTTTGTATATTTGAGTAAATTGCCTCTATACATAGAAGGAAGGATAAACAGAGAGAGATTGAGAGTGTCTTATGAGATCAGTCCATCATTCCTTCAGATTTATCGTACCGAAAACAATCTTAGAAATTGACTCTGTTTTTTGTAGAGCATAAGCCAGTTACATGACTCATAAATGTACACCTATCTAAGTCTTTTAGTTGAGTAATTTATAGAGAGAAAAGATTCTTAAGAGTTTCTTGGTATTCTTGTGAAAGTTAATTTTTTTTAAATAAATCTTTAAATTTTGTGAATGAATCTTCATATTAAATGTCCAGCACTGTGTAGGGATTTGATGTAATCAACAATCAGGAAGAGTGAGTAAACAATGATTAGATAAGCTGTTGTAATCTTAAATGTGATAAAATTAAGCAAGAATTGATAGAAAGATAGGTGGATGATATAGATGATAGGTAGGAAGGTAGATAGACAGATAGAGGACTCTAAAGATTTTAGAACATCCCATCATAGTGGATTCAATTGCCTTGGTAATATAAAAACGACAATTTCAAAAACACTAACTCAACCCCATCTATTTAGAGATTAGATGGAATTGTTTCGCCATAGCATGATATATGTATAAAGTTAAGGCAACTTACATTATCTTTCAGGAAATTAGATTCAAAAGTATCTGAAAGGTGAGGGGATGAGAGCAAAGGTAGTGCCAAGGGACACTGGAAATCTGGTGGTGGTTAAGTGTGGTATGAAAATACACAAAAAAAATATCTTTTGAAAAAATATATTTTTGATTTTTGATGTTCTGATAATTGCATTTGAAGTGTAAGTTGATGATATGCACTTAATTTTGTTAAAATAAAAATCAAAGTGTCTGAGGAAAATTATTGGAGTTAATACAGAAAAATAAGGATTAAAGACTCAAAATGAGTTTATATTGTTTTTAATATTCTACTGAGTATCATGATTGCATATAGTTAACTCCTGAATCTAATCAGTCGTGATTAAACTATGTTCCTTAACTAAGAGAAAAAATCATCACTTTCATTTATTGATAAAGTTCTGGTCTTTTTTATTTTATTAGAGATAAAAATAAGGTAAGTAAGTGCACAGAGATAAGTATCAGATACTTTTCCCCATTACACCAGATTACGTGAAAAAGAATTTCAATGACCAATTTTTAAAGTTTCAAAATGAAATAGAAGGTAATTAAAATTATACTTCTCTCAGAAAATAACACTTTGTCGTTTAGTGAGATGGTTTTATTAAGAAATACTTTAATTTTATTGGAAGCTGATAGAAATATCAGTGTATACAAAGTAAAATATAAAAATTAATAAAACTAAAGATCTAAAACTCTTCCACAAAAAGTGAATACATAGAAAAACATATATTTAAGATATGAAAGATATTACTTTTATGAAAGAACTGATTGAGGTATAACTCACCATGATGTTTCTACATATTAATGCACTAAGTCAGTATAACTCTGCCATTTTAAAATGAAGCATTGTTAAGAATAAAATTGTAGGTTTCTAATATATATTTTTGTATTATGTTATGCTGAGTTTTCTTTCATGATGAAACAAATAAGACAGGGTCTTTAAAAGTGATGGAAAAAAAAAAGTAATGGACGCTATCTCCTTTTATGAACAGTTACCTACACAACAAAAGGTTCAGTTATGGAGCACGTTGTCATCTCTCTTTCCTGATTATACAATCCCATATAAAACTATTATCACAGAACACTATTGGAGAGAAGCTGGTAACCACAAATCTATTTAAAAAAAAAGTCTGAAATTCGTACAGAACACTCTAGTATACTACATGGAGAAAATCATTTTAATTACCATACAAAAAAAACAACAGTACCTTTTAAACTTATGCAATTATTTATTAATATTCAACAGGCAATATGTTATCATGAGCATGAATTATTCTTTCTCATTACTCATAATTTTCATCATGAAGTTAAGGTATAATTCTGAGCATGTGATAAAAAGGAAAAGTGAAATAACTTGTAGATTATATTACATAAAAATCTTTCAATGGAATGAAATTCTCTAGGTTGAAAATAATCAAGAACACAATTATGCTATAAGAATGTCTTAAGCTATACACACTTTTGTTCTTCAATGGTAGGTTGACTGTAAGTAGACATGCGAGCCTCTGACTAGAGATATTGGATCCCACTGTCTATTAAACCAACATATTAAAACAGTTATATATTACACATCTGTTTCAATCTTAGCCTTATTGCTTCAATTAATCATCAATTTGGATGTTCCTTTCCAAAGCCAATTTTAGAATATGAATCATATTGCTTTCATAATTATTTCAGAATCAGATTGCCAGATTTTTATCCTTTGAAGATGATGTTGATTTTTAAAAATAACCTAATTATATTTGCTGCTAAGTGTTGAGAATAAGGGTCATTAGAGAATAAATATGTTATTAGCATTCTGATAAAAAAGAAGGAAGTCTGTAAACAAATGAAACCAAATTTCTTAAGATGTATAAGAAACTGCCCTGAAAACCTAGGGCAAACAATAAATTTCAAAAGCCTCTGAGCATAATCAAATACTTGAAATGATTCAAATTATTTACTCATTCATATATATTTTTGCTTGTTATATTTATTAAAAATGTGTTGCTACTTTACCCTGTCCCCTTTTTCACTGATAATAGTAAGATACAGTTTTCTGTCATGTATATAAAAGCATAATTTTTTTTTCAATGAATAAAATGAATGCATCTTCCCTGGTCAGATAGTAAAATTCTTTGGTTTGGTTGACAGAATACTCTGTAGGAGAGAATTGACTTCAAAATGTTGCTTAAAATGTAAAGTCAAGAAACATTAGAAGTGATTGTGTTGATTTGCCCATTTGACACCACATGGCATTACTTTTAGGAATAAAGAGACATTATCTGGCAGAGAAGACAAGCAATAAACACCAACAGTGAAGAATTATACTAATCATTCCAACCACATGAAATTCCCTTTGTCCTCATTTGATCAGCATTTTATATGACCCTGACCCAATAATACTTCCTTGTCTTTTTTTGTTGTGATTAGATTCCGGTTTATATTGCTTTCTCGCCTTCTTTTTCATAAAAAGGTATCTCTCTACAGGAAATCTGGGTTTGTGGGCCACAGATAAAGTGGGCAGATGGTATGTACACTATTGAGTTTCAGTAGTTTAAGCAACTGTCCCAAAGAAGAAATCAATACCTGAAACCATTTTTCCACCACGAAAACCAGTCAATATTTTCAATGGAAGAGTTCACCTTCTAGGGAGCCCCAGATCAGCTCCCTGAAGGTTTCAAAATTGTATCCCAGTGGTATGTAAGAAAATCAACAGATTTCATTGTATACTGCTGCAGTTTTTTAATAGAAACAATTAAGATTTTGTCCAGTTCATACCCAAGTTTCCAGAGTCTGCTAACTAGTACCTAGGCTGTTGGATAATTATGTAACTTAAAGGAAAATTATAGGCAGATGGAGATGGACACAAGTTTTATGACAAGTTTAAGACTAAATTTTTAGTAGTGGAGTCAATTTATTATTCAAATGTACCCGACAAAACAAGAAAGGAATGATCATTGTAGTTACCTATATTCTAATATCTAATGCACTTGTCAGTTATGTACACACTGCAATTTAACATTGCTAAAAAAAATGATGGGAAAAATAAAAAACCTTTTGACTTTGCCTACTTGACAACTGATTGGTGTGGGAAGACCAATGCTTGGAATCGAATGCTGGTAGTTCTGAACTAGGCTTTGCTGACTAAGCATGACTTTAGCAAATGCCCTAACCTTTAGGACTAGGATGAGAAGAGATGTAAAATAATTCTAATGGGTCTTTCTGCTCTAAAATGTTGTAGTTTTCTAATTACTCTGATTTTCATTACTTTATCATTATTCAAATCAGTTCAGCAAATTGGCTTAAATTATTCTGTGTATGGAATGTCCTTGATATTGAGCAGGTGTAAACAGCTTATGGAAACGGAAGATATATCAAATACAGCAGACACTTCAGGGAAAAATAAAAAGCTGGATTTAAATTAAGTGCAGTTCTGGATAAAACCAGTCATGCATGTGCTTTCAGATTTTTCTATGAATGTCAAGTTAAGGATGCCATCATAACAATGATGTTCCTTGAAATTTGCCTTCACTATTCATGAAATTCTGAAATATGGTCCAGTCTCAGTAAGTGGATGGGAAAATAAACATAATGAGAAATACAAAGCTTTTAAAATTGCTCTCTTACTTTAGAATGTATAATGAGTTGTGATGTGACAAAAACTTTTGAAGCATGAGGTGTATTGTTATGAAAATGTGATTGTAATCTTTACAATAAAATGTTTGACATGAAATATAATGTCTTCTAATGGTGCACTTTAATAAATGTTGCTTAATACAAGTGAATGGTCCTGGGTGGATGCCCAAATAGATCTAGCTAATAGAAAACTAAATCAGTACTCAGTACAAACTTCACAACACTTTTGACAAACTTGGGAGATTTAGAGGGTTTTGTACACTGGGTAATTAAAAAGTAAGGCTAATGCAGGATTGACAATCAATTCTACTAAAAGATGTGCATAGATCCTGCTATTCTTAGGTAAGTCAGCTATCTAGAATTGCAAGAATTCCCAGTTATTTTCCTAGTCTCTATTCCAAATTCTCTTATCTTTACTAGTTAAAGGTTAGTTTGCAGGAGTTGTTTTTTATACAAACAAAAAACAGCAATTTATGACCATTGGAATGAGGATAGAATTTTACCTGATGCTCAATACAACCCACTTGTATGCACAAGTGGTAATTCCTTATCTTGTCTTGCACAGGAAGACTGAATTAGGAAGCTTATGCAAGGCTAAATGTAGCTGTCTTCTCCCATTTTGGTAGGGTTTTTCATTCATTTTATCCTCTTCTTAATTGCTGACACTGATTTAAAAAACAAACAAACAAACAAAAAACCATGCAGGTCATAGAGGGCCTGAATATTTATAGGAAATTGAGACTTCCTGTCCTGAAATCAATGCATTTTAGCATTCCTGTTGGGGAATGGCCCCCAACCAGGGGCCAATCCTCAATATGGGAATTCATGAATATTAACAAGAACGGTTCTTAAAACCACAGTCACAACTTACTTAGGACTTAATACGTGCGAGAAATTTTTATCATAGATGATGTTAATGACTATCGATAGCATCCTTATAAGACTGATATTATTGTATGTTTGAAGATGCATAGAAAAATTGAGATGAGATTAAGAAGGAGGCCTGATGTCATATAATAAGTTAGTGGAGGAACAAGGATTCTATTCCAGGTGGATTGACTCCCAGCCTATATTCTACATGAGAGGTACTCTCTAGTGGAAACTGGGAAGTCACAAGCACCATGTGTTGCTTCCAACATGGTTTGGAGACATACATGTGATAGAAAAAGAGGAAAAGTGAAGAACTGTACAATCTGACAAATTGTCTCATGAGCATGAATAGTATTCTACAGTGATAGGTTCTCTGATGAGCATGAAATTCTAAATAAAAAAATATACATAGTTTTTTAATAAATTTTGAGAAGCAGCAGAATAGAGAATACTGCTTGGATATATATCTATTTTTTGTATCTAATGCTCCCATATGATCAGAAAAAATCATGAAAACAAATAGTGAATTACATAAAACCTGTAAATCATAAAATTATTTCCACAATTTATATGCAGCAGCCCCACTCATACTGTTTCTTCAAAAGCTCCAGAATAACCAGATCAGTAGGTGTTAGTAATTATTTAACAATGGCATGCCTTCCTGTTTTTATCTGGAGGTAACCAAAACAAAGACAGCAGAGTTTATTTTATAGTTTTTAACATTTTGATGGGGAATGCCTTTTCTTCTACTGAAGAGAAGCACCCTTCCCATCCTAGCATAACTGGTGTTCCACTGACTCAACTTTCACTGGTGACCCACTTCAGTGACAGCTTCTTATATCCTGAATATTCTACTAGCTCTTGGGCAGAGTTTCATGGTGACATAGTTGGCGCAATTAATTTGATCCCTTCACCCGGAACACATGGAACTGAGATGTTCACATGTGCCGTCCAACTCAAAAGTTCTTCCTGGCTTTTGTGAAAATGTCCCATTTCTGGCTCAAGGGATCCAGGTTAATATACACAGTGGTATCTGATGTCTACTAAGCATCTTAAACTATTGAGGATCCCATGAGTGGAGAGCCAACATTAACTTCTACCAAGCTTTCATATATCCTTTTATTGCTTTTAATGTTTAATCTTCTTTTTGTTGATATTCTATTCTCCAAAACAAAACAGTGTAGATGCACCATTCAGGTTTCACCCCAGGAAATAAAACCATACATGTATTTTAAGGAGGAAGGAATTTAAGGAATTAGTCTTTTAGAATGTTGCTAGACAAATTGGAAAATAGGGTTGCATAGTAGATCCTCATGGATAACACTCAAACAATATGGAATTGAACCACCAGGATACTGCTGCTTCCGAGGCGTCTATGATCAACGAAGTCAGAATTTAGAAATTTTAGGTGTCATGAAGCGAATATTCAAAAATTGCCTCTTGACACTTTAGAAACTGTAGAGTGGACACTGGGACCCTCCTACAGAAAACATTTCATCTCTAAGACCTTTAAGTTTGAAATAAAATATTACCTTTATTAAGGATTTTTTAGTAATAACCCAATAAGTGTCATAAATGTATTATTTTTAAAAAATTGTTTCAAGTTTTGAATTGCTCTTTGATTAAGCTATAGTTGAATACTAACAATAAAAATAATGCTATCAGATAGTAGTGAAAAAATTAATGTGCAGGAGTTTAAAGTAGGAGTTTTACTTTTCTAGTTGCAATCAAGCTCCTAATAATCAATTTTAATATGCTGACTGGTTATATAAAAGCCTCTAGAAAAATGCACTTGTTCTTTAGAAAATCAGGGTATGTGTATGTTATCAGTGTATTTTGGAATTGTTCTATTCATAGAATAAGATATTTTAAATGTATGTAATAGTTTATGTTCATTTTTTGTTCACATCTTTAATCTAAAAGGTATGAATATAACACTAACAAAATTTAATTCATAATATATTTCTCACATGAAAAAGTAATTGACAAAAGTTGCTTTCAGAACATAATTAAATTTGGAGAAAGAAAAAGAATCTTAATTAAAAGTGAAGGAGTGAATATATTATTTGAAGCACTACAGAAAATAATTTAGTCTGGAAGAAGAAAGGTGCTTTCAGCAGTAAGTGTAACAATATCCGTAAGCAAAGGACAACATCAGCAACTTTTTATATGTTTCAACATCATTTCTTTATCCCAAAGTTCATTAAGGAGTCATGCTATGATCCTCTTAGTAGAATCAAATGCACTAAAATTGTACATGCAATCAAAAGATGACTGAGTTCATTTTGGAAAATGCTTATTTTAACCATTATGTTGACATTAACATTAATTTCAGAAAAAATACATCTGTTTTTATGATATAAATATAAAAATTTAATCTTAGTTGTCCTGTAGACTGAGTATGGCAATATTCATAAAATATTATCACCCAAATCCATTGGTTGTAAACTGTATGATTGTTAATTCAAATATTCAATATACTTTAAAAAACTGTTAAATTTAAAGAGATTAAAATTTATAAACTCTCAGATATTGTAACTATTTTAATTCAGTTCAACTAATATTGAGAGTTACTGATGTGCTTATGACCAGCTGTGTGCTATCAATATGGCTAGAAATAGGCAAGAAAGTTCCATTATCTAGGGACTTATCCTTGCCTCAATTTCAAATATAGGTAAGCATATATCTGTTTTCTTATTTTAAAAGTGAATAAACAGAGTATATGCAATTAATTAGGTGAAATAACTACCCTGTTTCATAAGGTTTATAACCAGCCTGAAGACTTTGAGAAGTTATTATTAGAAAACCTGTTGAGTTTATTCCAAGGTATTTTTATGTAATTATAAATGGTATTGTTTTCTTGAGTTTCTTTCTGTATTTTCATTACGTGCATACAGAAATGCACAGGTTTTTTTTTTTTTAATATTAACTTTGTGGCCTGCCATTTTACTCTGTTTGACTTTTATTTCCAGCAGCTTTTTGCTCGAGTCTTTGAGGTTCTCTATGCATATTATCATGTCATCCACAAATCGTGATGGTTTCATTTCTTCCTTTTCTATTGGGATACCTTTTATATCTTTTTCTTGTCTAATTGTATTGTCTAAGACCTCCAGCAATATATTAAATAACAATGGTGAGAGTGTACATCCTTGTTTTGTTCCTAATCTTAGAGGAAAAGCTTTCAGTTTTTCTCCATTGAGTACAATGTTGGCTGTGGGCTTGTCATAGATAGCCTTTTGAAGAACATTCCTTCTAAACCTATTTTTGGGAGTTTTTAACATAAAAGGGTATTGCATCTTATCAAATGTTTTTCTTCATCTATTGATATGATCATGTGGTTCTTGTCCTTTTTTACTGATGTAGTTTATCACATTTATTTATTTGCATACACTGAACCTTGCATCCCTGAAATGAATTCCACTTGATCATGGTGTATGATTCATTTAATATGTTGTTGAATTCTGTTTGCTAGTATTTGTTGAGAATTTTTGCATCAATAGGTATCACAGATATTGGTCTGTAATTTCCTTTCTTGGTGCTGTCTTTATCTGGTTTTGGACCACAGAAATGAAGAACCTCTACCACGAGAGCTATAGAACATTGATAAAAGAAATAGAAGACAGCATAAAGAAATGGAAAGATATTCCATGCTCATGGATTGCAATAGTTAACATAATCAAAATAATCATACTGCCCAAGGCAATATACAGATTCAGTGCTATTCCCATCAATATTCCAAAGACATTATTCACAGAACAAAAAAAAAAAAAAAATCGACGTTTATTTGAAACTACAGATAACTCAGATTAGTAAAACAATCCTCAGAGGGGGAAAAAAATCTAACAGTGGAGGAGTTGTGCTCTCTGACTTCAAATGCTTCTACAAAGCAATAATAATCAATAGCATGGTATTGAAAAAAAAAAAAAAACAGAAATGCAGATCAGTGAAACTGAATTGAAAGCCCAGGAATAAACCCACAAATATATGGGCATTTAATTTTTGACAAAGTAGCCAAAAGCTTACAATGAGGCAAAGACATTCTCTTCAATAAATGGTACTTGGAGAAATGGATAACCACATTCAAAAGGTTGAAGCTAGACCACTACCTAGCAGCATACACAAAAATAAACTCGAAGTGGATTAAAGACTTAGATGTAGGGCCAGAAATCATAAAATGCATAGAAGAAAACATAGGCAAAGCATTTTGGACAGAGACCTTGGAGATATCTTTGGGAATTTGATTCCAATCTCAAGGCAAATAAAATCCAAAATAGACAAATGGTATTACAACAAAGTAAAAAGTTCCTACATAGCAAAAGAAACTCGCATCAAAACAAAAAGGCATCCAACTGTATGGAAACAGATATTTGCCTGTCACACCTCTGACAAGGTGTTAGTATCCAAAATATCCAAAGAACTCATAAAATCAGACTACAACAACAACAAAAAAAAATCCAGTTAAAAATGGGCTGATGACCTTAATAGATACCTCTCCAAGGATGACATACAGTGACCCACAGGTTCATGAAAAAATGTTCTGCCCCCCTACTGCTGGGGAAATTTCTGATGAAAACAGCGATGAGATATCCCTTCACACTTGTAAGAATGACTATCATCCAAAAAAGAAGGAAACGAGTCTGGAGAGGATGTAAAGAAAAGGGAACTCTAATTCACTGTTCATGGAAGTGTAAAATGGCGTGACCATTCTGGAAAGTAGTAAAAGATTCTTCACAGAATTCAGAATGGGAATTTCATCTGATCCAGTTATTTCCCTACTGGATATTTACTCTCAGAATGTAACAACACTTACTCACAGAGATAAATGCACCCCCATGTTTATTGCAGCATTATTTACAATAGCCAAGAACTGGAAACATCTAAATGCCTCAAAACAGATGAGTGGATAAGGAAGATGTGGTGTATATACATGATGGAATATTATATGACTTTCTAAAAAGGAGAAATTCTGCCATTTGCAGTGACGTGGATGGACTTGGAGAGAATTATGCTTAGCAAGATAAGCCAGAAGGAGAAATAAGACACCATATGATAGCATTCATGTGATATGTATAGAGATAGAAAACTAACAAATGCAATAAATTAAACAATATTAGACTTTAAAAAAAAAGAGACAATCCAAACAACAATAGACAATTAGTGGTGGGGGGAAAAAAGGCAAATCAAAGGGTACAGAAGAAATGGGGGTGGGGTGGGGGGAAATGAGGTAAAGAGAAGTAATTGTAAAATGAAGGAGAAAAAAAGGAAATGGTGGTAAACCTATTGTGTTATATACAGAGGTAGATTTACTATTATGTATACCTCAAAACAAGCTAATATTTAAATGCAATATTTCTTCAATAAAATCAATTTTAAAATAAAAATAAGATACAAATTTTTTAAATAGATAAATAAGTAAAAACCCAAGTTAGTTCATATTGTTTAACAATAATGATTAAATTTTTGGACTTGATGAAGAAATAGACCAAGGATAATTGCACTTAATCGAGCACTATGAATCCAGTTTTGGGAACTCTACTTACACCTGGTGTTACATAATCATACTTCATTTTTTTTTATTAGTTGGGAGAATAGGGAGTAAACAAAGCAGGAATAAGATCAGAAGAAAGTCAGTTACCTTGGCTATCCCTGAAGGATTCAAGGTGTTTTTTGATTACCCTGTAAACCTAGTCACAATTTCCTACTTTGAAGGCACTCATTTTTGACTTTAGTATAAATCTGGAGACTCCAGAATCTCTAAGCAAAGCTCTTAGACTAGAAGCAGTAGGTCTGTGACTTAGTTAAAATCTGGTAGCAAATGGAGCTTGTGGTTATTAGCGATACTTTTGTGATGGTACATTCCTGCCTGTGTTCCCAGGAAGCCTAGAGTTATATCAACCATGTAACCTATTAGTCCATGAGTGTTTTCTTAATTATTAAGAAGGCAGGGGGAAGATGGGAAATGAGGCTCAGCAAGTGGAAAGTGTAGCCCAGACCTTTAAATTCATAATTGGCAGCATCAGAGTTGAAACCTTATAAAGTTTTTCTCTTGATTATAAAATATGCACATATATTTCTGTATGTCAATAAGGTATGTACATATATCTATATCTATAGATATATAAAACATGACATGTGCTTATGTATATATTTTTCTACATGTGTGTATGTATATGTATACGTAGAGACAAATATATGATGAAATTTTTTTGATCAGTGAGAAATAAGACATAGACAACACATGTGAGTATTACCTGCATGATTTAGATTTAAAACTGAAGTTCAGTTGAAGGTCACATGTAGGTAATAACACTATACAGATTTTTAACCCAGATTAGATATCTGTTCAAGTATATTTATGTAATCTACCTAATGTATTAATTTATCTATTACTATCTATTGTATATATTACAGAATAAATATTTAATGACTGTGTATTTTTTTCAAAATAATAACCACTATAAAAATCAAATAACTATGAGCTGTAACAGCCAGGCAGGAAAACCTTCAGAGAAAAGGCAAATATTTTAAGTCATCCCTGGAAACTAAAGTTGAAGTGGTGGCAGGAGCTAAAAGGACATTCAGGTTGATAAGATCATTTCACTAATTCTCAGTGAGGTTGCGAGCATCAGAAGAATCGAAGTAGAATTTCTGTGTTTCAAGATTTTGGGTGGTAAGAAGATACAGATTTACAAAGTATTTTGAATCTGATTAGAAGAGTTTATACTTTATTCATTTTACTGTTTGTAGCATACTAAAGTCCACCTAATCTAAGTATGTTATATAGCATGACATCCAAGTAAGCTACTTGTATTTAAATCCCAGCAGTTGTATTTTCTAATTAATTGGCCTTAGTAAACTAATCTCTCTGAGATTCATTGCAGCATTTGTAAAATGGGGATTAAAGAGTACTTACTTCATAGAAATATTGTGAAAGTTAACGCAGATGCTCGTAACAGTGTCTTGCAGAAAGCAAATGTTCAATAAATTTGGCTATTATAAAAGTCCTTTTAAGACTTGCCCAAAATCTTGTATTTTGGGAAAATAGATCTAATAGTATTTGTTTTCAGTACTTTTGACTACAGTGATTTGTCTCCAAGTATTTTGAAAAGGAAAATATATGTCTTGTTGTTGCTATTGCAACTGCAGCTGGTTAGACTTAAATTATATTTACTGGGTAAAACCATCATTAACAGAGTTACTTTTATAATTCAAAATAATTCCTTTGCTAACAAAACTACTATAAGCAAACTGACCATAGAAAGATCTCTAAAGTGTGATTTTTCAGTTCTGGTGCTATTGACATTTTGGGTGAATAATTCTTTGTTGTGGAGACTTCCCTATGTATTGTAGGTTCCTTAACACCATCTTTCATTCCTACCTACTAGATGCAAGTACTCTATTGATTTTCACAACCAAAATATCTCCAGATGTTGCCAATGTCCTTTAGGAGAGGTAAAAATCTTCCCAGTTGAGAACCTCAGCTATAAGCAAAGAATATATTAATATGTGTCAAAGAGACCTAAAAAAAGGAAGGTCAAGTAGTTATGGGTTATTAATATCTCTGTCAAGTACTTGAAGAGAAAAATTGTCTCCATTGAATTTTAATCTTCCTAGTCTCTATGACAAGGTTATCTCAATAGAAAGAATGGTAGCAATAGGTTACCATCGACCAATATTAGAGGCCTAAAAGTCATACAACAGCCCCACAGTGTGTCTTTTTATCTGATGCTATTAAACTCAACTTGAGTTAACTTCTCTAATACTGACTATATTTCATCACAAATAGATCTACAGTGTAATTTTCTCCATGGAGCTGTGCCTAGTTGATGATATTGAATATGTATACAATATTCAAGGCCATGGCAGAGTAATTTTTCATTATGAATTAGTAAGTGAACTTTCTTTGTGTATCCTGGGTCAATATATGCATCATCAGTGCTTGGTCTCCCTTAATACTGATCAAAATAATTTTTCGGGCTTTAAAAATCAGAAAGCAGATTTTGAAGTTAGTAATCTAGCTGAAAAAAACTAGCTACTGGAATTCAACCCAGTTTGGTCATCTTTAACTTACATGTTCATTAAACACTGATTTATTATATGGCTGGCTGGAAAGATGGATAGATAGAAAAAAGGAATAAAGCACAAAGAAAAATCTGCTCCATGTCCATATGTACCTCTTTTTTGAAAACATATAAAAATATCTATGGGTATATTATAGATATGTTTATAGATGACAGATAGATAAATAGGTAGATACAGACAGAAACAGAAGGTAGAGTGCAGAGTAGAACAAGAAAATCAATAGCAAGTGAAATAAGCTGTGGTAGTTATATAATCAATGAAATCTGAGGTGAGTGAGGATAGAGTTAAGCAGGTTAGAAACAGTGGTGTACAACAGAGACTTCATGTGAGCCCCCAGTTACTTACTTAGAATCCCAGTCTAACCCCACCCCAATTCAATGCATATCTGAAGGCAAAAAGTTGGAATTTGGGGTACAGGAAAAATATCATGTTGGAATGATACAGGTATGTAATCTAAGACACAGATGAAGGAGTTCCTGCTGCTGAGAATACATGGCAAGGTTAAAGGATACCTTCAGATTCAATTACATGTTAGAATTTTTGCTCTCAGTCTGTAATACTGACAATAACTTCAAATTCATAGCCCATAACATCTTTAAAAAACATATGTTTAGGATTTTCTTTTCTTCCTTGCTTTATTGTACTATCTTCATCTTCCATCAATCCTGCAGAATAAAATGTTTCATGAACTTCATCCAGCGGCAGCCAAGTAAATCAGAACACTTCCCTTGAGAATCTTGCACCTTCCCTACTAGTGTATGAGACATCAGAGATAATTACAATCCAAAATATTTCTGTAATAAATATATGACAGGTGGTTAATCCTTGACTAGCATAATGAAATTCATCTAACAGCCAATTCTTTGGGGTAAAGGTAGTTTTTATTTACAGAAGGGATGAAAGTAGCAGTAAAATGATGCTATTAACGCAATTAGTGCTGATGTAATTAATCTGGTCATTTAGTCAATGAACTACAATGTTTTGCCCTCTTCCTTCCTCTAGATCAATCTCTATTCAGCGCTCCATGAATACTTATACTACACAGAGTTGAAAAATAAAATAGACAAAGCCTATGCATATACATTACTTCAGGGTTATAGAACTGTTTTTTGCTAATATTTATTTCAAACCTTGAATTTAGATTGCTGATTAAAACTGACCCAAATAAATTATTCTGTTACCATCTACCTACCTAAGACATACCTTATTTTTCCTTCTAACCCCAGTCTATCCTTATCATTATCTTGACTTTAACTCTGCACCTTGAGACTGACTCAAATTAGCCATCCAGGGTGAAAATCCAGTGATCTCCCTCGCCTCGAGCAATGATAGCCAACGGTCATTTCTTTATCCTAACGGAGTAGTAGATGCCTATAGTAAATGAATAGTACTTTCAGTAACAACCATGAGAAATAACAAGATATAAAATATTCAGGGTCTGTTGTCCTTCCACTTCATCCCTGCTTACCAAGCTTACAAAGTTTCAATTAGGCATTGAAGAAATGCAAATTGACATAAAATTTTAATTAATAAATTTAATTATAAGATTAAGAGAGGGGCTGTGTTTCTAAATATTTTCTACTTTTTTTCAAAGTTAACTCTCCATGTTATAATAGTTGATTTTCCCTATATTTTGGTAAATTTAGCAACTATGTTGCTGATTTTGTTCTAGTGGTTAAAATTTAGCTCACTTGAAATAAACTCTATAGACCTAATTAAACCAAAGTTTTGTTTCATTTGGGTTTCATTCCTTAGAAATAATCAAATCCTGATTGAGGGTGCATGTCATATATTTCTGTTTTGATTTGTGTATCTCTTTTTTGTATTAGGTTGAACCTTATAAATATTTCTGTACAATAAATGTATCTGAGGAAGCTATGAGCTGGTACCTTCCTTAATATCTTTTCTCCTGCTTCAGTAAATCTGGTAATAACATATTTCAGTTGATATATCTGTTACACCCAGTACCCATGTACTGTCCTGAATCATATTGAGGTTTAACAAGAAGAACTAAAACTTTTTAATGTTGAGCAATACATTAAGATTTATTAGTTATATCACAATATAGAATATTTTTCTGATTGATATAAACAAGTGTCCTTAATATGAAAGTGAACCCTGAAGCATAGCATATTAATCTCTGACTTGACTCCGTTTTGAAAATAAGTGAGATATATGATTATAAATAATTTCTTCCTTTGTACTGTGCTTATATGTCAAAGTTAAAGAAAAGAGTCAATATAAAGACTATGTTACTGAATTTTTCATCACTGCTCCTTGCTGGTTGTTTATTTTATTAAAATAAAAAGAGGAATTGTTTTAGTGAAATTCATATTTGCTATTCTATTTTTACAATAGAAGGAGCTTTCCCATTAATGGAATGAAAAGAGAATGAAATAAGGATTCTACAGTTTTCTATGAAATTTTAATCTGATTCACGTCTTGACCTTAATCACTTTAATCAATTAGATAAATCTGTGACTCAAAATGTTGGTTTATTATGGATGAAACAAAGAGCCAATTGTCCTTTAGTCTTTAATTAATGATAAGCCTTGAAAATATGATATATTTCAATTAGACTCCATGCAGAATCTAGAAGCATAGTTATCAACATATACAGAACATAATCAGCATTAAGTTGTCAGATTTTTGCTGCATTAATGTCGTCAAATAGATGTAATCAGATGCTCTTTCCTGAAATCAGTTATTCTAGAAATGATTTTAACAATTAAATTTGTATTCTTTAGAATATATATGTACATTTTTTGCAACTCAATATCCTCACTTTTCATTGCCTATAACCATGAAGTCATGTAAAGCTATAAAATAAAATTTCACCTACTTGCCTTTTTAGAAGTGTCACATTATTCATCTTCACATATTTTGTATTGACTCTATGAAAAGTAATGTCTTCCAAGGTTCAACTTTGAGGGCATTTTTTGGTTTAACAGCAAGTGCTCCAGATTTTAGGACTGTTCCTTTATTTCTCTGGTACATTCTTGTCCCTAATCTTTGGACTGGAAACACATATATACCATCTCTCCCTTCCCTGACTCCTGCCTACTTACAGGTAAGAGAGTATATTATCTTTGTATTCAGAAATAGAAAATTTCATAGTGAAGTATTAACTGATAGAAGAACTAGAGACAAAGTTAGAGAAAATTTAAAAAAGACAAAAGAAAACAAAAACACCTTTGTATGTGATAGCTAGTTTTATGGTAAGGTCAAAAAGTGTAGGGATTGTTTTCCACCTGAGTTCTAGTGTTGGGTCCATGGCCTAGGGTCAGTCACTTTAACTATGGGGACCTTAGTTTGCCCATTTTGCAATAAGGGTATTGTATAACTATTGTTTTCTTGAGATGTAAGGGAGTAGATAGAATAGAAACCACATTGATGGGTGAGAGGCAGAACAAACAGAGTGAGTTTATGGAGCAGGAATGAACGTATTTCCCCATCAATGACCTGTCAAATAGACCAAATCTGAGTTCAGAATGTTCTTGCTGTTGCTTGACTATTTATCTGTTTATTTATAGACTAAATTTTAAATATACATATGATGAATAGGTTGAATGAGAGATAGAAAAATGAAAGCACTTAGTCTTTGTACCTCATTTTTCTTATATCCAGAATCAGAATCTTTATTTTCCTTCTTAAGCATAATGTTAAGATTAATTAGTATTCATGGAAAAGTACTTTGAAAATGAAAAATGTCATTTAAGTACTAAATAGTGTTGCTTCAGCTTTGGTTTCTTAAAATACCTAATTCTTCATTAGTCTTTGTAAATGTCCTTTGATGTGCATCAGAGAATTTATAAACATGGTGTCATAACCGATGGCTTGTGACGAAATATAATCTGTATACAGTGTTACTGCCATACTAAAGACTGATTGAACTGTATGGAAAAACATTACTCAGAATCTTCTATAAGGATATCTTCACTATATCTATCTATCTATCTATGTGTATATACACACACATACAAAGATGTCCTTGCTATGCATAATGATTATAATGATTAACTCTTCTATAAATTAGAATTAAATTAAAAGGAAATATAAATCCACCACTGTGCCATAGCCTCACCTAATTATTCTGCCATGACTTCAAACATTCCTATTTCATTTGGGGCACCATGATTAAGTATAGGATTATATCGGTCCTCTAATGCTGCAGGCAAATCCACTTCAGTGTACATCAGGAGAATATTTGAAATATTAAATTATTTTACACAAAATGAAATGATTTATTATTGAAATGGAAATAGAAAAATTACTAAGATTAAATAAATAATGCTTACCAAGTGAATAGGGACAACATTATTGCCTGAGTTAGTAAGGTAGCCTTTCTCAATTGAGAAAGTCTATATCTCTTACAGTTCTTTGATACTTTATTACTTGGCTTTACTCCCTATTTTTTTCTGTTGTTCATAGAATATTAATAAGCAACTCAAGCAGTGGAATTGGTATTACAAATATTTTCTTATAAGGATTATATGAAGATCAAAATAGTTTTCGCAAAAGAAGCATTCTACTGGACAGTATAATTGAGTCTACTAAGTTAAAAATATTTAGTACCTTTAGTAGATAAACAAATTAATAAATATAAGGAAATACACTGAAGTAACAACAAAACCAAGACTACATCATTATAATTTCCAAAGTAATTGGTAATAATTATTGAGGCAATTACTACCTTAGAATTTACTTGAGAGTAGGGTAGTGACATTTATGATTCTAAAGAATAACTATTTGAAGAGTAGAAATATTTGTTTAGAAAGCGCTTCATAAAGGAAGTAGTAACTGTCTATATGTAAAGATTTTGGAGTATTAAAACTTTAGTAATATATATTTTCTCTTTGAAATTTGAAATTACATTATTTTGCTGTAGAGAAATAATCATTTTGTGAATCAACATCCTAAATGTTAAAGCCATTTCCTTCTTCTACTGGGTATAAATAAACATTTATATTTTATATGAAAATAAGCCATAAAAGCTAAATGGTTTAAGAAACACGTTTATTTCCTCCTTATAAATCTTACATAAAAATGTAGCATTGAAGAAAAAGTTCTTTTAACTGGTAAACAATAAATAAATGCAAAAATTTTCACTCTTTAGCTTCTGATATACATGTATCTATTAACTATTTTAAAAACATTTAAAATCATCTATAAATACATATGAGGTACAGAGATATCAAATAATTAGTGTAGTAATTTCCAAATAGTAATTGCTTAGTAAACTCAGATCCAGAATGGGCAAATTCTCATTTAGAAAGATTTATTACCTTTGTAATTATTGTCATTTGTACACTAGTCAGCTTTTAAGAATGTATAAATTAAAAGGTAATATATTTACTAGAGAAAACAGTTGTCCTCCAGGGAATTTACCTTCCCAGAGAATATAGTATAGGTATTTAATCAGAGAAAAGGGGGAGATAAGTACCTGAAATAAAGTTGGAAACTGGTAAAAGTTAAAACATTCTCTAAGAAATCAGGTTAAATTATAGAAATGAATTGCAGAAATGATAGGAGTAAGTAGAGTGATATCCTAGAATAAACATTTTATAAAAATGAGCGGGGCAAAAAAGAATGGAGCTAAACTGAGTGGCCTGAACTTGTGTATGTATTATTTTCCTGCTGCTGCTGTAATGAAGTACCAAGACTTAATGGCCTAAACGACATAATTTAGTATCTTATATTTGGGGGAGCAGGGATTCAGAATTTCACTGGGTAGATATTGTGATATCAGCATTGCTCCTTTCAGAGGACCTGAGGATAATTCTTTTTGGTTCCCTTTCCGGCTTATAGAGGCTGCCTTCTTTCCTTGACTCATGACCCTTTACTACATCTTCAAAGCCAGAGCATAGTATCTTCAAATCTCTCTATGATTCTGAACCTCCTACACCTCTGTCAGATTCATATATTGGTACTCTCAGGTGGCTTAGCAGTTACATTTATGACCTCTATTAGTGTAGTCCACATATATCCCAAGGACCTATGTTTATGACCCAAGGTTGGGGGAGAATAACCAAGATGAGCAACAAAATAAAATAAATGCTTCTTCCTTCCTGCTTGTTTGCCTACTCACCTTCATTCCTTCCCATGTGGTTATACTGAGCCCAAAACAAAACAATATGGGATTGTTTCCTCTCCAGAGCCTTAATGTAATCAATCATGTCTACAAGTCCACTTGACCAATGAGCTGCCACAGTCACAGGCACTGGACACTGGGATGTGGACATTGTGTGCTGACTGTGGGAAGTGATGTATTATTCAGCCTAACAAAGTAGATAAATTGGAGTTGTCCCAAAATCTAGACATCAAGATCAGAAACAGAAGCCAGGGAAACTCATGGAACCATTGCCTGTGAGTTGTTGGCTCTGGATTTACAAATGACCCATCTTAGCTGAAAGATAGGTTGTATCCTACATTGGTTATCTCCAGATTATCTTTTTTTCAACATCAACAATCATTTAGGCCTATAGGCAATAGCTCTTTTCCTGTATTTTAAGTCATTATTCTCCTTATCATTATCATTGTCGTTACCATCATATGTCTTATAATGTTAGACATTGACCATTTGTTAATGTCATTACCAAACAACAGAAGCAACTCCATAATACCAAAAAGGAGAAATTTTTGTTGGGTGTTTCACTGATCTGTTCACTTAGAAAACATTCATTGACTTCTCACTATGTGCTCAAAACTACTCTGGGCACTGAGAGTAAAGCAATTAAAGCAGATGAAATTCCTGATCTCATGAAGCTTATAATTTAGTGTGGCAAGATGGACAAAAATTAAGAATTTGACAGAAAGGGTATGTGTTATGAGAAAAATAAGCAAAATGATAGCAAATGCTAAATGTGTGGGGAAGACAGGAATGTGTGCACGTTCCATTTTAAATAGGGTTTGTCAGGAAAGTTATATATGAGTACAGACTGAAGAAAGAGAACAAGGATACACAGATGTTGATTTATGATACACACCTGAAATTTGTACAATATTGTAATGCTATGTTATTTTAGTAAAAAATATTTTTAAATAATTTTTAAAAATTGATCCTAAAGAAACAATAACTAGCCATGATAATATCTAAGGAAGGACTATTTAGGAAGAAGGAACAAAAGCCCTCAAGTAGGACTGCACCTGATGAGTGGGTATGAAAACATAAAGGGTGTGACATTTGCTGTAATGGAATTGAGAGACAAGGTGAATGGTAGAAGCTGAAGTCAAGGAAGTTTGATGTATATAAGGCCACATAGGCTATGATAAGGACTGACTTTTTGTTAAATGAAATGTGAAATTAATTGAATGCCTTATACATAGGAATAATATTATCTGCTTGTGCTTAAAGGAGTAATTCTGGTTGTATTTTGAGAATACTAAATAAGAGTAGGAGTGGAAACAGGAAGACTAGTTAGGTTAGATGACTTGCAAGCAGAAAGCATGATGATTTACATCAAGTGGCAATGGTGGAATTTGTAAGAGGTGGTTAGATTTTGTGTATATTCTGAAGTATATGCTGATGGAGTAGATGTTCAGTATAATAAAACAAATGAGATGTTAGGATAACAACAGTTGCTCCGAGCATCTTAACTAAAGATTCTGTTTTAATGAGATGCAAAATACTATAAGAGGAACAAATTTGGGGTGGGAACTTGGGTAATCATTTTTGAGTACATTAAATTTGAGAGATTTATTGGACATTCAAGTGGAAATTTTGAGTAGTAGTAGCATGTGAGTCTGGAGTACATCTGAGTCTAAATTGGAGATAGAAGTTTTGAGGACATCTACAGAGAGGTAATATGAAAATCTGTGTAATTAGATATGATTATCTAGAGACAGAGTGAGTATGTTTTTTTAAAAAAATTACTAGGACTGACTCCTGGATATTTTAAATGTTAAAGCCAGAAATACAAAGGGATCCAGCAAATAAAATTGAGTAGTAAACAAAAATCATTTCAAAAAGGAGGAAATAATCATTTTGACAAACACTACTCTTTGGTCGAAATATGAAAATTTGTGCAATTAGAAGACAAATCTTAAAGTCATGTTATATAGTAAGAGAATTTTTTTTGCATAGAATGGAAGTTATATACAGTAGCTTTATTAGTATCTAATAGGAAAGGTGAGGATGGGACTTTAATCATCCTCATCCTCAACAACCTAGCCCTTGACACTGGCCCTTGGTTGTAGAAAGAAAAAGTATCATTGTAAAATCACCAAAAAAGACATTCTTTGCTAATCTTAGAAAATATCCTTGTAAAAGGCTTAACATGGAAAAAGTTAACTGCTTCACTCTTAAAAACCTTCAAAAACATCATTAGAACAGTGCTTTTCTTAATACCTAGAAAATTATAGTCTCCACATAAGAACATTTTCCTCTTGACAAGAGCCTCTATCTCTTGTTTCCGAAATTTTCTGTTAAAACTGAATCTATTCCCTAAATATAAAGCATTATTAATAAAATATAATTCAAACCACATCTGTACTTTCTTTTTACTAACCACATTTTAATAACTAAGAAGAAATAGGACATTAATTTTAACAATATAACTTGCCTAATTCAATATATCTCAAAGATTATAATTTCAACATATAATGAATATTAAAGTGTTGAGATTATATTTTTTGGATTAAGTCTTTGAAATTCAGTATTATTATAAATTTACAGCATATCTTAATCCAGACTAACCAAATGTGTCTATGACTGTATTATTAGCTAGAAAAACCTTTCCAATAATTCTGTTAATAAATTTTACTTACTGAGTATAACTCAGTGGGGCTATTGATAGCACTAGTATTTCCTTTCTACTTTAACCCTCTTAGACTTTTGAGTCACTGTTAAAAAAAATAATAAAGAAAACTGAAAGCAAGCCAAGAACGAGAAGATGAGTGACCTCTTTCTCTTCTAATTAGCTTCAATAGGTGTTTCTTAATATTTTTATAAATGTATAGAGTAAGCAAAGTTCATGGTTATAGATTATGGTGATGTGATTCTAATTTCAGGTAGGGACAATAGATCAGGTATTGGACCTGTTTTAAGAAAGATAAAGTGAGACCCTAATTGAAGTTATGATTCTGGAAATGTCCATGCTAGTGAAGAGAATTAGAAAACTGCCTACTTGGTGAAGGACTTGTCAGGGAACCTTGTTTTTGTCTGAAACTCTAGGTAGTTAAAAAGGGAAGCAAACTTTCATGGAAATATGTACTCCAAATTTTAGAACATGAATTTATAAACCTGAAATTACACTATCTATATAATGCAGGAATTCAAAGTAAAGGCTGACTTTAGATAAATTATCTGTAGGAACAAATACAAATATATATGTAATTAACTTCCATTAACCTGTGTACATGTACTCCCAAAGAGAAAAAAATAAAATTTGTCTCTTAAGAGTTAAAAATAGTGAGTAACTATACCTGGGAATATTTATTTTTGATAGACTTAGATACAACAAAAATAAATATTAATAATATTCCAGTAACTTAGCTGAATAGGACAATTACAAAAAATGGCATAAAATTATTGTGCTTAAGCTTATTAGGAAATAAAATAAATTGAAATCATAACTTAAAAATAAACACTGCAGAATAAGAAGAGGCAAACTAGATTTCATATCATTTTCTGTAAATGAAAACAAGTATAAAAATGAAAGTTTCAATGAATGTGTTTAAAAGATATCAGAAGAAAGAAGTCATGAACTGGAAATTTTATCAGAGGAAATCATTCAGAAATCATAGAGATAAAAATATGAAAGAGAAGACATAAGTAGAGTAGAGGGATTAAACTTCTATCATAGTTTCTTAATTTTACAAGAATTGATTTTAAAAACTAGGGGAAATGGAGAATAGGTAACATTTAAATATGTGATGTATAATAAAAGATGCAATTCTGTTATTTTTAAACCCAACAAGGCCTGAAGAGGATAAATAAAAATAAGTCTGTAATAGTAAGAATAGAAAAGTATAAGAACATCCACAAAATAATTCTTAAAGGCAAGAATAATTTTTAAATTACTTGTAAACGGTCAACAATTAGACTGTCAACTTTTCAACAAAAACAATAAAGACGAGGAGTTAACAATGTAATTCAATGTGATGAAAATTGAACCATGAGGGAGATAGAACCCAGAACAAATGTGTGGTTTGCAAGAAATGTGGGAATGCGAGAAATAATGATGGGCTAAGAAATTGATAAATCTGAATAGAAACTTAATATAAAAATCACAGCTAAAATAATTGCTGTCTTGGGGATATTGAAGTGTAAGAATTAAATATGAGGCATTTTTAGTATCCAGAATGGAGAGTTATGATCAGAATTAACATAGACTCTGGATTATGTGAAAACAAAAATCATGGTTAACTTTCTAGTTCAAATAAATATGTATGGTAGAATTTTAATTACAATGAAATATTGTATTAGAATAGATCGTGTACTAAACAACAAAGTGTGTCTCAACATATATGAATCAAACCATATCACACAGACATGTCCTCCTACACCAAAGAAATAAAATATTTATCCAAAATCTATCATTTGAAAATTAAAGAAGACACTTTTCAACAATTTATGTGTCTGATGAAGAACTACATAATGAATATCTTGTAATACTAAAATAGTACAAAATAGCATGTATATACATATATATATAGAAATTTGTGCGCTGCAACTATTGTAATGCTTAGAAGACAATTTGTAACTTAGATATATCTAATAGAAAAAGATAATTTGTATTAAAGTTGTATGACTTCTGTTTTAAATTCAAATTTTCTCTTTCAAGCAAGATAAGAGTATATATATATATATATATATGTAGCTAAAACAAATAATTATTCCAAGAGAAAATAAACAATAGAAAGAGTTTTTATATGATCTCAGTAATTTGGCTAAAGTAACCCATCCAGAATTGTGTGAGAAGGCCACCAAACAGAGAAAGTGTGACCCCTGCTCTGAATTCTTTGCTAGTTAACGTTTCTATTACTGTTTCCCATTTTATAATAGTATATGGCAAAATTCAATGACAACATGGGTCAAAGTGTTTTCTTAGTGTCAGACAGAGTTTTTGTCCTCTAATTCTACTTGGTGTTCAATCAGAATTTGCTTCACTTGGTTCTATTTAATAGAACAACTCCTCTGACTCTGGCTGCCTCAATGTAGGTGATAAACAAGTGCGTGATCTGTACTACAGTCACTTAGTTTTACTTTAGATTATTTAGATCTCAGAATTATTCACTTGGATTTATAGTGTCATGTTGATATTTGACTTGTTCACTTTATGATGTTCGTTTAATAATAATTATAGTTAGATTAGCTGTTTATTCTGTTTCAGGTAATATACAAGCAATTTACTAGATTTGACTCATTTATCCATATTATGTAGGTATAATCATGATCCCGTTTAACAGATTAGGAAACCAAAGAGCAAGACATTTCCTACTTCTACTAAAAATCATATAACTCTTAGGTGGGGGTGTCAGGATCGAACCGTCAAACCCAGGCAGTCCAGCACCATAGTTTTTGGTTAACTAAATTCTTCTCATGTGGACAACCTGGATGTAATTCTGGACACCTCCACTTATGAGCTGTGTGACAATATAAGAAATACGGATATAAAATACTAAGAAAGGACAATTGTGGTGTTTCGATTTTGTCAATATACTTTTAATTTTAGAATAGTTATGGATTTATAAGCAAGTCATAAATGTACAATAGACTTTGGCCATATATTTCACACCCAGCTTTTCCTGTCTTTAAATCTCACATTGGTATGGTACTATTTTAATCATCTCCTATCCCCTGAATTGGTAAGAGAGGAACTGCTACTCTAAAATTGTGGGATGACTGAACACATGATACTTGGCACCAGAAAAATTAGATAAACAGAAGTTAATTAGTCACATATATTCAATGCCTGAAAAAGGATATTGCATGACCCTCAGTGCCACACAAAGACTACACTTTTCTTTTTGTTGTCTCAAAAAAATACATTGGCTATATTTGTATGATTCTGTTTCAGACTCACTATTCTGTTCCATTGATCTATGTGTAAATTCTTTCACCAATAAATCATTATACTGATTATAGTAAGTCAGCATTGGCTATTGTGAATCTCCAGCTTTGCTCTTCTTCAGGATTATGATGGCTATTATGGGTAGTTTTGCCCTTCTAAATAAATCTTAGACATTTTCATAATATCTACAAAACAGCTTATTTAGACTTTGCTTGTATTGTATTGAATCTGTCAATCAAGTTGGAAAGAATTGACACTTAACAATATTATCTTCTAATCCATGAACACATGTAGAATTCATTTTCATTTTTAGTTAGTGGTAGATGCTAGCCTAATAGTATCAGGTAGGTCAAATAATTTTATTCCTTGAGAAAGGCAAGACACTTCATAAACTGAAAAGGAGATTCCTGGTCAGGACTTGTTGCTCAGAGCATCCCTAGTAGCATTGGCAGCATGGTAACTGGATGCCAAATGTAACACACTTTCTTAAATGCTTGCCTTAGGTATCTACAGGTAGAGAAAGAAACAGAGCTGATACAGAAAAATGAGGATTGGCCAGAGGTTACTATGATAATAAACTGAAATTGAGAATGGTCTAGTAACCTGTGATCTCAACTTATATACAACTTATATACACATATATGTGTGTGTGTGTGTGTGTGTGTGTGTGTGTAAAACACACACACACACACACACAGTGGGGAAACCACAAAAATGTGTTCTATTACTCAGGAGCTTGAGTATCTCTTCTTCCTATTTTGGCACTTTTCTCTCCAACGGCCTCATTTATAGGGAAAGAGGAAAGAAAGACACTTGGAAAAATAAAAGGGAGGAAGAAAAATTTATTCAGTTGATAAAATGTACTTATATTATAGATTTTATGATCGATGAAACAACTAATGAAAAAAACCTAGCATCAAATTCTCTCAAATCCATCACAGAAAATCTTTAATTATAACTTAAGATGTAACCTCAGATTCCTTTCACAAAGAACTGGAATGCTATCCATCAATCTACCTTTCCATCAATCTACCTAATGACATCATAAGAGGCCTCTTTGTGATATTTGTTCATCATTTAGCTTGAGCAAAAATAGACATGCAAGCTATAAACAGAGAAAGCAGTACAAAATAAAAGCAAAATAAATAATTTTCAATAAAACAGTGATTACACCGGGCAGGACATACAGAACTCTTTGCAAATAGAAAGTGCAATCATGAAAAAACTAATTGTTTGCTTTGAAAATCGAGTGGAAATTGTGCTTCTGCATAGATTATGTGTTAGCATTCCCACAAAATCAAAACACTTCAGAGAATATTTTCCTGGGATGTCTTATGACAATAAAAACATCCGCAACCTTGGTCTAATTAGAATTATAAAGACCAACGGTGACCATTTTAGCATATCAGATTTTATGCCTGAAACTTGGGAGGAAATATTCAGTATACAGGCCAGAATTGCTTACAAGGAAAACCTTACTTACACACACACACACACACACACACACACACCAACAAGAAAGCCAAATCACTTATTCTTTACTTCACTTGATTTTCACATTAAATGTCTACCAAAGCAAGCATTTGCTTCTATTCTAACAAATATCAGATAATTTATATGAATTGAACTTATTAGGAAATGTATCCAAAAATACTTCTGCCAGTAGCTGTAGACATGCAATATCATTCTTGACAAGAGGCACTAGAACTCTGATATTTAATTTTTCTTTTCCTTCTTTTATTAAGAAAGGGTGTAGACATGAATGCAGGTCAATAGGCAGGCAAGCAGGAAGACAGAGGAGGAAGAAGCATTTTATTTTATTTTTATTTGGTTGTGACCCTGGTTGTTTCCCCCCAGACCCAGAACTCAAGCCTAAGGATATATGACCTGTGTTCCTTTGGAGGTGACTGACCTAACCACTGCTCCATCAGGATGCACCAAATATTGAGTTTTTTGTATAATCAAATGTGTAGCTGTAGTAAATTATAATTTTCTGTGTAACTCAAGTGACTAAATATTGTTTGGAATATAAATCATATAATATTGTTTGGAATATATATTTTACATAAAGATATTTAATATATCAATCCATCATTATATTGAGTTAGTAATTACTATTGAATCTATCTTAATTCCTCAACCATGATTTGAAAGTTCTCAGAATTATTGTAATGGTAATAAGAGTAAGATAATAGGGAGTAATTTATGATGTGGCTAACAAATCTAATATGTCATCTCACAATTAGAACATAACAAGAAGTACCCTTTCCTCCTAAAAATATACTGTATTAAGAAATATACTTTTAAAATATATGATGAGTAATCTTTATAAATATTTTTCAAGTGTGACCATTAAGAATATTTAAGAAAATTGGAAAAGAAAATTGGAAAAGAATCTAAGATTTCTGTGATAGAAAAAGAAAATTATTCCTGGAAAGAAGAATTTTATTTGTTTGTTTTCATTAGGAAATATAATGTAGCAGGTAATAGATACACTTTTTTATCAGCAATCACATTTATTCTGTCAGTTAATGCTAATTGCTTTTTTTACATCTCTGCTTACAGATGAAAGGTTAATGGTATTTAGAAGTGTAGACTTTTAAGTATTATGTTAATGCTAAAATATTTAATTAAATGAAAGTAAATCATGATGTAGCTGGGTTATGAGAGATTTGATAATCTTATCATCTCTTCTTTTTTAGGTGATTTGGCATGACAAACACTTTCAGAATTCAAAAAGTGATACTTAAAACTTTACCATGCCGTTAGCATTCCTCTTTCCACACCCAGCACACATCACAGTGTGGGAAAAGGACTGAGGAAGCTATGCCTGACTGATTTCTGACCTCCCAGACATTGATGTGTTAGCTTGAACTTCTTTCTTGTAAACCTCCTTTTTCTGTGAGCCTGGTTGACAGTTCAGCTCTTTTGATAGTGCAGATACACTGTCACAATATTTTCTGAGGTAGGAAGAGGACTTAGCCTCTTTTTACCTCTCTCCTCAGTTTACCAATTTTATGAAATAATTTAATCTTTTATCTTTGCCTAGGTAAGGAAATTTTATAGCAAGCAGGTAGGGAGAAATGTATTTTCTATAGCTGATAAGCTGTCGTCTGGTTAATAGTAATATACAAATTTATTTCATAGGTTTATTTGTGAAATGATAGAATAGGTGGACTCAATTTAATTTGAAACATTGTGAATTACTATAAATTTGACATGTTATGATCATCATAAACAAGAAATATTTATTCACTGGCAATCCAGTGGTAGGTGTGGTGTGAAATATAGATTGAGATGTAATTTCAATATCCTAAAATGAATATAGCATTGTAAATTAAATAAATGATAAATATGACTATAAAAAGCAATCTTTTCAAAGCAATCTTTTTTAAGCAAAGACTACTGAAAATTTTGTGGTAGATGTGGTCTGTTATCACATACTTAATGAATAGTACAACTACAAATCTAAACAGTATTTTTAAATCAAAGTTACCTCAATTAAAAAAAGGCGCAATCAAATTGCTGAAATTTCAACACATATTTATATTTACAAAATGGGGTAGAATAATTATGTATCAGAGTGTTGTATTAAATGAAATAACATACACACATTTTTTTTTTAGTGAAGTACCAGTCACATTGCAAAACATTTAGGTGATATAAAACCTTAATATTTGTGTAGGTCAGTTTTCTTACCAGAGGTTAAAAATATAATTGTATATAAGGCTTTTTTTTTTTTTACTTAGAACACTGGGTAGCTTAACATAAACATCAAATGAGGAATCTGGAGCATGAGGAGGTCATGACCAAATAACTTGATCAGGGAAACGGTAGAAGGTGGATTATCCTTATAGAATGATGCCAATCTTCATGAGTCTAAATTGTGGAACTAGCATTTCAAAACTATGACATTTTGGGCAGGTTATAATATAATACATGCCTCAGTTCCTTTATTTTTAAAGTGACTATGATTAGAGTTATCTACAGAATAACTGTGCTTTTAAAATTTATCCATGAAAAATACTCAGGATACAGTAAACACTAATGAATATTGATTGTCATTACCATTACTATGAATTATGAAATGTAATATTTTCATTTGTTGTTGTTTTGAAGATGAGTCAATTTCAAATCATTTTTTCATAAATCATCTAACAGATTAATTGGAAAATGTATTGAAAGGGATAGGATTACCTGAGTAAAGTGCATATGAAGGCAATTAAGGGTAAATTTTTTTTACTGTAAGTTGCATAGAGAAAAGAAATAGAGATATCACTGTACTAGAGATTGGGGCTAAATATTGTAGAAGCTGTAGTTGAAAAACATGGGTCGTTTGTCCATATGAAACTTTTTGCACCCTCAAAGGTTAAAACCTATAAATACAACTTATCTCAATGAAATACATCATGATTATTAAATTATAGAAAGGACAAAGCTTAAAGAGAATGTAATTGTGAACTAACTGAAAACGGAAAACAAATTGATTTTGTAGTTCTTAATCTTATGTAGTTTTTCTCATAGATGATAAATAAAATGCTTTCTTTTGTAATTTAAGTTAATTTTCTAAAATAATAGAGAACAGTTTTTAAGAGTGTATATAAAATAGCTGATCACCAATACCTTATGAAAATCAGATAAATAGAAAAAACCTTATATTTCCATTCTCATGATTATTTCTATCTGCTAAGCACAATGTAGATTAAAGTAAACCTATGTCAAAGTGTTGGAACAGATGCTATAAGATGATGAAGGAATTTCTCTGGCATATTGGAAAACTATCTTCTTTATTATTGTTTATAAATGGAACTTGATCCATAATCCTGCATACTTTCTGTAGAATCATTTTAATTCCTTGATCCCAGTTTCTTCATCTATAAAACAAGAGTGAAAGTTGAGGCTGTCTCTAAAAGATATTTGTTGATTCCACGCAGTCCCAGCTGAATTTAAATGTTATGGCCTGGAGGAAATGATCACCAGGTAAGCAAACCCAAGAGAACGTCCAGAAAAGAGTTATTTTAGAAACTCAAGACTGTAGCAGTCAGGTTGCATCACAGAAAACCCCAAAACCACAACAACAACAAATCCCCTGCATGTGTAGTAACTACCTGAGAATTGATCCGTCAGTCACAGTTAAAAAGATGTCTTCAGCTGCTCTGAAAGGGACAGTTTCTGATAGTTTGTAAGTTGACAAAGATGAAATGACAGTTTCTGGATAAAATAATCTGATTTCCAAGAGAACAGATAAGTGAAAAATGAAAAAAAAATAAACTAATGAAATGTCTAGACAGAATTAGATATTTAGATATTTATACCCTTACTTAAGGTAGTCCATCTTCTCTCCTGCATTATATTATTATTCCTCCTCCTGCTCCATCTAAGACTAGCAAAGAGAATTTAGTTAACTTCTGCCAAGAAATGTGTCCAAACAATCATTTTTATAAAGTCATTGAATATTTCTGAAATTTGGAAAAAGTTTTCTTGCTTTTGGCTAGTTTTAAAATTAATTAATTCATTGTCTTAATGCCATATAGTCATAGCCCCATTCAGTTTAATTGTATTCAATTAATTATATATTATAGCATTCATTGCTAATATGCTATTTACATATAATTTAATAGCACTACATTTTATATTTTATTTCAATTATATGTGTAATTGACAGCTATTAATTATATAGTAGTATAATTATTATATTATACATATTTATATCAAATTTTATAATATGCTCATTCTAAAGATACATAAACAACTGCTATAGAGAAGTGGCAGCTTAACCAATTTTATTTTGCCTGTAGTCTATTTGTTTAATTTATTAAATCATGTTTAATTTATTAAATCATAATGGATATCTTTAACTGATTCTTCTCAACTAACAGAAATAAACTATTGCTCCCTAATCGAAGAGTCAGATGAAAATTTGAGAAAATGAAATTCTGATGGAGTGTAGAAAAGTGATATTGATCCTTTGTTAAAGACTAAAAACATAAAGTCAATATAACGTCTAAGAAAACTGGTTTTGTATATGCTTCTAAACCTATGACTGCCACTTGCAAATCTGCCTTGTGTGTCTTGGTCCACTTGACATCAGAGTAGTCAAGATGATATTAATAATTAGTGCCAACACTGTCACATGTTGTCAAGCCTGTGTATATCATTATATCATCTGTGGGAGGCAATTCAGCCATATATTCTTGTCTCAGATCCAATACTTCCTTTTCTGAAAAACTATCTCAAAGTAAATAATGTTAACTATAAAAAAGGCTATTTGTATAAAATTTTTCATTGCACCATAAAAGAGGACGCAACTCAGTTCAGCAAAACACTTAACCCGTGATAGTGGATTGATGAAATGAAACATGATCATTAAAAAAAATCCCAGTTATGAGATGATGTGATAATATAAAAAGTAAAAAATTATGTGTTAGCTTTTTTAAAGCATCATATAAAATTATATGCACCATACAATTAAAGTTATGTTTTAAATGCTTATGAAAAATACAAGGAAAAATCTCCAAAATTAAAACTTTAATGTTAATATAAGGGGGTTTATGTTTAAATTATTTTCCTATTTACCAAAATAGGAATAGATAATATATAACTATAGTACAGAAAAAAATAATTGAAAGAGAAAGAGGTACTGATATGCCTTGATTCTAGATGCATTAGAAATAAATTAGGAAAGCTAGACCAAATGATTTATAAGATCAGCTATGAGTTTCTCTAGTTTTATAATTTATTACATTAGTGGTTTATTAATGTTTTGTTAAATATAGATAACATTGCTAAAACTTTTGAAACTATTTAAACTAATTCATAATAAAAATTTTAGATTATGAGATTTTTAAAGTACATAACCAATGATTTTCAAACTTTTGTTAGAAATGTACTTTTTCACCAAAATAAAACATTACATGGTACACCATATGTTTTACACACAAAAAATCAATACTTTGATAGATAAACCCACTCTTTGAACTTCTCTACAAACTCATAACCTCTGAAGCCCTGATAATTTGAATATTAGAGACAGATCCTGGACCAGGAACTAGGTCTCAGAATTTCAAATCCATTATTCTTTCATCTATACATCTATTTCTTTATAAACCAGTGTACACTTTTCAAAAAATAATGTTCAGGAATGAATAAAACATGTTGCGCCTTGCATTAAGGTATGTTTTTCAGAGGTCATTTTAAACTGCTTGAAAGCAGTAAATTAATTTTGGTTCTAGAAGAGATCTGTTTATAGTTTGTTACTTCATATGCAGGCTGTCTTTTATCAAGTCTCCTCCAGGCCTGTGCCACTTGCAATTCTCCTAGTTGGCCTTTTTATACATAGACCTTCCCAGTAGTCAGACCTTATTAAAGACCAATATGAAAGAAATAAAATATGCTAAATATTGTCCTCCTTTTATATACTGTTTGTTTTTTTAAGGATCTTTTGAGAACATTTACTTGAATATATTAAGGCAGAAGGATAAGTACCCTAATGCCATTCTTTCCAAATAAATGTCAGAGAAGGTTCATAATGAAAGTGCTTTCTAAGAAATATGCTTTCTGCACATTAAGTTTTTGGATGGAAATAATATCAAAATGGTCTGTAAATTTTCTTAATGGATCTAGTAGTAAATATTTAGGCTTGCCAGTCATATCTCTGTCACAATTACTCAATTCTGATGATGCAAAGAGAACACAGTCATAAATAATGTAAATGGATAAACATGACTGTATTCCAATAAAAGTTTATTTAAAAAAAAGATGGACAACCCACAGCTCACAGTTTATTGACCCTCATATTAGATGATAATAAGTAAACTTCCTAAGTTTGAGTGAGCAGGTGAAGACACAGTCTGTGTAGAGTATATGTAAATCTTATAATCAATAATGAAAGAATTAAAGTTGTCCAGAGAATTTAAAACTATTTTTCCTCTATATGGATCTTGTATTTTTTTCATTGAATTCATAATTAGTGTTTGAGGATTATGATAGGATATTTGACTCAAAATAGTTCAATCATGGCAAAATATTTTAATTTGATAATTAGAACAGAAATCCTGTATGCATGTTTTCTCACTTTTTTTCTCAAAAGGTAGCAATTTTCAAGTCATATGTCTTTGCCACTTAGTTAAATGAGTTGAATAATGACTATTGCTGCCTTGATCAGGTTTTATTAATCAGTGTCAGGAAATTATCCAGAAACTATTAAATGAAAGACACTATTATGTTGATAGAACTTTAACTCAATTTTGCTAATTTCAATAGAGTGTCTTTATTTTGGAATGTAAATTACATTACATTTCTGGAGCATATCAACACAGCATGCACCTCTCTAAAAGAGAGAGAAGGCTTTGCATAGTTGGCATGGTTTAAATTATTCATAACTAAGCAGGTGCTAGAGATTTAATGGGGTCTCTATGATCATCTGATTCTTTCAACTGTATCTAAGTAAAACAAAACGAAAGTCATGTGACCTAGCTTAAGGAAAAGATAGTAGACTTTTCCCATTTGAGGCAAGGTTTTAGCTAAGCATGGCAAAAATTACTAAGATCTGGACCTAAGAAAAATAAGTTTGTTGCTAGTAGGTTATGTTTTTAAATTGATTGCTTTATAATAACCCTTCACAGTTTATTAAACATTTGCATTACCAGGGAGTTTTGACAACCTTAAAGTTTCTTTCTTTTTTTTTCCAAATAGAAAACTGAGATTTGGACAGAAAGAGATTTCCTTTTTTAAATGAAAATATTTAGAAAACAGTCCAATTGGGAGAAAGTTTAGCTTCAAACACCAAATCAGTGTATATTGTTTATGTTAAAAGGCACAGGAATCACTTATTCTTGTTGCATTTGCAAAATGAAAAATTCAGCAGAATTATGGTATGGGAGTCAGTTACAAGAGGATCATTTAGAATGGTAAACTACTGTAGATGTGTGCATCCACGTAAACTGCTTAAGTATGCAAACTGAAATTGTTCTCTCTGTCACAGAGCAATACAATCACTGCTTACCTGTCAACTATGTAGTTACAGTGACTAATTAAGGGCACATAATACAATCAGAGCAAAAAACAACTAAGGAATTGTTTTTCTGAGGTAGAAAATGTTGATCCTGTCTTTGACCTTCTCTTTTCCTTAGATAGTGTAGTGTGAGAATGTGAGGCTTGAGAGAAGAGCCCAGAGAGGCTGTGGCATATGTCTGGAAGCCATCACTTGGAGCGTGAGGATGACATTTTGACTTATAACAGAAAGAGACAAATCAGGTCATTGGTGATATCATTTTATTTGCAGCATAACTATCTCTATTAAGTATACAAAACAAATGCACAAACATACTGTTTTTTTAAAGTTTTGATTAAATTCAGCAAGTCCCAAAAGCTCATAGCCAAAATAAATGCCGAAGATTTCTTAGGGGAGCTCAATACTTAGGAAGAAGGGACATGGATTCAAAACTAGTATTTTATCCCTATGCCCTGCTTTTAGTTTGAAAAGCTTTGAAAAGTATACAAGTTGGGCATTAAATAGTCCTAAAGTGTTTAAGACTCCTTATCCAGCTTGAACAAAGTAGAAAGAACACAAATTTTGGATCAGATGGTTCCGGGTTCTAATTCTAACTCCAGCATTGTAACTCTGAAACCTTGTGCAACTTAACTTACTTCTTTTAGGTTTACCATTGCATCTTTAAAATGGTTATAACAATACTTAGTATGCAGGCTTTTGGTAGTATTAAATTATGGCAATAATAAGGTGAAGTACATAAGACAGAAGCTAGCAAAATTCAAGCTACATCACCAGTATTGACATTGTGTTATTGTTTTTCATATGTAAATAATTAGCTATTCCAAATTATATACTGTATATTTAATTCACAGAAATAGTAATCTCATAATATGTTGGGTTTTTTTTCTTTTGCAAATAGGTTCCAGTCAAGTTAGTAAATATGTGTGTGCTGTCATCCTTCCCCACCTTTCCTACACCAGTGTTTATCCTTTCTAATTCATCATTTTTCTGTCTCCTTTGAGTAAGCTCCAAACTTCTGATGTACTCATGGTGCTTTAGATCAGAGCTGAAAGAACTGTTTCTGTGTGTTTCTGCTTACTCATCATCCTTTTTCTTGGGTATTTTCCTGTGTTTCTCACACACATTTTATATGATGCCATATGTATTTTTCTTTCTTTCTTTTCTGTTTTTAAGGAAAGGTTCAGGAAGGAATGAGGGCGAGTAGACAAGCAGGCAGGAAGAGAGCACAAGAAGAAGCATTTTTAATTTTTATTTAGTTTTTCACATTGGCTGTTCCCCCTGGTACATGAACCCAGGTCCTTGAGACCTAACTGCTACTGCACCAGGGCATGCCCATACATATTTTCTATTAGGCCATGTTATATATTAAAACTAGTCACACTGTATTAAAATAATTGATTACCTATCTATTTATGTAATATAGGGATTGAAATTGCATAGCAATTCACCCTAACTCCAGGATACTTGGAATGGCTCTTATCTGTATTTCCTGATGCCCAATTATTTGGGATTAGCTCATAATTCAGTTTTATAGAGCATAGTAGAACAATGCAGATATAGCCATAATAATTTTCAAGGTCAACAATCCAGACTTGAAAAGTCAAAAGGGAGTTCAAAGATTAAGAAGTCATCAACCACATAGAGCCGTAATATCAGGTGCTGCTAATGTGGTACTGACACGTACATCAATGATTCCCTAAGTAAACATTTATGCTTCAGACAGTTACCATCATGAAAGGGGTATTATGATATGTTGCTACAATGATGTATGCCACATATTAATGTCACTAGTCCCTAACCACTCATTGACAGGTAATGTCTCATTCACTTTGCCTCCAATGATAACAGCCCATTGAAGCCATTGCTGTTTCAGAGAGAGGAAAATTGCAGTAATGCATTTTACATTTCTGTGGGAATTTTTTGAATATTTTTATCATACTTTTTTATTTCCTGTGTCTTCTAAAGAAAAATGGTGATATCTAGATTTATCAGAATACTGCATCACTAACCCCTTAAAAATTTCATTTTAAAGTAGCATGATCCAGAGGCCCCTATCCTATAACCAAAACCATTGTGCAGCTATTGCTGACTCATTCTGCATGACCACTGAGGTTAAGTCAGTTCCCTGAGAAGTCTCATCTTTTTTTGGAGCCATAATTATGGATGTATAAAGAATTTACTTATGGAAGAAATTCCATCAATTGAAGAGACGATTAGAAGATCCGAAAGAGAGTTTCAGGAATTTCTGCATGAACACTTTGAGGAAGTCTTACCACGAAATATCTGGGCTGATTTTCAGGTCCAAGGTAGGTTTATTGATCATCATGAACCTCACATGATCAGATGTACCTCACTAGCTACTAGAGATATTCAGTATGTGACAAAGGACTTTTCCTAGACAAAACAAGATTAAAGTCACCACTAAATATGGAAACATACATATCTTTGTAAATATTATCTTCAGAATGCTCTTGGCTTTCCTCATAATGATTATTGTTATTATTTACAACAGGCACATATCAAGTGTCCGTTGAATTATATCACATGCTTTGGACTGGACTGACAAGTAATGCAGTTTCTGGGAGATCAGCAGGGCCTACAACTGCCCCCATCCTATGCATTGACCTAATAATGAAGAAGCACTTCATTTTTTCTCTCCTCTGGCACACATGAGCAGTGCATTCCCAAGACAGAACCAATGTTAAAAATGATTACTACTCAGCTAGCAGTAGTCACCACATATATTTTATTTCTTACTTAGTGATCAGATTACTATTGAAATCTGGTATAGTATATATAAGAGCAAATTATTTATAATTTAAGTTGTTTTATAATTTGTAAGAAATTACTCATGATATCCTTTACAATTGTACACTAAGATGTAGATCTCTAAACTTAAGAACCATAGAAAAAACTTTAACACACATCTTAGGTGTCTTGAAAAGAAACTGTCTCATCAGTTTGGCACCAAGTTCCTTGCCAAACTGAAGACCTTTTTCATCTAACTCAGTTTAGAAGACCAGTCCTACAATTCAGGCACTCCACCATGACTGAGGCACACTAATTGACACTACATTACACACACACACACACACACACACACACACACACACACACACACAGTGTTGAAAACAGGACCCTCAAGTAGCTGCTAAATGAGGTGCTTTGCCTACAAAGGGCAAAGGAAATAAATACATTGCAGAGAAGGGCATCAAAGAGTAGAACATCACTGTGAACTCCTAGGAAACAGCAACAGCCTCTATTACCCTGCCATGGCAACAGATTTAATTGAGTGGCTTAGCTGAAAAAAAATGTACAAAGAAAAATAGGAGTCTTGGCAGCATTACCTAAATCAATAACATGTAAGTAAACGGTATAGTTAAAGCACTAACTTTTGCATGCAAGATTTTTGCTATTAGTGTAACTTAAGAGTTACACAGAGATGAAGAGGGAACATCAGCCATATGTGTGTGTGTGTGTGTATGTGTGTATATTAGTAGTAGAGTCATATATGAAAATGAGGAGTGAATTGAAAGGTATCAACACAATTGTTTCATGCTGAGTGTGTTTGAATCCTGTCTTACCTATTTATCAGCAGTATGATCTTGAGAAAGCTATTCATCTCTCTATGCTTTAGTTCTCTTTCATAAAAAGGGGCTAAAAAGAACTAATGAGTTTGTGAAAATCATTTCAAACAGCTCTTGGACCCATTGTTTTATACAGCTAAACTAATCACTTATTATTTTAAGGGGTTGAGGTTATTATAGATGCCATTTTATGTGCAGATTAAGATTTATCCAACCATCAGGCTGATATTATGATTTTCCTTTTTATAAATATATCAGTGATTGAGGCAAATTACATCACGTATTAAAAAATTGAATTCTAACCTAAAATATTTTAGAATATATTCATGGAATAAAATATGAACCTTATTTTTTTTAATATTAATGTTCCTAAAGCTATCACTTTAATAATAGCCAGTAAAATGGTTAATTTGAGGCATCAGTAAAGAAGCAGGAAATACCCATCTGGCAAAAACACTACAATTCACTTATTCATTTTATCCCTTTGCCTTTTATGTTGATAACATTTTATTTGTTTCATTCTTAAAAGAGTGTCATCAAATCACTTGTAAGCTGCAAGTATGCTACTGCCTGAGTGTAATAAACAGTAGTCACTGGACTTAAAAAAAATGAATATTTTCTGCTGAATTTTAAAGTAGAAATAAAGATAATATGAAAACAATTTTGGTGAATTTTTCCCAAATAACATTATTTTCTAAAATGAATTTGCCTTCTAGCCCTGTTACTTTTCCTAAAATAGACCTTTTAGATAAGTACTATGAAATAAACAAATATTCTAATGTCTTTTAGAGAATCAAGTAGTATGTCAGTATCGCCTTTGCTTCACAGATTTTTAATTTCCTCATCAACTGTCCATCTTCACCACTAGAATTATGTTTCTTACTGTAGGAGGCATATCTTTTTTACCTATTTTTAATCTACAGAATTTATCAGAGTCCCCTATGTATCAATAAATATTGATAATTCCAAATAATATCAAAATAATTTCCAAATATTCTAGAGTGACCATATATCACATATATGATGAATGAGTGAATGAAACTTAGCAAAATTTATCTTGAAGAGTCAAACCTCAAAAATTAGTTACTGAACTGATAAAAGAAAAAAATTTTTAAAAATGGTAGTTTAAATCAAGTATCAAGTTAAATATACCCATATAGTTGGGACAAGTTGAACAGTGAAAAATAGATTTTTTTTCATAATAGAAGAAAGTTTTACCTTTTCTTATTTAGGACAATTCATCTTCACCATTGATTATTCTTTTTTGTAATAGGCATCATTTTAATATGTAAATAACTTCTAAAATAAGCTAGGGTTTATTTGAATGAGTGCAGGCTATGATTGCATACATATATAATGCATTTAGTTTTTTTAACTACAGAATAAAATTTGAAATGAACAGAGTATTTGGGGGCTATTTCTGCGTTAGTAAAATACTAAATATGCTTAATTTTGAAATATTACGTATTTAGAGGTCTCTAATATAGAGTTAAATGATAGACAAAAAAAGTTTCAGTGCACTTTTTCTTTTTAAATTACTGCTGTATGTTATGCTGACAGGAATCTTCACAGGAAGTATTATAATACTTCCTATTACAATATTTTGCCCAGAGCTTTAAAAATTAACATTAAGTGAAACCAGCCTAGGGGCATTATCAAACAAGGGCAGCTTGTATTGCAGAGTCTCCCTATTGTCAGTCCAAATACAACATCTGGCTGGACATTTGGCTTTAGGACCTAATGAGTACTGTACAATACAAGCAGTTAAGCTTAATTAGCATATGACCTACCTTGGTTTATTTCACCATGCCCTGACTCCTTTATCTGTGACCATTTTTCTAGTGATCTTCAGAGTTCTTAATAGCTTTATATAGTTCTTATCTACCAAAAAAAAAAAAGAAGACAAAGAAAAGAAAAAGAATACCAATACTGAAAGTTAAATGAGGAAGTATCTTATCAGGCACCCTGTCTACAATAGGATACATTTTAAGAAGACAAAGTAGAATATGAACAGAAATGTAAATTTAATGTAAAAACTTTTATGTCAAGTGAAAAATGGCATATTACATCTAGTGATTCCTTAATATAGGAAGGAATTATCTGCTAACATATTCAAGTAGAAATTTTATGTGTACCAGAGTCGCTCAAGACTGCAAGTCATTCTCAAACATTTAGGCCATCATTCTTTTTTATTCACTAAATACTAAATACTTTTTTATTCACTAAATGATTGTATTTAAGGAGGGGATAAAAAATGTAGCAAGTTAGAAATAGCCCAATAGTTCCTGAACATCATCTTTGTGTAGTGAACGTTGATTGCAAAATCAGCTTTAAAGAAAATTAAAATGACCAGTGATCTCAACCCTAGGAAATTGTGTGGAACTGTTATTTTTAAAGCAGAATCAGTATCTTGCACAGTTAAGGATACTAAGCAAAGAAGAAGAAGAAAATCGGTGTTGTTGCAAAGATTGATTTTTTTTCTCTTTATGTACTTTCATATTGATCTAAGAATTTACAACTTAAAATGATAGGGTTATAATTTAAATATTACTAAATATGAATTTGGAGAGAAAATATAATGTAATTATAAATTGTTTTCCCCCTTTATTGTTTCATTTTTATGCACACTCATACCACTCAACTCTAGTTCACATATACATACAAAGTCACACACAGAAACTTTATTTCCATTATTTCAAAAACAATTCCTTTTGGAGTAACACTTGTTTTATACCTTGAAAGAGGAGGAAGTCAAAGTTGTCATCATTTTAAGTTTTTACTACTCTTTTGGATCTTGGGACACGCTCACCATGTGTGCATTTAGAGAGAAAATGCCAAATGTGGATATCAGGAAGAAAGTTGTTTTTGATGATGGCTCAGATTTAGGGCAGATGAGGATATTTTAGGTTAGAAGATAACTTCAGGAAAAGTGTTAAGAAATATTGGTATTAGAGAGGAGAATGTTTCAGATAATAACTGTCAGCCTACTCCAGATGTTCTTCAAACTAGAGAAATTACCAAGGCAGAAATGAGCATCCAGGCTCACAGATGGCTTCTTCAGCATGCAGTACTTGCTGATTAGCCATTTTGAGTAAATATTTTACTTTGTTATGTCCGATCAATAGGCATTCCAATAACATTTTTGTCAACATTGTAATGGGCTATTCCAGAACACATTTAAAAGAGCGTTGCCACTCTCACATGAGTACACAGTTTAACTCCTTGAATGACCTCTTTTATATACACTTGACAGTCAAGTAGAATTTTAAAATATCAAACTTCTCAACTGTGCAAGGCAAATTTACATTAAAATAGTTTTAGCTTCCAGACCCATCTAAAGACGTGTTTATGGGAACCAGATGTCTAGTTAGCTAAAGGACATGCCAAAGGAAATTTCTGGAATCTTTTCTTCATGGTTACATACAAATTATAATTAATAACAAGTGAGTATTACCAGGTATTAAATACTTGTTTCAAATGCCTAGGCAAATTTTTGTGGAAATACAAGAATGTTTATTTTGAAAATAGAACGGGGCAGTTATTTGTAGCACAACTGGGAGTAGACTTTGTTTGAGTGAAGGAATAAAATGAATGAAAATAGTTGTGCTTGTTTTGAGAACAACATAGACCTATCCCTATCCGAGAGTCAGTAACAGAAACAGTGCTTATCAGGAAAACTCTTTAATTTCTCATGTTGTGATATGATAACTGCTTGTATTTAAGTCATTTGGAGAATATATAAAATGTAGATTCAACAATCCCATAGTTAACTTTTATTCCGGAATCTCTGGAAATGTAGGAACTGAAATCTGAACTTTTAATCAACTCCCAGGTGTGTGTTGTTCTTTTTTTAATATCCTTTAGCTTTTCAGAGCTAAAGGGGCATATAATTCAAGAGGAAGATAAATTTAGAAGGGCAGTTTAGAGCTATTTTTTATAAATATAAATGCCAGGCTAAGAGGTTCAGGCTTTATTCAGTTAGAAATGGAGAACCATTGCATAATTTTATCAGGAAAAGGACATAATTTAAGTTATTTGGGGAAGGTTGACATTGTAGGAATGTGAAATTTAAGGGTGTTAGAGCAGAAGAAAGACTGGCAAAATAGATTGTAAGGTTTTGAACCAGTATAGGGACTGTCATAAAGACAGGGAGTGAGATAGATTACAATCTATGTTAGAAGATTCACTGTTGATCACTGGTAATTCCCTTGATATAAGAAATCTCCAAGTGGAAAGTGTCAGAGGTGACCATGAAGTTTGGAGACTGCCTGATTGATGTCATAAAAGATAGAGCCAATCAGAAGAAAAAATGTTGGTTGGGTGAAGTGATGAGATTAAGTTTGGTTACAAATATAGAGTTAAAAGGAGGCACATAGAATTAAAAAATATACAACAGGGTTAAAGCTGACAGTGTTTGGAAGAGACAAAGACTTACATGGCAAGCTCCTTATGCTGAGAATTAAGGGAAATAATGACTTTTTATTATCATTCATATTATATGCTTCTTTATTTATTGTGGATCTCCCACTTCTCTAAGTATTTAATAAAAAGTTTACTGCTACCTAACCATCTCCATTGAGTCCTTGTCTTTTACACAGCTGTTTTTCTTTTATTTCCCTTTTTGAACTTAGCAAACTTTGAGTTTATATATGCAAAGCATCATGTTTATAAAATAATGAGTCCTTGCCTCTTTTTACATAAGATAAAGACTACTCTGTTTTAGTATTATCTTATTATATATTAGTATTTAGCCTCCCAAGTGAAGAAATGGCTAATTCTTGATAAAGTTGGAAACTGATTTTGAAAGATGTGTGAAGGTTCACAAGCTAGAGAAAATAGAGATCATTCCTCATTGAGAAATAAACATGTGGAAATGGATGAACACATTTTCAGAGTAAAACAGCACTATAAATGTGTCAAGTTCATGATAATCTGACTTTGCTAAGAGTTTTCAAAGAACATCTGCCTCTTAAGTTTTAAAAATCTTAATATTGTAGACATCAGTTTGCATTTTTAAAACAATGATGCAAATACATGTTGTAAAGGCTACTGTAATATGGCAGAGCTGAATTAATCAATAATATCTAAATTGTTTTACCTCAGGTAATTCATCTTCATCTCAGTTTTCCTTCAATGAATTTTCAGCTAGAATTGTGAGCTATTATTTCCAAAACCACATCTTAATGTAAATTTTAGTTATTTTATATTTCCATGAAATGGGTATCATCTCCCACATTTTTAGTTACTTTTCAGAAAAATATATAAGGAGGCTTCTTTTTGTCATATGCCATTAACTGACCCTGAAATCACTTCTAAAAGTCATGTAATCATATATATTGGTAATAAAGTTTCATTGCCAGATCACAACTTTGAAGAAGCAACTGATATTTAATAATATAAATGCTACTTAGTTAAAAATGAACCTTACTAACTCATATCACAACTGATACCTATTTCTAAGTTCAGCCTATGAAGTAGGCCCTGATTACATAGCTGAAAGGAGCTATATCCTACTGAATATGTGAATGTCTAAATAGATTTTCAACTAGGCTAGCTTTCACCAGAAGGAATTGCAGGTAAAGCATGTTACAGGTAGCTCATTAAAGTAAGCCAAGATCTTCTGTGTATTTTATTTTGATGTCCAGAATCCAATCATTAAAAAAGTAATTTTCTGCAGATAAATTTTGGTAACATCAACCAAAAAAACATTTTTGAAGGGCAATATTGTTATTGGGCAGGGATGGAGAAGCTACCTGGCAGAAATTTTGCAAATAGTATTTGTTCTCAAAAATGAACAGTATTATTAGAGATTGTAATTTGATTTTTTTCTAAACCAAGAAGAGAGTCTGTTATTGTTCATGATCTGAACACAGATGTTGGGAGTATTCGCAAGTCCCTTATTAACTACTAAATGTGATTCTGTCCATGATATTTTTAAAAATCAAAACCATAATCTGCACCATATTATTTGTGCTGCTTAATTACATTTAAATACTGTTAATTATGAAATTTTATTATTCTCTTAGAATATGGTATCCAAGAATGCCTGTACAATGTATTTTTGCCTAGATGAGTTTTTAGAATTCCATGCTATACAGATAAGTTTCAAGAATAAATTGTTTTATGTGGAAAAGTTTTCTTCAACGTATAAAAATATTTTTAAACTGAACACCCACCAAAAAGGAAATGCAAAATCAAGCATTTTGTTTGTGTCTAAAGCATTCTAACATTATGTGATAGACGTGGAAATTTCTGACAAGCTTATCAATTCCATTTTTCAGGAGATGAGAATCATCCATAATCAGTACTTGAAATTTCAATTTATACCCACCTCTAAGATGCATGAAAAGCAATTATCTGCCTGAAAGACAAGTTTAGGCTGCAGTGACTACAATTTCAATATATTCAGATAGATTCAATTTTTCTCTTGTCAAAGCCAAAGGCTTTCTAAATGAGGTTCCATCCAATCATAATATTCATAATATTATAATTCTGTTGCTTATTTTTAGTGGTGAACTGTTTTAGATATGGTAATTATTCATTTCTTTGGAATAAACCAGTAAGAGATCAGTTCATCATGTAGGTTTAAGTCCCAAATCTGATTTTATATATCAAAAAAAATTCTTACATATAATAGCCATCCTATTAAGTATATAAAAAACAAGAAGTCTATTTGGTTGTTTAAAATGGTGACATGAAAACTGAAGTCTGCATTCTAAAACGCAGAAGCCAACTTGTATCTTATTGTAATTTAAAGATACTAACTAGCAATTAAATAAGTATCTTCCAAATAACACCAAACAATGAAATGTTGTAAAAGCAATAGCTTTCAAATAATATGATTATCAAATTCTTCAGGTTCTTTGGATTAAGGCAATCACAAATATTTTAATTTTATCATCTTTTAGACACAAAACACACAATAAGATACTAGCAAATTCCTGTCCCAAGACATAATTGCAACCTGATAAATATGGGGAGCTCACAGGTCATAGGACACAGAGGTAGGACTGTCTTCCAGGGTACTCTGGGAGAGGCAAGGATGGCTGTAAAGGTGAGTTAAATTTTAACCTGGGTTTGAGAATGAAGAATTTAATAGGTGGGCTAATGAATATACATTCTGTGTGGAAAATACAGTGTTTGCCAGATGTGGAAGTTTGTAAGAAATATAGTATGTTCTGAGAAGCATAAATGTTTTGGAAAAGCAGCAGTGAAGATTATGCATGAGAAATGTCTAAAATCAAGTGTTTCAGGGTTTTGATCACGAAGGACCTTGTTTATTTGTTAAAGGATGGACTCCTTTCTTTGGGCTGTCTTTCTCATATTGATGTGATTACCTTGAAGATTGCTGGAAGGTAGATGGTATAAAGATCTGTAAGAAATCAGTAGGAGACACACAGTGTGTTCTCCTAAAATGTTAAATTTACTTAATGATTTGAAAAAATTGAAATTATAGTAGGTTTAAGTATATTATGGACAAGAAAGAAGACAATATATTTGTTTTAAACTAAAATTAGACCAGTAAAATACCTTAGTCTTGACTGACCACTTAGAGGAAAAATCCAGAAATATGACCTAGTCTATCATATGGAATGCATGAGGGGTGGAGGAGAAGATTGAAAAAATGCTTCTAGGTGAGGAAAGTGATCAGGTTTATGTTTTAGATTCTGTCAGCATTATAGGGAATGAAGTAGGGAGAAGGGAGATCATTTCTGAAGTTATTGCAATATTAATAAGTTCATGGGTGAGAAAATGTTAGTAAGCAGAGAGTATAAGCATCCACAGAAGAGATTAAGGTATGATCTACAATAATATTTAGGTTCAAAGATTGAATTTTTCATGCTAGTGCTATTTTTCACTTTGTCCATTTATTGGAAACATATGTACTTACTATGTGTCACACCCACTGTAAACCAGCTCTTAAGATAAATAGATTAAGAGGTTATAAAACTTTCTCTGGGGGACTTTATAGTGATGTTCAACAAATCTACAGTTAAAACAGAGTAGAATTACATGAATTAGCTAAAATATTAAGGGAAAATTATTTATAGCACCTTGAATAGTGCCTAGCACATAGTAATCATTAAGTATTTGTTGAATGAAGTCAGTCTTGATAATGTTCTTTTCTCAAACATGATTTTTTTAAATGGGAGATCAGAATAGAGGCATCTCTTTATATAGTTTCAAATGTAAAAAGAGGTTAATTCCACTGAGGCAACAAATTTCTGCAAGTAATAAATCACTCTTTTATAGTATGCAAAGGAAAATTGGATAGTTCTTTTCTCCTGCTAAACATTGCCAGTAGCTGTTCCAATAAATATTCTCCATTCCTAATCTGCCTAAAATGAATTTTTAAACAAAACATTAAAAGCACACTTTGCAAATCAGTTACCAGAAAGTACCATAATGGGTAACAGCAAGCACACAAAGCTCTATAATAAGGCTGTTTCCCTGGTCCTCCTACTTTGGCAAGCCATTTATGAATGTACAAAATTAATCAAAATTAGCATCACATCCTAGGCCATTTTCTCTTAAGTAAATATTTTATATCTTTAAATTTCTGCATGATCTGCTTTGACGGTTTTGAAGTATAACCCCAAATACAAACCCCAAGAGAACTTTTACAAAAGCCTCCTGTTATAAATTCTTTTTTTTTTTCCTGCTGGCCAATCTTTTTAAAAATCAAGGAGCTCAAATATGAACTTATAGTTTATCATACTGATAAAATGATGCCTTACATTCTTTTAGTATGTTTCAGTTTGCAAGATACTTTTGCATAATACTCTTGAAACTTCCCGTTGAAGTAAGCAGGACCGTTTCCTCTCATTTTATGATTTAGTAAACTAAATCTCAGAGTAGTTAAGTACCATGACCATGTTCACTTCAATACCTATTGGAAAACCAGGATGAGTTTTCTATAATTTAGCTACATGTGGTAATATTGAGGAAATGAAATTAAAAGTGATAACAGGATGTATATTTTTTCATGTATTATTTCATTCTGGAATATAATAAATAATTATTTTGCATATTCTATGCCCAATGTTCTGTTATATTTTCTGCAATAAAGCGAAAGACACAGAGATGGTCCCTTATTTTATGAGTTTATAGTTAATATACACATTTGCATTACCAGAGATAAATCAAAAATATTTTAACAAAAAATACTTCCTGTTTACATAGACTCTTCTCTAAATATTTCATATTTTATAAGAAGGAAAAAGAAAAAGTTTCCAGTTTTAAGTAAGACCATGCATAGCTTATTACAGCTTCTCTTATATGTTATTGCTTTTATTTAAAAATGTTACTCTTGTTGAAATTCCTAGGATTACAAAGATTTATCAGAAAATTGTATAACACACCTTTCTCATTATTATTCATTATTGGTTTCATTGCATAATCAATATTCCTGAAATGAAAGTTTTGGAAAATGATGTGTGAAGGCAACATATGTATATTTTAGCAAAAAGACTGTGACGTATCTAAATTGTCACAGATATCATAGTAGTGGATGAAGGAATTTTTAGACCAAAACACATACTTAGATATTTTTACCTAGTCATGGATTATTTAGGTATTTCTGTTGATTTTTTTCCTTAGGATTTTTTTTTTTTCTTGAAAGTTTACCAACAATAGGGAATCATGAGAATAAGCATTTATTTAAGCTTAAAAATAAAAAAATGATGGAAAATAGGGAGAGTCAAGACTCATAACCAATAAAAACAATATTGCTAAATATAAGTCAGACAATAGTTAGTATGTCTTATGAGGTGTTCATTGCTACCTGGCCCACCAACTCCGGAGGATTCGTTTATTGAGACAAAGCTATATTGGAGGAGGTTTTTATCTGGAATCTGAAAACTGAAACCAATGTAACATTGTTTTTCTTTTTACTAACATATGGCATATTGGTTTGCACCAAGATGACTTCAAATTCTATTTTAGATTTTATAATTTTCACATTTCTTGTCCAAAAATAGGCAAGTGGAAGCTTGATAGACAACTATGATTTGAGGGATGGAATCAGAAGTGAAAGGGAAAAGCTTTATGTTAAAGTGAAGCTTGATCTAGATGTTGAAAGACAAAGATTTGTCTTTGAAATCTGTTGTCCATGAAAAAAAGGAAAAATAGTAATAAATATGTTTATTAATAGTGGAAGAGCATGATTAAAAGAGAGAAAGGGGTGTTTGGGTGTGTGTCTGTGTGTGTGTGTGTGTGTGTGTGTGTGTTATGCGTGAAACAAGCTTAGGAAATTGTTTTTAATGCAGTAAGGCTGGAGGAGATTTTGTTTTCCACGAGTAAATAGTAGTCTAAAAGGTTAGAAATCATCTGGAGAAGGGGAATTCTGATTGCAAAGGACCTTGCTAGGTTGTGTTGTGAGAGGGCACAATCTACCAAAGGTTTTATATGCAGTTCTTTCATATGAAAGATGAATCCCAGAATAGAAAACTATGAGAACTGGAAAAAGCCCAGGAGGTCAAGGACGCTACCAAAGTGATGCTGGGAAGAAGTGTGGAGGGTTCAACCAAACTATCAAACTATGTAAACTTTGCCTCAATCTATTGGAAATAGATTTAGCTTAGTAGCTATATAACCATTTGTAAAGCTAGAACAAGACCCCTAAATGTCGATGGTATCAATTTCATTGTAAAATGAAAGGATTGCCCTGCTGCAAAATACTAATCCCCATTTTCCATCTAAAGTTCTATGTAAGAATGAAGAATCATTTTTTGAAACTGGAGGTAACAGCTTTCTAATCTACTTTCAGAAACAGCATGTTACTGGTCTTCAAGAAACTTGACTGATTTCCAGTAAGGAACATGTCTGATTTCTGGTTAATCTGCCCCTTTTTAAGATGTTTTCTGGAATACTTCTGACATGTGGTTCTTTTCTTCATATAGTTACATTGCTGCCTTGAACTCAGCTGTATTGGGAATCCCAGCATTGCTTTATGTTATTTACTTAGGCTTATTAGTTTTCTAAATGAGCTGTCCTGACTCATTTTGAAGTCTAGATTTTACAAATATGTACTTGTTGGTGCTCTTTATCTCCTGTAAGTCCTCTGTGCTTAATTCAGAAACTTGGAAGATGGAGGTTTAATTCCTTTTTGATTAACCTTATAAAAAAGAAACTACCAAGTTTCCTCATACAGTTTTATTTTTTCTCCTCATATGAAAGCTACTCTGATTTCTACTGAAACTCTTTATCTCTTAAAGATTTGTCTCACAAACAAATATACACAAATTAACAATTACAGCTATTCATTTTTTTAACCTATAGGACATTTAGTTCCAAGTTACCCTAACGGTTTTGCTTTGTTTTTTTGTTTTGTCTTACTTTGTTTTGTTTTTTTAAGGAAAGATGCAGGCAGGAATGAAGATGAGTAGGCAGGCAGGCAGAGAGAGAGAGAGAGAGAGAGAGAGAGAGAGCGAGAGCGAGCGAGGAGGAAGAAGCATTCTATTTTCTTTTTTAAGTAGGTCACACTGGCTGCTTCCCCTGGCACTAAAACCCCAGGATACATGATATGTGCTTCTTTGGAGGTAATTGACCCAACCAACGCATGCCACCAGATCTTTAAAATAATCCCAAGCATGCTAAATTCTGTGAAAGTTGTCATAAACTCTGAACTCTTTAAATCAAGAAAAATTATAAATTGTAGTTTAAGGTGTTATGTCTTAAAATTGATATGGTTATTATAATTATGGCACGATTTAATGTTTTAATGTATGACAGATATATTTTGACATGGCACATGTGAGTAGTAGAGGATTTATAAGCTCAGGATGACTGCATATGGTTATCTATGACTGTCTCTTGCCCTTTCAGAGAATATTTGTTTAACTGTAGATGCTCACGCTTAGTTTTATGTTGTGGCCACAGTAAATCTTGAGTTGCTTTTTTCATGTTACTGTTAAATGCAAGAAACATGATCATGTTTATTATTAATTACAAACTCTGTACAGTGTCTCAACTCAATGAGAGATCCTCAGCATAGGGTTTCAGATATAATAGATTATTTCCCAGGGAGTGAAATTTATTTTATTCAAAAAACATGGCTTTCTTATCAACTTTGAAAGACTCTAGGATTGCTAACAAAAGTAGAAACACATGCTAAAGTAAAAGTTATGTATGTATATATATATCACCCATATGCATACCACAAATAGTGTATATCATACTATAGCTATATTGAAAACTGAATTTGGAGTCCTGATTATTGTCTACCATAATACTGTGTTGTGACTATTTAACTTTATTGTTTCTCAGAAGCATACTATTAATGGTTGTATATCTTTTCCCATGAATGAAAATCTTCTAAAACCTCTCATTTTAGAAGCTTTTTAATTGTTTATCATATTTGCCATGAGGCCCTAATTTCCTCTTTGTGCATAACTATTTTTATATTTTTCACATTGCAGATTTTTTTCTCTGAACAAGTGGATTGTTTTTTCTTTTGACATCTCTTTTATACATAGAAGTATCTTCACTACTTCTAAAGATTTAATATTAACATATTTTTCATCATTTATGATTATATTTTTGTGTTATGTTTAAATTATATAGAATTAGCATTGATGAATGAAAATATTTACTTTTTTTTTTTATTTTATTTCCACATCATTATGTTCATTTCTCAAATGCTGTGCTAGGTAATAAATATTTATTGAGCACTTTTTATGCCCCAGCTCCATTTGTAGTCTTTGCATATGTTAACTCAATTTTCACCAAAATAATATAAGGTGATTCCATTAGTACTCTCCCTTTTACTATAATAAACTTGAAGTATAAAAGAGTTAAGTAGCTTATGTATGAAGGCGCACATACCATACTTGGGAATAATTCTCAAGCATTTTGGGCCAGGAAATGATTGTAACTACCATACTGCCCTGCGGCTACTAAATAATGTTTCTTCTATACTGTCCTGTGATATTCCTTCAACATTTAACTTGTATACACGATAGTGTTTCAGTGTTCTCTATTCTGTTGCATTGATCTTTTGATCAGAAATTTAACTATAGCTATATATATAAACTGTTTTAACTAATTGAAGAATTTTTTTTACTTGACGGACATGTGGTATTTCTTTCATAATGCTTTTTTAACTAGTCTTGCTTTCGATCCTTCCAGATGACATTTATAATTTTGTCTAGTTAAAAAAATAAACCCATTTAGATTTCATCAATCTTTACATTTTTGGAAACTACTTATAGCTTATGATATGCACTTTCCATCCAGGAACCTCAAGTTTTGCTTTATTTATTCAAATCACATTTTGTGTTTCTAAAGATAATTTTATATAAACACCCATTTCAGTTATTTGAAAAAATACTTTTAGAAATTTTATTGTTGTTCCTCTGAATGAGCTAACTCCCCCTTTATATCTAGTAAATTATATTGGCAATGTGGAAAAGGTTTTTTTTTATTTAATTGGTTTATATATTTTTTCCTTGTCTACTGACTACACTGAGCTCTTGTTGGTAATTTTATTTTTGCTGTTTTTGTTTGAGACTTGCTTAGACTTTTGCAGAATTCAATCAGAGGGCTTTAAAAACAATTTCATCTCTTTTCTGATTTGTTGCAAAAATTATTATATTGACCAGAGTCTCCAGTATAATTTTACACAACAGTGCTATAATTGTGTATTATTTTTTATTTCTGATCTTCATAGTTTCATTTTGGTGATGTTAGAGTTTATAATATTTAAAATTTTGCATTTCTAGGAATTTTTCTATCATGAAAATGTTTGAAATGCTTGTCATTTTCCCCAAGATATATTGAAATTAAAATCACTGATTCTATTCAACTTATGATTGTAGTGAAACATTTTCAAATTTGCCAATTTTCAACTATCCTAGCATTTCTGAACAAACCTTATTTGTTTATTATTGACATTTAAAATTTTTTTGAAATGATTTTTGACATAGAAAAGTGGCAAATATAATACAGGGTTCTTGCACACTTTTGCCCAGATTCTCTAATGTGATTGTATCAGAAATAATCAATGAAACCAGAAAATTGACATCGATACCATGCTATTAAATAAAGACCTAATTTGAATTCCATTAGATTTTTCACTAAAAAATTAGTCATAATATATTGTTTTAAACTGAAATGAGTATTGACTAGCGATAGTAAAGTTATTTTATTTACAGAAACAATAGTCAAAAAAAGAAAAAAACTAGATCATTAGAAAATAATAAACTTGCATATGTCAAAAATAGCACAATTAGACAATAACAGAAAGAAAACTAGGAAAAACTATTACAGCAAATATAAAAATAATGTAATATAACTAACTTCTAAAGAGCTAGCAAAAGAGCAGAATAATCCACACTTCCGCTTAGTGTTTAGTTCTGTATCATCTTGATCTTCTCTAGTCTAATATTTCTTCAGTCTTTCTTTTTCTTTTGGGTCTCGATATATTTAAAAACTCTGAATAAGTTATTTTATAGAATACGCCTCAATTTAACTTTTTTATTGTTTGTTTTTTTTTTTCATTTTAGCAGTTTTTAATGAAAGTTGTATAGATTTCATTATTCCTGCATCTTCTCAATAGTTTCTTCTTTATATTTGCCCTTTTCCTTTCCTACTTGCCAAGATTTGACTTTGCATTCAAGGATCTTTTTTGGGGTCTTTGTCCACTTTTAGTCGAGTGATAAACACCTTGCTTGGGTGAATGCCCACATGAACAGTGGCACCATTGGCCTTCTCCCATCGCACTTGTTCAGTATTGATGACATATTTCTTCCTATAAACCTGGACTACTTTGCCAGTTTGCTGGCCTTTGTAGTGTCCTCGCACAATCTGAACTTCATCATCCTTTCAGATGGGCATGGACCGATTATTATACTTCTGTCTCAGCTCTTTGGAAAGGGGGAAGACATAATCTTCCTGTGAATGTAGGACTGTGCATTGAAATGCCTTTCAAGGTTCTTGTGGTCAAAAAATCACAAAGGGATTGAACTTCATTTTGGCATCTGGCACTCCGGCAATGGCTGCAAGAGGGAAGAGCTAGTTGTTTTTTTTGTTTTTTAATTATTGCAGTAAGATTTGACAAAAATAACATAAAGCAAGATTGTGTCCTTCCTAGTTCATCATATTAGAAAGGACATTGAGGCAAAGTAACTTATTACTGATAACTTTGATTATTTGGTTTAGGTAATATTTTCCAGGGTTCTACTGTAAATTTTCTGTTTTTTTTTTTTTTTTTATAATCCATAACTAAATCATGGAGAGCCACTTGGAGACTATGAAAAATGTATAAATATTGCCCAATAATTTTAGCATCTATCAGTTTTCCTCCCTGCAAATATTATTATGCTAGTAATTTATTTAATGGTGATTTTCTGTTTCCATCATTCCTCCTATAGTTATTAATTCGAATTCTACTAAAGATAGTTGTGCTATTTCCTCCTTTTACTTTTAAATTTAATTATTTTTGTATGGATGTATTTGTATGTATTTTAGTCATTTAAGTCATTACGGTCATGTTAGCTTTCACCGTTTAAATTGTCTGAGATTTTACCAGTGGGAATGCTTTCAAGTTGACTCTTGGGTCCTTATAACATTTACTGAAATAAATACTTCAGGAGAGAACTTTAATATTCTTTAGCACTGAAAAATATTTAGGCTTATCTTGTATTTTTTCCTTATTCAGTACTGGATCAGCCATTTTCCCAGAGAATTCTGGTTTCTTTCATTAGATAGTGATGTAAGGAAATGAAGAACTGAATATACTCTCTGCTGTTGGGCTTCTTTACCTGCAGGCCTTCTCAGTACATAAAACTAGAGATAGCTATATGTATGCTTGAAACACACACACAAACATATATCTTTATTTCTGTATCTATTCATCTGCAAAATATTAAAATTGTGAGTTCCTGTTTCTACATCTGCTTCTAATTCAATACTATAATGTTGTTTTAGCTTTTCTTCTTTTCATAGTAATTTTTGGAAATTTAGTTTGCATATTTTCATGAACATGCATTAGTACTAAGGAACTATAACGTTAATTTTAGCTCTCATTAAGCTTTTGTCTTAATGTTTTTTTGTTTTTTAATTATTGCAGTAATTGCAATATGCAAACAATGTTTCATATACTTACTAGCATTATTTAATGTCTAAAGTGCTTATATCTTTAACTTCTCATTCTTCTATTTATTTATTAATCTTCTAAATATTTTCTACATATTATTTCAAATTTTCCTGCCACTGTACTTGCTTTTTGAATAAGTGGGAGTGGCTGTTTCCCAATGTTATTTTATAGATATTTTATGATGATAAAATAAGTAATACATGTAAAATGCTTAGAACAAAGTGACCAGCAAGCATTTAATAGATAATTACTATTGGTTATTTCTCTACTTTCTAATCTATTTTTATCAACATTATTATAAATTCTTTTTGCTTTATTAAATTTTATTTTATCATCTTATTCCTCACATTTTATACATTGTTTTATTTATTTGGTATCTATTTTAATAATTAATACCCATTAATTTAGACATTTAGTACTTTATAGACATAGACTTCCATTCTACTGATGGATTTGTAAATGAAAACTTGATATGTGCTAATTTCGGGAATCATTATAAAATAATTATCTTTGGAAAAGGCAACTTTACTACAACAGGACAGTTCAGCACAGCTGGATGCTTCTTTTATCTTGGACATGATTACTGCAATAATGAGCATTTTTTGGAACATTATAACATGTCTCAATGACATTTAGAGTCAAACCTGAGAGTATTTGAAAGAAACTCAAAGCTAATGACCTCCTTCATACCAGCAGCATAGCTTTACAACTCAGTGTCAGTGACCTCTGTCTTTCATGTTATTTGTTGTTTGAAAATTCACATTTGCATGGCTTAGCAAACAACAAAAAAAGATAACTATTTAATAGCTATTTTTGTTATTTTTCATCTAATACTAATTTATTATCAACTTCCCATCCACACATTTAATAATAAAATGGATATGCTATGTAGCTGTCATATAAACACTCATTCCATTCCTATGTCTTACTCATAGTTATATTTCTCAAATGAATACAAAGTAGTGTATGCTCCAAATCTGTAGAAATTCCATACATTTCCATTTGTCTTTTTACTTCTGCTTTTGCTTAAATTGAATTTTATAGAGAAGGGAAACTAGTGTATTTTCCCCTCCTCAGACTTTCAGTTGTTTAACATCATAGTTAAACCTTTTAATCTGTGTTCACTGATTCTATGTCATATCCTTATGAAGAAAAAAAAAGTCTTAATTTAAGCAAATTCAAATGAGACTTGCCAGTTTGTACAACAGCACACGTGGTTGAATGTTAAAAATGACTATTCATTGTAATATAGATTCTTAAAAACAACAGTATTGTTAATAATTATAATCTCTCCTATACAAATACATGTTACAGTTTTTAATTCTTTAGTATTTATTCTGGAGGAGGTTCAACATAAGTGATACTTTTCAAATAAGTCAGTAGAACAATTTTAGCCACAAGTAATTATTTAGTCACTGTAGTGCTTTTATAAATATCTTTTTAAACTGAAACAAATACCTAGGGATCTTAAGTCAGCCTAAGTAGAAATTCTTATCAGTTAAAACTATGTACTTTGGCATGAAATAAATTAGTTAAAATCCAACTAATTTACATACTGATTAGATAAACCTATATAAAACTGAAATTCAGTGGATCACATAGGAATATCTAGACAAATAATAAAATAGATCATATTGAGCTTTTAAAGATAGAAAAACTTTAGCCTTTGAATTTTCAAAACTTATTCCAGTATTCAGAATACAAAAGACAGAAAAAGAGTCTAGCTTTGTTGCATTAAAATAATAGCTCATAGACTTAGAAAACTACCTGTAGGCCTAGTCTAATTCCCCTCCTGATTTAATCTCTTGTGTTTTCTACCATATCTAGGTATTTCAAAAATTAACAATCTTAAATCTGAGTGGCCTAGCAGCAGCACTATATTCTTCACTGTGTAAGCATGCCCATCACCTTTCTGTAGGGAGCTCTAGTCCAGTGTGGTCCTCACTCTGGGAACTGGATTTAGGGAATTCTACCATCTTGAATGGTGTCTGTTATGATGGAAAAGAAAAATGACACTGGCTGTTCAGTGTTTTTGCCAAGACATAATACATATCACTTTTGTAATTATTTCAATGGCAAGAGTAATTATGTTACAGTGCCTGATTTTAAGGGAACAAGGAATTGACCAGAAGGATGAGGGAAGCTAGACATCATCTACCACAATAATGTCTATGGCAAATCTTAAATATAACCCCCTATCCCTTCTTTCATAATCAAATCCACTTACTGAATCAGCAAAAATCTCTTTATCAGTTAGGCCTCTGCTTTGGCAGCTATCTACAAGAATGACTGCCGTTCTTTATTAATGGTCATCCTTATTTGGCCAACCTTCAAATCCAAACTACACATCACTGAAGTAGGTTATCATTTTTTTGTGTGTGTTTGGTTTCATCTTATGTGGCCCTTACCCCATTAGTCAGTCTTCATTTCATCATTAGTAGCACAGATACCTCACTGTTACCTATTTTTTAATTCTAAACCTATCTATAAGACCAATATTTTTCCATTATATTGAATATCAAAAATCTTGTTTTCAGGGTCATTTTGCATGATGGTATAATTCAAAGCTACTCAAAATTTCTTTATTTCATATTAACTGCTCAGGTAAAATCTTCATTCTTACTTCTCATACCTTAAGAACTTAAGCGAGAAGAATAGAAAAGAATTGTGTTGGGTGTCTTTTTAAAGTCTCCCATTTTTATGGAAATATAAGAGGATTTAAATGCACAGTGAGAATCATAAAAGTATATATATATATGATGAAATCCAGATAGTATATCAATTATAAGTAATGAGCTAATAATAAATGGATTTTTCTTATTTATTATATTTTAAAGTACTGCACAGTGAGTCCATTCTTATAATTCCTTCCAGTTCTCTAAATGCCATTTTTATCATTTGTGGGGACATTGGAAAAGAGAGACAGATAAACCCATTGTACCCGACACTCCTTGTATTTTCCCAAGATCTTCTTGAAGAGAAAGACAGAACTGCACTTACTATTGCTTTTTAAATTTCTCATTAACTTTGTTTCTGAGGATACTAATGAGTCATGCTCCATGTACTAATTTACCAGTTCTAAGCTCATCAAAGAAACACTGAAGAAAAATAGTTACTGTAAACCCTTTCTAGCATAGTCAATGCTTTTAGAGAATTGTTTGGAAATCTTTACTCTTTTCAGTGGTGCTAAGTTTATTGCTAGGCAGGAAATATTTATTGAACTGCATTAACCAGATGTGTCCCTTCGTTATTAGAGACTCATGTTTTGTACTGTGAAAATGCGAATTCTACAGGTTGCCATAAACATTAAATATTTTTCTTCTCTGACACATTTATTAGTAAGTTTCAATTATATTCAACTAAAAATTACAATGAACACTCTCAAGTGGCAGACACTCTACACTCTAGGGGTGAAAGGACTTAAAACTAATATCAAGGAACTCAGACTGTTCTGACATGAAAGCCCTAAGAATCAGATAAACACATTCCCTACATAAATTAACCTTATTTTATTCTGAATTTGTAAGGCATTTGTTGGAGGATCCACTCTGGTTCTTAGCCTTTGTGATAGGCTGAATAATAGCCCCTTAAAGATGCTCACATCCTAATCAACAGAAACTGTGAATGCATTATCTTATCTAGTGAAAACAGGACTTTGCAGATATGATTAAATTAAGGATCTAGAATTTAGTACTTTATTGGGTACTTTATTCTAGATTATCTGGGTGGAACTGATGTAAATCACAGTGTTTATTGTAAGAGGAATTGCAGAGCAATAAGAAATTAAATCTATGTGATTCTGAAAGAGGATATTGCAGAGATGCATTTTGAAGATAAAGGGACCACAAACTAAAAATACAGGTGGCTACTAGAAAGCTATAAATAAACTTCAGGAGAATCTCCAGAAATAACCATCACCTTGAATTTAACCTGGAGAAACAAATTTCGGATCTCTAATACCCCGAACTGTAAGAGGATCAATTGGTGTTGTTTTAAATTACTGTTAAGCAATTCGTTGCAGCAACAGGAAATTAGTACAGTCTCTGAATGCTAATTGGACTGAATGTCTATTGCAACAAGAATTAATTTTTTATGTTAAAGTAATGAGGTTATCACCAGAATATTTTAAAGTTTTAAATTTTCTGCTTTGTATTCATCTTTAAATATTTACTTGTCTTATTTTCTAACTCCTTATTCCTGACTTTTTTCTATTGTATTCATTTTAGTTGCATCAAATATTTTCTTATTCCATTGGGAATATTTTTAACCTCTGGGAGAGCTTACTTAGCATTTATTTTTAAGATAAGAAAACTATTAACATTTACTAATTTATAAGTTATTTGATAATATCTGTTCGTTTCTTTTTAGATCAGAGGGACCATCTGGTAATGATGACCTACACACAGGAGGACATTATGTGCAGTGAATCTCTGATTGGGCTTAAAAATCTCATTGTTAATTCCATCCTTAAACTTTCTTTCTCTTTGTTATTTTTTTCTATTAGTATAATTTATGGTCATTGCTGTTTTTTCAGGTATATTTCTTGTCAGGGCAGACATTTTCTAAAAAACAAATTTTAAATGGTAAAATCCTATGGATACTTTTCAAAGCAGATGTATCTAATCTCATTTTGGGCTTAATCATTTAGCAAGCTTTTCTGAGTACCTACCTAAATATCTTGATTCTGTTTCAATGACTTGATAATATTTTAAATTACTAGGTTTTTAGATATAATTGTAACCTGAGAAACCAGTCCCAGATGTTCCCCTACCATTTACCTAAATAAGGGCATATAAATACTAATTAACCATTGCCCTATTTAACTTTCAGAGGAATGGACTTTGACATTCACATGGTATTTTTATTTTATCAGAATTTTTTTATTAATTTGTAGAAGAATAAAATTAGAATGAATCTCATGACGTCCAAAAAATTTGGTATTCTGAAAGGTAATTTCTTTGTCATAGTCCACTTAATGGATTTTTCCTGCTAGTGGCATGCTTTTTCCTGTCTTTGATAAATATATCTCAGGAATTTTTCTCTAGCATTTCAGATAGTAAATAGAATCCAGGTACTTTTATTGACTAGTATCAGTAGACAGAACCATTTGCTATGTTTACTTTTTGAAATGTGAAAATTCTATGCTATATATTATTAATAATTGGAAATAAATACACATTTAGGAAAGGAAATTCCTGATGGAAGGAACAAGGGTTATATAATTCAGAATTAATTTTATTAAACAAATATCTAACTCTAGAATTTTTAAATACATTCCTTGAAAAGAAATAGCAAAAAATGGTATATATCTATATATCAGTTATGAACTAAAATGGTAACAAAATTGTAAACTTCTGTATCATTTACACACATCTAAAAACTTCTGTGTATGTGTATTTTAAATAATATCTAGCTAGACCTTCTGGATAAGATTAAGAATGGGGGAATGGAGGAAGAGTCTATAAAGAAATTTAATGTTGATAAATATTGGCTGTCTATATTTGTTAATTTATTCAAAATATTTCTTTTAATTATAGAGGCTCTTTATGTGAAGATAGATTAAGAAGTCATTTTATCCATTCTACCTATTTCTGTCACCAGAGTCTTTTTCCCTTACCCCTTCCTTTTCATAAGAGCAGAGTGGATAGAGAATTGAAGCATAAGATATTTGGATTTTCATCTTGAATTTATCACTAACTTCCTAGATGAACATGAAGCAGTCATTTGTAACTCACACATGTTTGATATCTAGAGTAACCATTGATTCATTTTCTCTGGAGCTAGAAATCACATAAAAGAGTCTCAAGATTAAATTCTGATATTACAAAAATGACTTCAGGAGAAGGCTCAAAAACATTGAATGAGTGTGGAGAAACTGATATCTAGAGCATTTAAGTAGCCCAACTAAGGCTATATAACTAACTATTTGCTAGGAGACAGACCCCAAAGACTGGATTTTCTGATGCCAGTCTTCAGGCTCTTTATTATTTTAGTGTGCATCTCAGAAAGAAAAGTACGTTGTACATGTGCAAAAAGATATTGCATTAAACCCTATTTTTAAATGTATAACTTATTTCCTAAGAATCATTGTTTAAGGGATGAATTTTAATATTAGACTGTTTGTTGCTTTTGCTGGTAGTACAATATCGGTGAAGTTGAGAAAACAAACACTGCTTAAGTGTAGGGGTTCTCTCTTCTCATTTCATGAAAACTTTGGTAGAAATTGCAGTCAAAATGACATGATGGATGCTTCCACCTTTGAATACATATATATATATATATATATATATATATATATATATATGCTTGTGTGTATGTATATATGTATAACCCTTCTTTTGCCAAATAAAAATTAGCATTTTCTCCTTTTTAGTTCAAATTACAAAAAGACATTGTTCCTTGATGTCTGTTTAAAATATAAGTTTCATATGTGTGTATCTTAAAATATATACCACTTATATACTGTTTACTTGCATCCAATTTCATTCCATAAAATATTTGAAACATTAAAAAAAGATTTGAAGTTTTATTAGTGCATTATATGTGAAGATTTTCTAAATATTATTGAACGAGATGTTTTTCCTTACTGATCAGAATTTGATAAGAACTGAGCATGGATAAGAAAGGACCATGAGAATCTTTCAGGGAGGAGTTAGGGAGGAAAAGGGACAAGAATTGGGCAGCTGAGAATCTGAAGATAACTGAAGACAATTCTGTCTGCTCACAATTGTACTCAGAGATGATCCCACTTTCATTGTTAATTGATTTAAGTATTTTCTAGAATCAAGTCTGTAGTAGATTTAGAAACAAGTATTTGAACTAAGGAAGGGAATCTGAAAGATATCTACCTAACATTTTATCTAGCACCTACTCTTGCTAGGTTCTGGAAATAGGAAAGGAAAATCCACAAGTAATAAGTAGACTCTGCTTTTCAATTTCCTCAAGGATCTTAGAACTCATTAAGATGAAAGAAATGTCATAATGGAAGATAAGTTATAATTTAAAAAGGTTAAAAAATAATTAGTGACATGAGAGAAACTCATCTGGATTCATCAAATCAGGGTAAGCACTGTGGAGAGGAGAGTCAGATATTATTTACAGAAGTCGTAGAATTTGAACAGGATTTGAAAGTATATTGAAGATTTAAGTACACAAAAGGAGAGTAGGAGAACAGTATTTCAATAAAACCAAATGAATATTTGAGACAGGGTAGTAAAAAAGCATGGGCAGATGAAGTCAACGGCATTCAGTTTAACTAAAGAAGCAGTTCAAATATTTTTGTCTCAAGCCCGTCCTGGTGTTACAGCTAGTTAGGTCAGTCGCCCCTGAAGGAGCAAATTATATACTCCTGTGTTCCAATCCTGGACCCAAAGGAAAGTAACCACTGTGAACAGCAAAATAGAGATAAAATTAAGATGCTTCTTCCTCCTCTCTCTTCCTGCCTACCTGCCTAATGCTTTCATTCCTGCCTGCACCTAAAATAACAATACCATTTTGGTCTCAGCTTATTTCCACTTTTTGCCTATCAGCTATATTGAAATATACTGGACATATAAAATTGTCCTAAGTTTAAGGTGTACATTTAATTAAAGTATACATGTAATTGTTAACTATAGTTTCCTTCTTGTACATTAGATTCCCAGAACTTATTTATTTTATAATTTTATACTCGTTGAGACTGCTTTCACTCATCCACTTTCACTCATCCACCACTACCTCCCAATCACCAGTCTGTTTCTATGAGTTTGGTATTTTGTGATCCCAAATATAACTAACTTCATATAGTATTCATCTTTTCTGATTTACTTCATTTAGCATAATGCTTTCAAAATTTATCCATTTAGTCACAATTAGTGGATTTCCTTCTTGCCTATGACTGACTGAAAAATATTTTGTTTTATGCATATAATGCATTTTCCATTTTTTATGACTTCCAAATCTTCTGTTTATATGTATTATATCAGTGTTTTCTGTATTAGAAGTTAAAACTGGTTTTTAAATATTTGTTAATTTATTAACATTAATAACTCATTATATTTTAACATAATTAATATATTTTTATAAGAATGCTATATTTTTCAAAGAAGACCAGATATTTTTCTAATTCTATTTAATATCATTATTAATAGAAGCAAGACTAATGGACTCCACATTTTTTCCTACATTCAATCTGTTAGGTATCATAAGTCATATACTTCTTGAAAACTTCATTGTACTTTCATGAGATTTAATAAATAGCTGACCATACTACCATTTTAAATGGGACAATACTATTTTTTCATATTTTCTAATCTTTCTGTCACTTTAATATAAATGTCAATTCTGTCACATTTTTAGTAAGCGAAGGCTGTGTTTTAATATTGGGGTAAAATGGGCAGTTGAGTCACCCTGAGTCCTGAGTTCTGAGTTCTGAGTTCTGTTGAGGGACCCCAAAAGCAGCTGCCCCTTTTGCTCTGTATTAAGGACAGCTGTAGCAGACACTGACTGAGGCTGGTCACAGCATCTCCTGCTGTTACTGCCCCGGTGAGGAAACAGGAGTTTTATTCCCCACCACCATGCACAGGCCTGCTTCTTCAAAGGGAGCAGAACACCACAGTGTGGTAGAGTCACATGTCAGTACTATGGGGGTTATTTCTGGCACTGTGAGGGTAATTGGGCATTTCTGGCACTAAGATGGTTAAAGCAGCATGTGTTTTAGGCAGAACATCTAGAGCAGAGATTATAGGGGTGGCAGATTTGGTTTTCACCTGTTACCAAAATTCCTTGCACCTGCCCTAGCTATTTGTGTATACATTCCCACTGGACCACAAGTCATTACAATGTGATTGCCAATTGGCGTCACATAGTACTTACTTGTTGCTGACCTGGCTGCTCTGCTCTTGCTTGGATTGCTCCGTCTCCTTTCCCCTTAGTCACTAATGCATAACTACATCCCATATTTGTCATCCCAGTGTCCCACTTTTGTGTCAAGGAAATATGATCAATCTATTAATAAAGCAAATAGTATTTTAGTATGAAAATAATTTTATCTGCACAAGACTTCCCAGAACACACTTTGATGCCTGATGGGTTAGATAGTAGTAAATCACAAAGGGAGCAGTGAGAGAAATTTAAAAAAGACTGCTATATAGAATACCTACCAGAGATTTCACATATAATTTTTTGCCACAACTTAAAGGACTTTATAATTTACATAAACCAGTATTTAAAAGAATAATTAATAACATGAAAATCATAGTGTTAAAAATAGGACCAATTTTCCAAACTTTAAAACCAAATCAGAAATCCGTAGCCTAACTTTTCAGAGTATGCTAATAACTATCTAGGAGACAGAAATTGTATCCTTATACCTAATATTGCTTCATCTTTTATAAAAATATCTTAAGGTCATTATCAGAGGGATTGAGAAATCCTGACCAGCCCCTTGCCAACTCCAGGTTACTCTTCCATTCCAGGTCTGAGCAATCTAATTTGGAATACTTAAAAGGGAGCACAATTGAATGCTAAAAAATAGATCTATGGAGATCAAAAGTCTGAGACTTGATCCCTTACCAAAATATTCCCCTCCCCTCCCCTCCCCTCCTCTCCTCTCCTCTCCTCGGCAACTCCCATATCAATAGAAGAACCCTTTACCATCTAGCTTCTGAAGGATACCTCCAAACTGGAGAGTCACTGGCATGACCCTGATATGAAAACCTGTGCTTAGAACTGGAAATCTAATGTTTTGTTTGAAAAAAAAATATATATATATATATATGAGAAATTTCAGCAAGTATACCAGTAGGGGGAACTATTATTCAAGAAATAATAACAGTAGTAGACGTTTCCTGGGCAATAGGCAAAGACCATATAGTCAGTAGACTCCATAGTGTAACTTTGTGATGAGCTGATACATAGTGTTTCCTCTACTATTCTTGTTGATTTTCTTCATCTAACTTAGAAAGTCACATTTAGTTAGGGTTAAAGGAAGACATTAATGTCCATTAAAGATAATGATTATGGATGCGTGATATTAAAATGTTAATTTCTGATTAAGAGTGATACATTCTGTATAATAATTGGCAGTTTCATTAGCTGTGATTATGTGCGAAGGATTCTAATTACCAAAAAATCACAAAGATTTGTATTGATTACATTTTCAGGCAGAGTTTCTGAGGCCATACACAAGGACCATCTACATCAGACTCTCTAGAAAAACTTATTGAAAATGTAGATTCTGAGGCCCTACTTTAAACTACTAAATGAAAATATGTGGCGCAGGGGTTGAACATGAGAGTCTACATTTGATGGCAAGTTTTCCCAAATGGTGTTTATGCATGATAAAGTAGAGAAGCTATTTTTGTCACATCTTTGGGAGCATGGAATAAAAAGATAGTAGCACCTAAACATCATCGCTTACTAGATTAGATAAATGTAAAAATGATGAACTGCTATAACCAGCAGCTTACCTCCTTAAGCCTCTTTCCAATGATTCTTTGCTTTCAAACAAAGTTGGGGAGAAATGATTGAAGAGACAAGAGACATTAATTTGAGGAATCATGAACCCAAGATTTCACACTGTAACAGACTTCATAATGTTAATACAATGCCCTAAGGAATGTCAAAAACAGTCAGTCAGCCTGTTCCAGAGTCATATGATGTTGTATATTCATAGAAATCAGGACAGGAGGAACAAAAGAATGCTTTGTCAGGCACAAATCACAGTTAGAAATTAAGCGACACAATAGACACCCTCAAAGATTCAGATCTTGTGCAAAACTAGGATTAAACAAGTTGATATTTTGGCTCTTTTGCTTGACTTTTATACTTCAGTATTTGGTAGTGTTTTGTGATAGACCAGCTGCCGCTCATCCTAATTACTCCCTTCAGCATTTTATGCGAGGCTATCAAGAGGTAAATAAATAAAAGCTAATGTTTTTCCTTCACAATATTTAAGGCAAAAGAATATGCTTAGAAAAGAAGGAAAATAAAGACAGGAAAGGTGACTTAGAAGATTTAAAATAAAAGGTTATAATGAGTGTTGCCAAGATTTCAGATATGAAGATTGAAAAAAAAAAAAAGCTTAGTGGTTGTGAGAGTAGTTTGTTGAACTAAACCAAAAAGTAGATAAGATAAAGAAGCCTGTTTTTTGTTTTCTTTTTTTAAACGGGTCAGAAATTCTAGAACCATGCTATGCATGATTGTCCACAAGGTCAATGATTATTATATCTATATCCCTCTTTCTATATATTTATTATTGATGTACTTTATACATTTATATATTAATGCTATATACATAAATTATACATTATATGACTTTATTATATATATGTGTAATATATAGGTGTTTCTTTTGCTACATACCTACTCTGAATTATGTTATTCTTATGTTTAATCTCTAAATTACACAGTACACTAAAATAAGTGTGGGAAATTCTCTGAGAGACAAAATATCTAAGTTTTTCATATGCTGGTAGTATTTAAAATTATGAGTGGGAATATGTCCCCCAACCTAAAATTTCAGCTCATTTAATAAATGTTGTTCTGAGAATAAATATGATTATATATCATCAGTATAGGGTTGCAAAGATGAGTAATCAACTATAGATCATTAAGAAAGCTTTCATGGAATTAACATTGAAACTAAGGATAGTAAATATTTTAATAATTATGACAAACATTTATTAAGCACTCTCATATTGAAGAAATTACTCTAGGTAATTGATATGTTAATGGATTTAATCCTAACAACCATCCTTCATGATTAATTTCCTAATTTTAAAGTTGGCACACAGAGAGGTTAAATATTTTACCCAACACCATACAGTCTATATGTAGATTCAGTCAAATCATTTTTATTTCAGCATATATGCTACACTACATATTCTCCATGTAATGAAAATAATGGTGTAGCAATCCCTATGTTCATAGGAACTCATATTTATGATTATTTTTGAAGACTTAGGAAAGCTTATAAGCTGAATTCTGAGTCTCATATAATGTTCAGGGCCATGAATTCGTCCATTATTGAAAGGAATAGAATTCCTTATAAGAGTGACAGAACCATGCTCAATGAATTTAATTGTGGTGCTTGTTAACTAGAAGTTAGAATCTTATTCATTTAAACCTTACTGCAAACATAATCATGGAAACAACGTTTACCTTCACATTACCCATGAGAGAATGAAAGAGAGTGAATGGCATGAGTAAAATTTCAAGGAGAAATATTTAACTTATTAAGATGCATATTATGTTTTAGAATTTTAAAAGCATGCATTTGCATATAATTAATCTGTTAAAATGAGTTGCATCTACCCTTAGCTAAAGTAAAAACCTCCACTTTGTAATTTTCATAGCATTTCCATAGTTTAAATTATTGTTATAAACCATATGTAAATTAAAAGGTACTATATGTCCATGTTTAATTAATTCAGATGAGTGCTCTCCAATTAATACAAATAAGTAATGAATTCTTGGATTACTAACTTTAAAGACATTTAACACTTTCTTAACAACTTTGTTGCAATGCTAATTTACTATCAATTATTGGGTGCTTTTCTCATATAGAAAATAGTTATACATTTGTACAATGTTTATTTTTGACAAAGCATTGACCACATACAATATTATGATAATTTTAACTCTATTAAATATTTATTACCTATTCCTTTCTAAAAAAGAGGTAACGTTGAGCAAGTTTTTCCTTGTCCAATTTATTGTTCTGTATGACTGAATTTACATACTTCCTTACTTTATTGTTCTACATGCTTAAATACCTGCTATTGCCTTATTGAATGGAAACCTCACTGTCTTATTTTATAAAACAAAATCAATAGATCATCAAAACTCATATCATTTTATGACAATTTTTGTGGTTTTATATATATATACATATGTATATATATGTTGTTTTAAATCATCCTCAGTTATTTCGTGTTTATAAATTTATACAACTTTTAGCAAAACTACTATGTTTATTAATTATCTATTTTACACAGTAGAATACATACTTAAATGATAATATTTTGACTTTGTTTCTGGTAGTTAAATACACTTCAAAAAATAAAGTTGATATCTATATATTATATTATATATATATTATGCATAGTGTTTGGAATAAATATTTGTCTACAGTATCCTGTTTAAAATTAATAAAGACAAGCTAAAAAATTTGATGGGTGTTTTATCATCAAGTATTTAGTGAACGACTATGATAGGCACAATGTTTATTAGGCATATTAAGTACATCATTGTTTTAAATGCTTGTCTCTGGTTCATCTAGTTGATTGTGCTAAGAGCAGTTTTTCAGGTCAACACTCAATAAGTTTGGTTTCAAAGTTTGGAGACAGAATTGCAGGACTCATTGTCATAGCTATGGTATTTAAACAGGGGAGCTGTGGATAAAGTAGAATGTAACATATGAGAGGAAAACATGACCAAGGATAAAACCTTAGGGAACACATTATAGAAAGAGGTATCCTACAGATTACAAGGGCCATTTCTTCCCTATGCCATTCAGACCTAAAGACTTCACGGTCTCGACAAGTTGACTTGGTTTCTACTCTATATGCTTCCCGGGGGAGACTACATGTAATCTGACCTGTTTTTTAACTACTGCTAATTTGACAGTGACTTAATGTCTCTTTTTCCTGAGATGCAAAACTCCTGCAAACCAGGCCCACATGTCCACCCATGTACAAAACTGAATTCAGTATCTTCCTTTCCAAATCAACCTCTTACTTCACTCTTACTTAATTCACACTTTCAACTTTATTTAACCCAGATATTTAAGAGCTGTTTTAGAGTTCTTCCTCTTTTTTCTGTATCTATCAGCTATTAAGTAATGTTAGTTGAAGTTTGATATTTGCCATCGTTTCAAAACCTGGCATAGTAGTGTATAAGTGATCACTAATTCTTTACAATAAATGGTTTTAATCAGAAATTTATTACATTTCTTTTTCTACTTCTGAGTTTCTTCCTTTGCCTCCTTACCATATCCAGAGTCAGGATGTTCTGAAACACTGTGTAATTAAAGTCTCCTGATCCCAATATTAGCAACTCCTCCACACCATTACCCGTACTGCTGCCAAATGAGGTTTTTGATATGGAAGCACAATCATATATCCCCTTTAGAATGTCACAGAACAAATTCTAGATTCTCCGGTGTGGCGTATAAACCTGAATGTATATGAGAACCTTCTCTCAGGTCTTCACATCTTTCTTTAATAGTACGTTTTGTTGTAGTCAAAGTTCTCTAAAGATGCCCTCCTCACCTTTTTTTTTTTTTTTTTTTTTGCATGTTTCCTTGTGACTTTACTGTGATCTCTGCTCTATTTGCTCTGTTTCTTCATTTCCTTTAACTGGTATACCCTTATTCATTCTCCAAGATTCAATTTTACACAACCCCTTCTCTGTGAAAATTCCACCCTGACCATGGAATAGATTTACTATGTTTTCTTGATTAAGACAACTATTGCATAATATTATAAATGATTTTTCATTTTTATATCCTATGCCAGTAAGAAATACCTTTGCATTCCTGACATTTTGATATTTCTCTCACCTTTCATGGTGTGTAATATATCCTTCGGACTTAATAAATATTGCATGAATGAATGAATGAATGAATGAATGCTATCCAAGACAATGGGAGTAGAGTTTTCATTTGTACTTATTTGTTATCATTAAGTTGTATTTGCTACTATGCTATTAGTCCTTAAAATAACCTCATCAGTTGGTGCTATCTATTCAGATGATGAAACAAGATTAAAAGACATTAACCTATCTATGCCTTTTATATGGTATGTTAGAGGGATTTGGTCTACTCTACATCTACTGTGCTCCATGATTGCAGTTCTATACCATATGCCCACATGTGAACTATGTATCTAGGATTATGAAAAAATCATTTCTCATATTAAAAAATAATTTGCCACAATAATGATGATTCCTAATTCAAAATAATTATTATGTAGAAATAATATAGTCATACTCTTTCTCCAGACTTCCATGTAGTTTTCTTACTTATTCTCAGAAAGAATCTCCCCTCAAAATCCCATGGAATTAACAGAAAGCAAAACAAAACAAAGCAAATACTCTCTTTGCCCTGCTCTATTGTTTCTTATTCTTCCTCATAGCATTGTAATCTAGCAATCTCTTATAGTTTGTCATCTATCTGCCTCAATTATAATGTAAGCTTTTTAGTGAGCAAGGACTTTGCATTATTCCAGCCCTAAGACAGTAGATGTCGCACAGCCCCACATAATAAATACTTGTTGAATGAGTGGCAAACTGGCCACCATATTGGAAAACAATAGGTACAAGATCCAGCAGATTTATTCTTAACAAAAATCTAAAATTCCAAATTTTTGGTGCTGTGAATTGTAGAGTAAATTGGTTTAAACTATTTCAAAATATAGATTCACAGAGGTTTGCACAGAAATACATAGGGAGGTCCTGTTCATCCTTCAGTAAAGTAAATTTTATTTTGCAAAGGGACTGACAAAATGTTCTCCTTATATGTAAAGATTCCCCAAGGCACTTACAATATAATTTTAATTATATGAATCTTTTCAAAAGAGCACTAAAAGAGTTTTCTAGCAGCAACTGCAGTCTATTGAGCTCAATGCCTAATTCAGTATATGTAAAAACTGAATAGACTCTTTCCTTAGTATTCATTCACACCGTTAAGAAATCGTCAGTATATTCATAAAAGTGTATTTCACAGTTATTGTGTTTGCATCTGGCATTATTCATGCTCCTCAGTAGAGATTTACACCTTGGACCCTCTGCCTTTTCCGACATGACTAGTCTACCGAAATTATTATAACAGGAACAAGCGGTAATCTCTTCATATAAAGCTCTACAGAGGTGGAAATAATCTGGAAAGACTTCTCTATGATACTTTGTCTACTTGCTCCTCTAGTTATATAATCTATAAAATGATCCTTAAAAATATAAATAGTAAAACATTTATATTATATTAAATAATATTTTATGTGCCTCCTTTATTTTCTACCTGTTATTGTGGTGGCAATCATGAAAACAAAATGATCTTATTGCCATGATGTTCTTCTCTAACATAGGAAAGTGGTCTGTCTCTTTGACATTGACAGGTTAATGGAAAATATGGCCCATGCTACTTTTTGTCCTTTAAATGTCAATTGTTAAATATTTTCTTTGCAATGCAAAAATAGTCTAAAATATTTATCCAGTTTTTCTACCTTTCTGCCTATCCTTTGTAGCAATATCTTTTTGCAAATATTAGGAAATTCATGAATCAGAACTTCTTCAAATGAAGAATAATATTTAATAAGGAAATCATGTTCCAATGCCTTTAATCTCAGGTGTCAGTTTGATTGATTCTGTGTTCCGTCTATGAAATGTGATCTATGTGAAATGCAAAACCATTTTTAGTTACTCTAGGGCACAGTAGACAGATCAAATCATTTCACACAAACACATTATATTTTGTGTCATTTGACAAACACATAGTTGATATAAAATATATTTTGTTCACTCTACTAAGAATTTAAAGTAAAATATTCATTCTAAGATAAAATCCTAATTGTCATTCTTTGGAGTTCAGTTCACTAGATTGCCTTTGTGCTTTGTACTTGAACATCTAGTAGTACACCCAAGAAGGAGTCATTTTTTAAAACATGTGAATGATTCAATTTATTTGCACCTTAGCAAGTATTTATTGAACCCTTATCTGTGTTAAGAGGCTCTGGAACTATGTTAGTAATGTATTCTCTGACCTTCAGATTACAGTCCATTTGCAAAGACAAGCATGTAAACCATCAGTTAACCAGTATTACTGAGGCTTCATATGCAAGTTGACTAGCTTTATTCGCGTGACCTCAATATGCACTCAAATGCTCTAGGCTTTATTTTAAAAGATTAACTTCCTTAAAGTAATATTTGCTCATGTTATACAAATATTCAAGTCACCTTAAACACTTGTTTTCCAGGTCCCACCCATGGAGATTCTTATTCAGTAGGTCTAGGGGTGGGGGCTGCGGGTTGTAGGTTATGAAACCTGAAGCTAGCCCAGAGATACCAATATAGGAAATATAAGACATTTAACAAGTATGAAAGATTCAATTATGCAAAATATGTGTGTTTTAGAGATTGTACACCATAGTGTCTAGGTTAACAATAAAATATTATGAAAATTCAAAAATTTTTAAAGAAGATAGTATGTCTCATGTTACACATTCTTATAAAACAGAACAGGAAGAAACAAAAAGAAACTCTGAGAAGTATTGGTTGTTATCTATTATCTTGATTGTAGTGATGGTACCGTGAATGTTTGCATATGTCCAACCACTTCAAATTGTATACATTAAATGTGTACACCTATACTTCAATAAAACTTTAAAAAAAGAAATAGAGTAAATCATACTACACATTTTCCCATTTTGATCATTTTTGAAAATTTTCCTTTGTCAATTTATCACATATTTACACCCACATAATATATACAGAACCGCAGCTAAGATTATTACTGCCAATGAAATGTTAACTTGCTATGCACTGTGGAACTTAATACATGCAATTCGTGTTAGATACAAAATGATATAAATAAACAGACTAAATAGAATAATAACAAAATAACCCTGCTCTAAGAGTAACTCTTCGTTGCCTTCTGCGTAGTGTCTAATGCAGTTAGCCCTGCATAGGCTTTCCGTGACCCAGTGCAGTCCTGAGTGTTGCAGTCCATTCAGCATTGTTTCCTGCCTCCATACTTCCCCTTTGGATTAAAAGCTCTCTTCCTCCTGGTGGGCCCAGAAAATTAATCTCTCTTTGAAATTCACTTAAACCACTTCTCTTTCTGGGAGTCTTTGCTAATCCCTCACCCCCATCCAGTCAAATTGATTGCTTCCTCCTTAAAAATCATACTATATCTTCTACATATCTATGTTTTATCATTTTTCACAGAATATGTAACCCTGTTTTCATGTGTGTCTTGTCTTCTAAACTGTACAGCCTGTGACAGCTCCTAGCAATTATATAGCCCCTATAATAAAGTAAATAATTTCACATTTGTTGAAATGTATAAAAGTGCTAAAAACTTGCAGTTTAAAAAATAATCAGTGGAACTCACTATAAAATTCAGTGTAAAAGACAATATTTGATTCATTTTTTAAATTAAGACAGTTTTATTGTAATTTAAAAGTTAGTTCTTTATCAAATTTGTGAATTATTTTTATGTTCACTAACTGTTTTCTATCAGAATAAAGAGATACACATTGACAGAGAATTTCCAGAAATCTAGCACTTATTCTACTCTATCTCACCTACTAGGAATATTTTGCTAGCATGTCAGAGAAAGTCCAGTTCAGGTGTTAGTACATAATGAAAAAAATAAAAACAGATGCACCCTTGTGGGTCAGGTGACTAAGGTGTCTGAGGCATTGTCCCTGTAAAACCCAAAGGACATGGGTTCAAGACTCAAAAGAAAAAAATAAAATAAAACTCAAGCCAGCAGGTGGGAGGGTGGAAAACAGAGAAGGAAAGAAGATATAAGAAAAGTAAAGTTAGTTATTACAAATTTAAGATAGAGTTTACTTCTTAAAAGGGGGTTGTAAATTTATTAAAAGATAAGTAATATAACTTATTAATTCTTCAAGATTATTCATTAAAAATCCAAATACTTTTATATAGCAAAGGAATGAATCCAACACTAGTTCTAAATATTTTACTTTTTAAGTGAAAATACTATTTCTTTTCTTAATCAGGTGAACCAGTCAAGATTTTACTTTGTTCAAGAATGGAAGTTTTTCTATTTTCCTTCAGAACTGAAAGACATTTTATCAATTATATTTAGCTGTTTCTAAGAGAGTATTACAAATACAAATAATTAGAAAAAACATAAAATATGGGTATAAGTATTTACTAAAATAATTAGTTATTTTTCAGGCCTTGCAACCATTAATTTGGTCGAGTACAGCAAAAATTTTACTGACTTGAAGTTTTTCCCTGAAAAATCAAAAGAAAAAATACTTTTATTAGTGGTTGTGGAAATTGCATTTAAAATATGATCATTATTTCATAGAATCAAACTCCATATGCATTTTACTCACGTGTTGTAGTCAAATGGTATTTATTTCCGTCCTGCTTTTATTCAGCCATTCAACATTTATATTAATATCTAAAATGTTCTAATTGTATAATGGACCCCAAGCGACCAATTAGGGGAAAATAATTCCACTTGTTTTATTCAAAGATTTGACTTATTTATAATTTACATATATTTTAAATTCTATTATAGAATACACAGTATATTTCCTATGACTCCCAGGAGAGGGATTATTGGAAAAATTTTAGAAAGGAAATGTAAAGAATTTGAGATCTATCATTTATAACATCTTACTTTTAAAGTCCTATAGCTTTTGCAGCTAACTTAAAAGGATCATTATTTCAACTGATGAGAAAAAAAACAAAGATTTTTTTTTTAAGAAAAAGTATTTTAATGAAAATTATGAGGACTTTCTTAGTGTATAGTTTAAAAAATTTAGAAAGTAACTTTATAAAAGATAATGTCCTTGATCAGAAAAAAAATCTTAAAATTAAAAGCACAAATACTCTGAAGAGGTGTATTGATATTGTAACTTCAGTTCAAATCCTAGTTTATATAATGGTAATTTTTTTGCAGATTCCTCCACTCTATTTTTTTTTTCAGTAATGTTAGTCAATAGGTATTAAAGAGCACCCCATACTGAGTCTCTTTATGCTGCAAACTTATACCTACCCACCCTTGGAAAGTTGCTTGATTTAGTGTCATAGCCTGGTTAGTGTCTAAATTGTGAGGGAAAAAAATTTTCTCTTAGAAAGCCATAATGTGTATGTATGTATGTATGTATGCATGCATATGTATGTGTATATGTGTGTGCATGTGTGTATATATTGTGTATATATGCAAAAATGGTTATAAAATAAGCATACTTGTTTATTAGTTCCAGAAATATTTAGTAAATTGCCAAAATTCCTATTATATTCACTGATGGAATTGCTTTTTGAATCGATAATTGTTCTTACTGCTTTCATCCCATTCTTTTGCAAATCAGAAACCCAAGAAGAGGAGGATTTGTCATCTGACATAAAGAGCCAGAACAAAGATAACAGGGGTACACTTTCACCTGAGTAAATTCTTCTTTGAACCCAAGGAACCCAAGCCATCTAAAAAGAGCTCACAGGCTAGTATCCTTTCTCTGTAGCAATCTCTGATCAGGGTTTCCCCTTGTCTCATTAGCTTGCTCTCCACCTTCTTCATTCCGTCCATCTCTGCTCCAGTGTTTTGCTTCCTTAGCTTCAGCACTAATAATTTCTTGAAATCATGCACTCATGTCTTCAGTTATTGCTTGTGATCAACCTTGCCGGAACTCTTTTGCTGACCTTGTTTACAGCATTAACACTCAGCCCTGCTTAGTTAGGCTTTTCCTCTATTGAAAAAAAAAATTCCATTGAATAAATTTTAAATATAGTATTGGCATTATTAAAGGATTCATGAATCAGCCAGTACTCCATCCAGCAGACAGAAAGTGTAAACTAAAAACTTTATGTCACTAGAAATATAAGACTTCAATAAGTTTACTCTTTCAAGACTAAATAAAATAATACAACCACATTAATAGGAAAACTCTTTATCCTCATGAATGGTTATTTTTGAAGTACTGATGTAGTTAAAGTGCCCTAGGGTAAGTCAGCAGCTATTTTTATGTCTTTAATGATGATGATGATGGTGGTGATGATGATGATGATGATGACAGTGAAATAATCAAATACTTATTTCAAACTCCAAAGTCCATGAGAGGTTCAGCTATCATCTCTAAGAAGGCAAATAGACAAAAGCACTGATGATGAGAAAAATGAAGAAGGAAGATCAACCACCTCAAGAACTTCACGAGTTCTTTTGTAGCTATAACATAATTTGCCACCCACATTAGGAATCTATAGGAAGAAAATGGATGGTGATATGGAAGTCATCAAAATGAACTTCACGAGTTCTTTTGTAGCTATAACATAATTCGTCACCCACATTAGGAATCTATAGGAAGAAAATGGATGGTGATATGGAAGTCATCAAAATGGGGAGATCACTGAGTCAGCAACAATGTTTAATACTGCATCTTCCCACTGTAGAACCTAAAATCCCAGCTTAAATAGTCGCTGTTTGAGTTTCACTATGTGACAAAAAGATGAAAGAGTCAATAGTGTTTTCTACCAGGTATTTTAGAATAGATTTGGCTGATGCTTCAATAAGTATTGTAAATTTAATCTCATTAGCTCACATCCTTCCATTTGGAAAACTAGTTGCTACTTAGAAAAAAAATTAGATATAGCTGTGAATGAATTTATCGCTATTACTTTTTAAATTGCGTTTACAAACAAATATCTCTTGTTTGAAAATATGTATATTTGATTTCCTCTTTTGACATTTCTAAATTGCGATGGCTGTCTTTGAAATTAAGTATATTTCATATTTTGCATCTTTACAATGAGAGAAGACATAGTACTCCTGCTTTAAATTCTGTTTTCTAATAATAATTACAGCTCCACATTTTATGTAACTTCACTTCTCTTAGTAGTAGCTAACTACAATCAGCAAAGTATTTGCATAACTTATATGTATGCCATTATTTTTCATGCATTTTCTTCCATTTCCTACCTTCTTCCTTCTACTATTTTGTTCCTTTTTTCTCTAGTCTATGCAAATTAAGAATTTATCTTACTTGAACAAGGGACCCACTCTGGTGTTGAAAATATGAAGTTAGGTAAAGCACCTTTTCTATCCATTAAAGTATTTTGTATTTTTTTATATTGAGCTGAACTCAGCTAATTATTTAAAACCTAGAAAATTCTCTGATAAGTAGTTTGATACTGGTTTTTGTATGTGACTGATTCCACCCATGTCAGACTTACTACATTGACTTTCCTCTTCACAGATTTTCCGCAAATAGAATCAACAATACAAATCACCTTTTCCTTAAATTAAAGGAGATTTATTACTTATAACTCATAAGACTCTTGTTACAAGAGCCTATCTATCTGCAAAGACAGCATACCAGATGCTTCTGCTTTATATGATCAACCTGGAATTTAAATTGTAATAAAATCCCGGAAAGGGCAGTCTAAGTAGAGAAAACAGCATGCATTAGGTCATAGAGGTGAGCAATAATAAATTATTGAGCACTTAGTAAGTGCCAGGTAATGGTCTAAGCATTAAACATATATTATCCAGTTTATCATTGTAACAATCTTATAAGACAGAGGTACAGAAAGATTATGTGCTCAATCCAAGTTCTTAACATCTGGTTACAAGGTGGTCAGACTATCCACTAAGTATATGATAACTGTTTTACATTGCTCCTAATTTTGAAAGTAGGAAGAGTAAAGTGAGATAAAGAGAAAATTCTAGACAGCGTCTAGGTTTTTTTGTTTGTAGTGAAGATTAAAAAAACAGGACTAAAGAGCTTGGAGGGAGATGCTTAGCTTGTCCAAACCCCTGTTATCTGCAGTCTTGCTTTCTCCAGTTTCAATACCTGAGGTTAACCATGACTCAAAAGGACTAAGTAGGAAATTCTAGAAAGAAAGAATTCATAAGTTTTGGATGCATTTCATCTACTCTGAGTAGTGTAGTAAAATCTTGCTCTATCCTGTCCAGATGTGAATCATCCATTTTTTCCAACACTACCAGATGACATGTTGCAGTATCACAGTATTTGTGTTCAAATAATCCTTCTTTTACTTAATAATGACCTCAAAATAATAGTCAACCGTAGTAAATAGAACCTAACACTAAACCACAATGCCTCTCTCTTTCATCTCACTTCATCTCATGTAGATATTTTATCATCTTACATGATCACAATATGAGTAAGTACAATACAGTAGGATATTTGGAGAGACAAGGAGACCACATTCATATAACTTTTATATATATAACTGGTATATTGTTATATATGTTCAATTTTATTATTATTAATCTCTTAATGTGCCTAATTTAAAATTAAATGTTATCACAGATATATAATGTATAAGAAAAAATGTAGCATATATAAGGTTCAGTATTACCTGTGGTTTCAGACACCCTCTGGGAGACTTGGGCCATATCCCCTTGGGTTAAGTAGGAATTGCTGTTGTTCCTAGGATATCCAACTGGAAATAGGAGACAGTGAGAAATAAAGATGTGAAACTCAGGGCCAGTAAACCTGGGAATAAGAATGTGGGAGTCATCAGCATTGGTAAAATGATGTGTTAAGGGAATTATAAGAAAAGATGATACCTGGGGGATGATGCCTTGAGGACATTACCATACAACAAGTGAAAGAGAGTCACAGGAAGAAAACATGCAGCTGTAAAAATGTAGGAGAAAAACAAGGATACTTTTCACTATAGAATTAAAGACCTATTTGCCTTATGATACTTTCTTGCTCTTGAAATTTCTGTGCACAATGATTCTTAAGATTTTATTATTTTGTACACTCTGAAGGCAGTGTCAATCACAAGCTACAGAGAAGCACATTAGCTTTTAAATTTATGATCTAATAACAGTGTCAGAGAGCACATGGCTTACATTTAATTATATCCTCCCCCAGGTAAAAAGGAAAATGTTTTCTCCCATTCTTTAGGTACAATGATGTTATAAAATGTTTCCATAGAATTTTTAAGTCTTATTCTAATTTTAGGTTCTGTATTTTCTCTAATCATTTTCTTCATCATCTGAAATTTTCTTCCTGTTTTGATCTAAAACTTACAGCACACTTTGTTCATCTGGAGAAGTTATATTTCTCTAGGTATTTGCTTCATCTTTCTTCTACAGTTAGTATCAGTTAGCAGTTAGGTCATTGGCAGAGAACCAACAAAGCATAGTGGCCACTGGTTTAATTCTGGGAAATTTTCCCGTATTTCTCAAAATTAACTGTTTTGTTTTTTTTACAGAATCCAAGTAAAGTGATTTATAGAAATGTAGTGGGAAAAAAAATAAACAGGAACAACATTTATAAATCACACAGGATATATTTATGTGTAGCCCTCAAGTGTTTTGAAAATCAAAAAAAAAAAAAAAAAAAAAAAACAACTTCGGTGCTCATTAACATGTTGGAAACCTCAGAATTTATCTTTTCAATTTAGCTATCTTTTTTGTACCAGATTTCTTCACCCCCACCTCTCAGTTTCCACATCAGGTGCCTCATTAGCTAGTGAATTTGAGTGACTAATAAGCGCTCACTGAAAAAGAAGAGAATACTTATACATCTTTAAATATGCAGTGACTAATCTCAAATATTTCAAGTTGTTCAGCTAGCTTAACAGTTATTTAGAGGTAATTATTATAGAATTTTCTATGTTTATTCATACTTACACACACACACACACACACACACACACACACACACACACAAGCACATACACACACTTTTTTTCATTTGGCTGTAATAAGGAGAGAGGTAACAAAACAGTTTTTGATCCAAGTATCTTTTGGTGAGATTTTAAAGATATGGATCAAATTCTTACAAATATAATAATTAAATCTTCATTTTTCATTTTACCTTCTCACTGTATTCTTGTGAATATTTAATCTGTATATTTAATCAGCTATATTTCACTATGTAAATGTACCATGAAGTTAATAGTCCTGAAAATTCAAGGAACTCCCACTTGCATGTACCCTGAAGAAGGGAGCCTAGCAATGTGTTCACAAGTCATGTGTTTTTCTATAAAATTTAAGATCCAGTTTCTAAAATGTGTAAATTCGTCATGTATTATCTCCAATATCTTTTCTCCACTGTTTCCTTGAGTGTTTAGTTTTTCATAACTCCTAGTGTTTGTTTCTGCTGGTTGCCATGGAGAACTGTCTATAGGGGTCCAATTGAGGCACTGAATTTAATATCATTAACATATTATTTAATTAAAGAATATATCCCTTCCGGGTAAAAGGAAAGCTTGCATACTTCACACAAGCAACACACTAAAGAATCCTGTTGGCTTTCTCTGTGTGAGATTTACCATAGTTTTCTCATGATTGTAAGGACTGAATAACTCTGCCATCTGAAAAAGTTCCACTAGTGTGAATGGGTGCCATTGCTTTTGATCATCATGAACTCAACATTCTAAGTATGATTCAACATGAGTTAAATATTTGATTCGAGAGAATTAATTGCTCACAGTGTTACAAAGGATTATTTGCTTATACCGTCACACTATTAATTAGTACCACAGTTTGATTTGACAGCAAATAATTTTATTGTAAAATGATTATATTTTAAAACCTGAATGTTATAGTAGCATGAAGTGAACATAGTTATCTAGTGCATTGGAAAGTTTATTATATTAGCTAGCTGTCTGAGAGTATTTATACTCCCCTTTAAAAAATGGTATAATTAAGCCAAGCCCAAGTGAGTATAATTTATTCAGAGTATGCAAAACTCTCTAGGAAAGTTGAACATCATTTTGGATTTTGCATTTATATTTAGGAGAAAATGAAATTTAGGGAAAAATACAAATAACAACTATAAACTTGTCAGAAAGGAAATAAAAAGGTAGATATTATTTTAATATGTCCCATGATTTCTCCATGGTTTTACACTTCCCATAAAGTTTCCAAAATACATATACACACATGTGGTAAATATGGTTAGATTATTTTATTGTGATTTAGTTTTCCATATTACTAGGATAAAAAAGAAATTATTTCATTTTATCAGCTTTATTTCCACCTATTCCTTATGTGCCAAGAAAATAGAAAACTAGCAAAATAAAACTGAAGAGCACATATCCTCTGGCAAAAACATTTTTCTGTCAAAGAATTGCTTGTTTCGTGAAAGAATACAATTTGACTAAATGTCAAAAGAATTCTTACTCCTTAAAACAACTTACTTTTTGTTTGACAAGAACTGATTGTTTAATTTCCTGTATTGTGAATAAGAGCATTCTCACTTCAATAAAAGCATATTTCACTTGAGTCTGGCTGTGTCTATGTGACACAAAACAAAACTGGTGAATTCGTATAATATTCTGTCTCTGGTATAGTTGTCCACGAAACTAACCAAGTGCTTGCTTGAATGTTTCTAGCAAGATATTCTGTTCTACTTCTTCCAGGGAAGAAACATCAGCTTTATTATTGTTTCTAAAAAATGATGAGACAGTAGCAACAACAACAACAACAATAATAATAGTGACTCTTACCCTGCTGGACAAGTAGATGTCTGCTACCTCTGGTTGGCACATACCGCATACATCCCAAGGGCTGGTGTTCGCTCATCCAGGGGATGAGGTAAACAACCAAGATGAACAACTAAATAAAATAAATTAATATACTCCTTCCTTCTTTCTCTGCCAGCATGCTTGCCTTCATCCTGCCTGCACCTTTCCTTTAAATCATCATCATCATCGTCATCATCATCATCAATATTAGATGGCATCCATTTCTCAACTTCTTTGTTATCTTCAGTTATTTTCAGTTCTATGGAGGGAGAATACATTCTTTTTCTTCTGAAAGATTTTATTGCATACTTATATTCACTACATTTAGTGCATTGAGAGCCCTGTAATATTGTTCGATGTACAAATAACCATTTATTAGAAAAAATTTTCTTGAATTAGATTATGATTTTTTTTCAAATCAACTGTAAAATGTAGGATGATCTTTTCCTTCAAATCGATAATAGAACAAAATTAAATTTACTTAATTCCTCTTGGACTTAATGGCTATTATAAAGATCTTTTCTTCAGAGTTTATGAAAATACAAATGGTGTACGTACTAGAGTATGAAGTGTGTCTCCTGCTGAATCTTATCTAAGTATACTGCTGCCTAATTCACCTTGTAACAGATGCCAGAATTAGCAAGATAGCTGCTGAGCTTTAGATTTGCCATCTGTCATGAAGCTAATTGGTCTTACTATTTCAATCAATGAACCGAAAGAATTCTAGAATTTTCTGAAAGTCACAGAACCTGTTGCGATTTTTCATTCATACAGCATTTATTGAATTCCTACTCTGTATCTTTCCATGTTTGTATGTTGAGGATATAGAACAAACAAAAGAGATAAAGTTGATTCCCTCATACAGTTTAAATTCTGTGGAGAAAAGATAGAATAAATATATGTAGGCAGACCCTGGTCAAGTAGGGGATGGACACTTCGCATGTATACCCAGTTCCCCAGTTCGGGTCCTAGGACATGTGGGAACAACAAAAGTGAACAAGTAAATAAAAAGAGTAAAAATGTTTCTTCGTCTTCCTGCCTCTGCTCCTCTTCATTTCTACCTGCATCTTTCTTTTAAAATAAATAAATATTATAATTATGTGAATAAGTACTATAAAGAAAAAGAAAAATAATGCTGGGCAAATGGATCATGAGTGACAATAGTTGGTAAAAGAAGTGATAATCTTAGTATGGTGAGGATGGTCTCTGGAGAGAAGACATTTGAACAGATAACTGAATGAAGGGAGCAAAAGCCACATCATTTGGAGTGGATGAATGTTCCAAGCAGAGAACAAAACGAATATGAAGGATCCAAGGTGAGAGCTTGTTTGGTGAGAGCCTTGGGTGAAGAGATGACTGAAAGAAACTTATGAATTAGACTAAAGCAGAAGCCAGGAATATGCTCAAGTAAAAACAGCAAAGCCTCCCAATTTATATCTAATGGTGATAGAAAAACATCAAAGGAGAGTTTTGAACAGAGAATGAGAAAATTTAGCAATGTTTTAAAGATACCTGACAGGTGTAATGTGTTTGCATTGAAGGTTATATATTTGACTGATAGCAGGAAGATCAGGCAGGGAGCACTTGTATTGTATTCTTCTTTAGGCACGGCCATGGTCTGAGCTGGAGTGACAGCAATGCAACTTGGGGAAAATGGAGATTCATTCAAAAATTTCACTAAATTCTGTGAACAAAGTGATATAAGAGCAGAGAGATTATTTAGAATAAATAAGGATTTTGGCTTCTTTCATTTTATTTTTAATTGATGTTATTGAAGGAATATTTAATGATAGCATTAAATAGGTTTAAACTATACATCATAGTTAATCTATATCTGTATATAATACAGTAAGATCACCATTATTTCGTATTTTCTTTCACTATACACTTAATCCCCTTTTACCCATTTGTTCCTCCTCTTCCCCCATCTCTTCCTGCACCAGTGGCTTTGTTTTTGTTTTTCTGCTAAAATCTATTGTTATTTGATTTAGTTCATTTTTTAAAGTCCACTTTTATTCAATTTAGTTTATTCATTTGTTTGATATCTCTATATATCACATGTGAGCCATATGATACAATGTCTATCTTTCTCCTTACAGTTTGTATCACTGAACATAATCCCTCCAGGCCCATCCATATTACTTCAAGTGGTAGGATTTCACCTTTTTGATATCTTCACAGTATACCAGTGTGTGAACATGGGAATGTATATATCTTTGTAAATAAGTGCTGTTTTGTTTTTAGGGAAAATACCCAGTAGAGAAACAATTGGATCATACAAGATTTTCATTCTCAATTTTTTGAGGAATCTCCATATTTCTTTTTATAGTGGTTGCTCTGTTTTGCACTCCTACCAGCAGTGCATAAGAATTCCCTCTTCTTCACATCCTTTCCATCACTTGTTCCCATTCTTTTGGATAATAACCATGATATCTCATTGTTGTTTTAGTTTGCATTTACCTAATGACAAGTGAGGTAGACCATCTCTTCATGTGCCTGTTAGCCATTTGTTTGTCTTCTTTAGAGAAGTGTCTATTAAGAGCACTTTCCCATTTTCTAATAGGATTATTAGTTTTTCTGTCGAGTTTGGAGTTCTTTATATAATGTGTATACTAACCTCTTGTCAAATGTATGATTATCAAATATCTTCTCTCATTTAGTAGGAAATCTTTTTGTTTTGGTAAGTTTCTTTTGCTGTGGGGAAACTGTTCAGTTCTATGTAACCCATTTGTTTATTTCCTTTTCTACTGAAGTTGCATTCCCAAAGATATCTCTTAGGTTGATGTCTACTAGTATTTTGCCTGTTGTTGTCTACGTATCTTGTGGCTTCCAACCTTACATTTAAGTATTTAATCCACTTTGAATTGATGTTTGTATATGCAGTTATGTAGTGACCTACTTTCAACCTTTTGCATGTCCAGTATTCCCAACACCATTTATTAAAGAGACTGTCTTTGCCTTATTGTAACCCTTTAGCTCCATTGTCAAAAATGGATTGTCCATATTTATGTGGGTTTATTTCTGGGCTCTCAATTCTGTTTCACTTGTCTGTTTTTATTCCAAAACAGTAATGGCTTCATTACTATTGCTTTCAATTAGAGCATTTTCGAAAATGAATCTCAGACTACAACTTTTAGAGTTCTTCTCAAGTGCAATAAAAGTTTTAACTTGTGGCTCTACTTTCATTGAAGAGTTGAGTGAGAACCATAAAAAAAGATCCAATTTCTGAGCTGTTTTAGCAATTGAACAAATAAATATATGCATTTTCTCCTATATTTCTTAATATCTTTGTCCCGTAGTAACTTCAGACACAACCTATGGTATGATAGAATGAAGCACTGATAATAATAGCTAATAGTAGTTTTCAACACAGACTGTGACAGGGTTATCTAGGAAATGATTTAAAATACTGATATTGAGCATCTAAGGTTAATTAAATTAACATCTCTAGGATGTGACCCTGAGCATTAGTATTTTTTCAAAACTCTCAGCTTGTCCTAATATTAACTCATGGTTCAGAGTCTCTCTTTACTTACATTGAATCATTTAAGACTTGCAACTTTATTAAGAAGCTACTATTATTTTGACTAATAAATTAAATAATAAACTAGTAAACTAAGGCTTGTAAAAGCAAAATATCCCTAGCAGTTAGGTAAAGTAGGATTTTTTTTCCTTTAAAACACCTTTATCATGTGTAATTTGATATATAAAAATAATTTATATACAAAGTGTATGTTATTAAGTAATATATTAAAATCAGAATTCACTACATATTCAAATAACTAAAAAGTTAACAATGCTATGAAAATACTCTTATGCTTCCCAATATCATCTTCCTGCCTTACCCCTAGTATCAACAGAATTTTCAACCCAGGAGTATTCTAACTTTGGGATGTATAAATGATAAATAGGAATTCAAAAAAGATAAATTTGCATCAATTTATTAATGGTTATACATGGGATGATCAATTGCATAAATATGTTTATTAATAGTTATGTGGAAGGTCATTTAAAGTTTCTTTGAACTTAATTATTAATGTATATTAAACAAGGTTATTTCTGTGTATGACATCAAGATGGTCAAGCTATGCACATAAATAAGGCGTATACTAGAACCTAATCTGGAAACTCAATTGCTATTTATAAAGTGTTTATTGAACAAAAATTCTGGGTGTTTCTAACTTAGAGAAGATATTTGAAACAGAACCACTTAGTTACTTGACCAATTTATGAGTTAAATGTGTGTTTCAATTTATTTTTAGTGTAGTAATTATTCTACACATTAAAATAATTTCCTATGTATAGGTACCCCATTTTTTAGATATATTTCAACACATGCCCTCCACCAAATCACTAAGTGTTCTTCCCCATTGTCTAGTGGGCTCTACTGATTGTCTTTTTTATGTTTTATTTTAGTGACTGGCAATAGCACCAGAGATGATAAACATCTTTGTAAATACAGCTTGTCATATGAAAGTAATGATCATTAAGCTCAAATTGGTAAAAAGCCAAGTAAAAGATTGGCTGGATGCATGGATATGTCATTCATGATATAAAGCACATTTATAAATTTATTTTTCCTACTCAGAGAAAGGATTTCCTGAATCATATTCCACAGATTCAAATCATAAGATATTTTATTGTATGTAATATATGCTTATTTTTATTATTTTGTAGTAAAGAACTTTGATTATTTAGCAGAATTATTTTTGTATGTTAATCTTACTTTATACCTTCTTTAGGTATTTTGAATTGTTCTAACAATTTTTAAGGACAACTGTTTTAAACCCTAGGTACAATAACTAAATGAAAGTCTAAAGATGACACTAGGTCTACCTGGTGCTAGAAATGTATTTATATAGAAAAAGGAATGAATTCTAGCATAATAGAGGCAGTTATGCTTACAGAAATGCAGGAAGTAAATGGTGTCTTTCTTAAGTCTTTTTGCTGAGTGAAATTGAACTTCTAAAGTTAAGTTGATTTGTCATATAGACTGACAAGTAATTTTATTCTGAAGTTTATTGTAAGACATTAGTTCTTATAGAAGCCTGGCAATCTTGAGTTGAAAAGAACCATTCTTTTTTTCTTTTTTCCTTTGGTTTAAAACCTAGGACATTTCATTGAAAAATCTTTTAAATGACAAATACTTATAAATTGGATATGTTATCTCATAAGTCATTATGCATACATATTTTAGCAGTGCTGTAAAGTTACCTTATTTATTTTAATTCAAACAAAATAATTTGTTTAATCTGAACACTTTTTTTTCCAACAAAGCCATTAACCTTAAAATCAGTAATACAGAGATTCCCATACTGATCTTTCTGCTAATAAAACCAAGTACATTAGGTTGACCAAACTCTTTCAGCCTTTGAAATATGAAGATCTTTAGCACAAATGATGCTGTGGGTGGAACAGGCAGCCCTTGCAGGCTTTGCTTTCATCTTTCATCTAGATTGCCTACATAAATTTCTTAGAACTGATAAACTGTCAAATGAATAATGAAACGTGGGCCTTGGGTGTTAATTTATAGCATTGTTGTCTTCTGCACTGAGTAAAGTCACTTCATTTTTTTAATAGTCTACATAAATTTTTTTGAAACAACTCTGGTTAATATACGTCCTATGTTGAGTTTTCATTATTACATTCTTGAGGAAAGTTTGGTTAAAAGAAAAAGTAGCTTGGAAAAACCAGATATAGTTTAGAATGTCTTCTGTTCATATAAGATCTCCGTTTCAAAAATTTGTAGACTTTGACATTTGAGATAAAAATTATTAAATGATATTTTAAATAGTAAAAAGTATATTGATTTAAGTAGTAATGAAGAAGTAAAGTCTAATGGGTGGCATTTATTCTGCTTATTATCTTTCTATTACCTCTTATTTTGAATATTTAAGTTCTGAATATTTTCAAAAACATACCTTTGGCTTTATTTAAACCTTATAATTTTTTCGAGTATACGTTGATATGTGTGTAGTTCATCAATCATTTTTATCTTAAATTTAAGCTGATTTCTTAGAAATTTTTTGAAAATTTGCTTTGATAATGGCTGTAAGATGAGTTTCTTATGATTGTTATCATCATCAATCATTGTTTTAAATTTAAACATAACTTCAAATATAAAAAAAAAATTATACATGTATGTGAACATTCTGATTATTTTTACCTTAGGAAGTGCTATTTTTTTAATCCTACAACTAACTAATTTCTTTTTAAGAATAGGAGTTTTAAAAATTCGTCTGGTTAATTTTTCCCCTGTAATTCGATTGGGAATCTGATTGTAAAATGAAGGTAGGGTATTCCAGCACCAATTTTTGCATCCAAATTTTGTCATTACTGTCCACATGACCTTATAAATTACTTCATCTGCTTGAAACTCGTTATCTATAAAATGAGGCTGATAAACAGGAAGAATTATTTGAAATTCTAAAAGTTTTCTACAATTGTTATTCAAATTTTCTTTGATAAGTTCACCTGCTAAAACAGTAATTACAATAAAGGATAAAAGAAAAAATATGACAGGGGTTGAAGGGTAGACAAAATGTGTGTCTGAACAAAGATACACATAGGACCTGTTGATTCGTGTGTGTTCACAGATAATGTCCACCTGCTGTGTTATAGACAATCACAGTGCATGTTTTCTTTTTTCCAAATGAACTGAAACTTTGAAATAGAGGAAATATACCTGTCTGTCTGCCTATCTAGCTATCTACCTAGAACTTTAGTATTATAGAATCATTAGTTAAAACATAAATTTTTGGACCTCATTCCCAGAATTTCTGATTCAGTACATCAGAATTTGCATTTCTAGAAACTTCTTCATAAACTTGAAGCTACTGGTCCAGGAACCACACTTTGAGAATCACTAATCTAGACTCTGAATGAGAAGAATATTATAAAATTCCTGTTGGTAATTTAATAAAAACTTGGTTAGTTTTTACTTTGCTGAAACGAGACTATTTTGGACTAAATGGCAGAATTGGCTTGCTGATTGGGTCTTTAAAATATGAGTCACCATGTAATTTACCATTAGAAACACATAATTTAGAGTTCAAAGGGAATTTAGAGTTAATCTTCATCATTTTCTAAATGAGAAATTGGATGCCAAGAGGAGATAAGTGACAAATAATTATTGAAAAAAATTACATAGTTATAAAAGTCACTCAGAAAGTTCCTAGTAAAATGAGACTGGAATAATTCACTCCATGCTCATTCTACTAGCAGCATTGCCTCCACACAATATATTCCTCTTATCCAAGGAAGTAAAGAAATAGAAAAATCAGGAACCAAATATGTTTACTTTCACCCAAGTATTTATGGGGATACAGATGCAGCACACTGTGGGGATTTTTCATGATTCACATAGTCAATCACATTGGTTCTAAGAAATTAAGATGCTTATTGCATCCATGGATTTTTCTTTCCAATTATGCAGTTAATAAAGACTCATTAAAGTTGTCAAGAATCAATTAATTTCTCATTAATGCATCACAGGTTAAAGAAGAAAAAGAATACAAAGTCTATTTATCTTTAGATTGTTCTGGATTTCCACTTAACACTATTTAAAATATTTGTCCCCTAACTGGAGCCTCACCTGTCTAATTGCTTAGTTTCAGTTGTTTCTCATTAATATGTAAATCAACTTCTTCACATTCTAAGGTGGAAGAAAATACATCTGCAGGAGATGTGCAAGGGTATGATGCAGAATTGCTTTGGGCAGTTTGTTGATGCAAATACATGGACTGTGGCTCCTTTATATTCACGTCTCAGGAGAAGCTGCCTTACGAGATTTCAGGCAATTGTATTTTTGCTGTCCTACAGCAGTAGATTGGTTTGTTACCCTTAAACAGAATCAATCAACTGGAGTCAAGTCATTTGGTAAAGGATCAGCAGACACCGTCTGTCCTTGAGCCACAATGCCAAAGAGCTGAAATGTGTTTTGGTAAAGGTTTTATGTGCCAGCCTGAGAACTAACTTCTTTTCCTACAGCAAGTAGTGAATTATACCCTGCAGATGGTTAAGAATGTTTGTTTAATTTAGTTTTATCCCACAATTAGCAGAGGAAAAATAGCTAGTTTAAAAAATACCTAATGTTAAAATTTTGAAGTATATGTATTTATATGCATATACATGTATGTGTATTTATATAATACACACAGAGATACATCAGATGTCTTGAAATAAAGGCATGCCCAGATGCCCCTGAACTGACTTATATACAGTTATTGATGTCTAGGACTGGCCCATGCTCTTTGTAGAGTTCCCTTGTCCCACTTAAAGAACATATGAGGTAACTAATTTGAGACATTGTCATCTCAGGATAGAGTAAGAATCTCTAGCACATTGAATGGGTTCCTCTGAGACACATTTAGCCCTATTTCCTGACCAACTGAGTTTACCCACTAATTCAGAGGCTCTGGTGAAATACAATCAAAAAAATATATTCTGGTCCCAGAGCAAATATATGCCCAGACAAAGGACTAAGTTTTTGGCATCCAAGAAAGAAGCTGTCATGTGTTATAAGGGTATGCATATCATATAAAATATGAAAAATAATTGGCACCTCTTCCTAGGACTCTACTATCCTGATTAATACATATTCCTGGTATATCCTGTGTGATCTCAGACCTCCCCCCACGTAGAAGATAGCAGGGGCCAGGATAACTTATCAGGAATCAATAACCAAATTTTATGGCATAGTGAACAACAGGTATGCTGCCCAGAGACTAGGCATCCTTTAAGTCCTACTGTTTATTATAGTACAACAGCTGCCAGACAGGGAGCGGACTCTTTTTTTTTAGATCTCAGATAGCATACTTCAATTAGAGATAACAGTACTTCTTGAATTTGCAAGAATATAAACTTTAAAGATGATCTTTGTAGAATAGAATTTTGGGTCCTTAAAAATATGCTTTTTTATTAAAATGATGGTATTATTTTAAATATGCATAACACCACTGTGATTGAAATAGAGTTCATAACATGATTTTCACTTAACTTTTTCTAATCATTAAAATGCTTGACTGCTAAGATATGAAATAATTCCATGTGTTTCCCACATGGAAACAGGGAACATAATAATGAAACTCTTAAATAAACCTCTGTTATTATTTACAATGACAGTGAATTATTTTTCTACATTCAGGAAGCTGGGCTCATCATTAAAGAACATATAAAAGGTATAAAGTTATCTGTGGTATCCCATTTCAAAGGAGTTATACTTTTGTTGGGTGAACATAGGACTGGGTATATAATTTACAAGGTCAAATGCAAAATGAATATATAGAACTACTGGTTCAAAATTGCTTACACTATTGATATTTATTAAATCTTCAGTTCACAATGCTACATTCATTTTTAATATCCGCATAATGTCTCTTTATTTCCCACCACATCCTCCACCAGAGTCCCAGTGTCCTTGAATACCTTTACCCCTCTTTCCATCAACAACAGCAGAGCATGAACCCAAGCACTGGAGCCTTTTGAGTTTCGAGGTCCTGTGTAACTAACTATACAAGTCACATATGCCCATGAAATGGCCCTAAATGAAACAAAACTGTGACAAATGTATTATACTAAGCTATTTGTTTATTCATTTAATCCTTGCAGTGATTTTGTTATTTGGTATTTACTGTTACCCAGTTTATTCAAAAAGAAAATGAGGCTCAGGGAGGTTAAACAGTGGATCACAAAATTAGCAGTATTTCACTGTAGCTAATATTCTAATCAAGCCCTTGTTTAGGAGATATTAGCATACATATAAAGCTTTAGATGTACTTATGAGGCAATAAACACTAAATGTCTGGTGGCATAGTCAGTAAATGTTTTAATCAATGCACTGTTTTTTAGTCAAGTCAGCTCATAAGGGCTATGTCATTGTAAAACCTCTGAAAAATTTAGTCATTGTGGTATAAAATTAAATCAATCAATGAATTATCCCTTGGTAGGGACAGGAGTAATCACTAATACTTTCAAGTTTACTTTTTGTGGGAAAAATCTAATCAACAATTTAAAATTTTTTTGTTTGCTTTATTGCTGCAGTTTCTGACAGCTCAGCCAATCATGCACTGAGACTGCCCTTGTGTAAAGTGAGGTGGGGCTAAAACAAACCTGATTAATATCAGTGACCTTGATTGCAACCTTCAACCCTTGCCCCTCAAGACTCCAGAAAAAGTTCTTAAATTCTTTCTTCCTCCAAAGCTGAGGTTCAGTTTGCTGGAATAGAGTAATATCATTAATGACTTAATGACAAAACCAACCCCAAATATTGTGTTCTTGCTCTTTTGTTTTCTGATCACAGTGTGGCTTATACATGTAAGAAAATGCATTCCCCATATAATGTATTTGAATATACTTGAATCATGTCAGTTCTAGACTTCACTTAGCAGGCATTCCATTACCATATTTATCAAACATCTAACAGATAAGTCCTGTATTTAATTGGAATACATAAGACAACAAAACTCTTCTTTATACTAACTTGGAACAATGAAAAAGCTAGATCATTATTCCCCTGCATTTAGAGAATCCTAAGTCAGTGTTTGAAAAATATTTGTTTTAAGTTAATGTTTATGCAACATTCTCTTTTTTACAAGTTCAATAAAATTTCAAGATAAGCCTTGATCATTTTGTAGGTAAGGAAAATGTTCTAGACACCACAATGAATGATGAGGCTATGTAAAGGAACACCAGATCTAACTAAAAGAGCTCCCAATGATCAGGCCGGAACAATTTGAACACCACAGCAATGTAGTTTTGGAATATATCCAAAGTATATAATAAATACCCACAATCTATTCTGATATAATTAAATGAATGAGTAAGTAATAGGTGAGGATCAATGCCAATCTGTATAAGGGGAAAATCAAATAATTTATGTAGATATTTTTCCCTTAAAGATAGGGAGCATAATCATAAACCCCTGAAATGTGTGCTGCACATAGCACTTTCAAGTATTGTATGGAAAGGAGACAAAAAAAGTATCTCTGCAGTAGAGAAAGCTATCAAGTACTCCCTTAACTAAGCTATTAAATTTAACATCATCAATGACATATCACAAATATCATATACTCTTGACATTCTGTGATACAAATAATACCTCCCTATGCACTTCCTCCCCCAAACTGATAATCCCAATGTAATTATGAGAAAAGCATTAGCCAGAATTAAATTGAGGGATATTCTGCAATATACCTGACCATTACTCTTTAAAATTATCATGACCATCAAAAACTTATGAAAAACTCACAGTTTAGCAGAACTTAAGGAGATCTGATGACTGAATTTAATGTGAATCCTAGAGAAGAATACAGGCATTAGGGATAAACTGAGAAAATGAAATATAGACTTTAATACTAAAGATAATAATAATGACCATATTTAGCACTTATTTTCACGACCATGTTCTTTGTAACAGAAAAGTGAGAACTAAAATCTAATCCAAGGTCACCAGTTGCATTTCGTTATTCCAAATTTCTTTTAATTTTCAAGTCTTTGTTATGATAGCATTTTGACTTCCGGAAAAGATAATTTAATTTGTTTTGTAAAATGTCTCACCTTCTCAGTTTGTTTTAGTTAACTTTCTTGCGGTTCAACTTTCTTGTTGCCATAACCTTAATTAAATTCAAATTAAATATTTATCAAAATTTTTAAAAGTAGGTAAAATACTATTTAGTGACCTTTCCTTTGGAGTTACAAAATTATCTATCAAATCACTTTAGGGCTTTGCATCTTTAACAAGTAATGTTGACTATTGTTATATATGCAATATAGCAACTTAAAACAGTGTTAGGGTGTTGACTGAGTTAAATTACTATACAGTTAGAGAATGTATTAACTTCAAGTAATGCCACATATAAATACCATATAAATACCAAAATGTATGTATTAACTTCAAGTAATGCCACATATAAATACCATGAAAAGGGCCTTGCCTGGGTGGCATGTGATCATTGCTATTGAAAAAATGCCCTATAGAATGATATTTTCTAAAGTAATCTTTAGAAAGTTTCCCTCTTTACAGATTTGATTTAAATATTTAGACTTAAGCTTGGGTAGAAATTCCAAGATAATTGTAATGTTATCAAAGGGAAAAATGGAAAGCCTCCTATAAATACTGTTTATTAATACAGATATTGCATACTTGTGAGGGAGAAGGTAGGTTGTATGTGTATGAAGTTTTGAAAAAGTATGATTCATCAGAATGGTACTTAGCGAGAGTGAAGCTTGTCTCAGTTTTGTTATTCTGACATACATGCCACATTGCTACCCTACTAGTTGAGAATATTTGTGTAACTATATATTTAACTTTTATGACAGAATAACACTTAATTTCACTTTTTTCTTTCTCCTCCACAACATGCAATTAGTTATTATATCCCCTACTTAATCACTCCCCACTTGGCATCCACATGATTAGTGATGCTTTTCACTTATCCTATCTTTATTGTGCCTTTCCTAGAAGAAATATAGGTCATTTTTATAATATCATACAACTTTACATTTATTATGTTATTGCCTCAACTTTTGCTCATGTTGCATCAGCATATGGCTTTGGTTTTTTTTTTTTTTTTAATATTTGCCTACCTTGTACTGCTTATTTTTTTTTTGGAGCGTGACCTGTACTGTGTCTCCTACCATGCTTGGTGAAGAATCACGTATATACATATACATATTCTCTTCCCTCAAGAGATTTATGAGAAGTATTGTACCTATGATCCAAGAGTAACTAGGGAGAATATTGAAGTACGTATATCATCTTTCAAAATCAATAATTCTCCCATATACATTAAATAATTTAAAAGAAGAAATTCTATTTTCTGAAAAACACATACAATGATAGTGTACTTTCCTGCCTATTCATTAGCTAAGAGAAGCTTTAGGTACATGGAACAAATTGGGCCTAAAATATTATTATGTATATGCAGTAATAATACATATCTGTCATTAGAATTCAGCCACAAAATATATGTCAGTGGATATGTAATAATCAGTAATGTCCCAGTGTCTTCTATTATGGATTAATGAAATAAAAAACTATAAAAGATCACAGTTTTTAAAGCAGTATTCTTTAAAAATCTTACCTATTAGTCTGATTTAAACATATTAGATATCATGTCCATTATAAGAATTTATTGCTCAGGTATAAGTCAGCTGGTGACAGATCAGAGTACTACATATTATTGATGATGCATATGATAGATTTCTCCATTTCTTAATTTGTCTAGCTAATGAATATGAAGTTTATCTATTTGTCGGCATAACTGATTTCCAGTTGCATTGCTTTTCTGGCAAAACATCATCTTCATCTGATAGTCCATATATGTATAGGGACTCTTCAACTTTTTAATGACTTAGTGTTACCAGGTTTATTGTAAGCTGGTGATTCAGAACTCAAAATAGATTTTTTTGTAAAATCTATTCCATGAATGATAGATAAATGTGTAATCAAGTCCAGAAAATTGTGTTTTAATTGTCCTTTTTATCATTATTCATTTTGTAAGGTAGCTATTGTACAATTGGAAAAATATTGAAGAATTTAAAAAATCATCTGCATAAAATCTTAATCCATTTTCCCACATGTATTCATGAATGTATTTTATAAACTTAAAATCATTCCATATGTGTTTTATAACTTGCTTTATTATCTAACATTTTTAAAAGTATGCTATATTTTTGGATTTTTTTGCCATTGAATTTTCCTATAACAAAGCAATTAAATTATTCTAACAATAAAGCATAGAAAGTAATAAGTGTTTTATAATAATAAGTACTTGAGCACTCACACACTCCAACATCCCCCCCAAAAAAATCTCAGAAATAACCTGTTTTAACCTTTTTTCTCTTAAGAATATTTATTTTCACATAAATAAGCAATTTCCTATACTTGAAAATTATTTTTAAATTGTTTCTCATTAAAACTAGTCATTAAGAAAGTCACGTGGTAAAAAATCCACATAGTAAATTGACTATCTGACGGAAGTATTCTTTCTGCCCTATTTATTGTCCAAAAGTTTCATAAGAAAGAGAGCACAGGAGATAAACTATCGAAAATGTAAGCTAATGTCACATTCAGCAGAATTTGATAGGCATAGAATTCTAAGTTGAAAATAACTTTCCTTGGGAATTTTGAAGGCATTGCTCCATTATCTTCGAGCTTTCAGTATATCTGATAAGTATTTTGTTGTTTTCTTCTGGATTATTACATACGATTTCTTTTTCCTACTTGGAAGCTTTTACAACATTTTCTCTATTCTTGATTATCTAAAAAGCTCATAAAGATGTGCTTCGTTTGCATCTCCATATTTCAGCTGAGGAACCAGTGGGCAATTGAAGTCTAGAAACACATCTTTCATTCAGGGAATGTAAAATATGTGAAATTGTATTAGCTGCTGTTGGATCTCTTGTGTTGATTTTCTATTTTATTCAGTTTTTTTGTCTTCTGTTTTCTAATCCGTTTCTTTTTTTTTATATCTAGAGAAATTTTCTAAATCTTATCCTCCATTTCTTGTCTGTATACATTGTCAGCAGTCATATTTTTCATTTCCTTGTGCTCTTTATTGTTCTCTATGCCTTCAATTCCTTTTTATAATAGTCCCCCTTCATTGAATGCACTATTACCTTCTCTTTCTTTGATCATATCTACTTTATATTTAAACATGTTCTTCTATTTATGCACAGAGAGAATCCACAAAGTTGACTAGAAACTGCATGAGAAAGCCTCAGACTTCAATTTTACACTGTTTTTGGCTGTACAAACTGGTACAACTTTTATGGAAAGCAATATGACAGTGCCTCAAAAAATTGAGAATAGAAGTCCCATACACACCTGTCACCCCACGTCTGGGTATTTACTCAAGAAAACATAAAAACACTAGTTCACAGAGATATATGCACCTTCCCCCATTGTTTATTTAGCATTATTTACAATAGACAAGAATTAGAAACTACCTAAGTACCTACCTTTGAATGAGTGAATAAAGATGTGTTAAATGTACACACACAATGGAATACTACACAGCCCTAAAAATATGCAAACCTGTCATTTACAACAACATGGATGGAACTAAATGAAATAAATCAGAAGTAGAAAGAAAAATACCAGATGATCTTGCTCAAATGTACAGTATAAAGAAACAAAGCAGACAGAACAAACCAACCCTTGGACATTGATAACAGAACTTAGTTTGCCAGAGGGGAAGGAGTGTGGGGACAGGAACAGGTGGGGATGGGTGTCCAATGTGCAGTGGTGGAGGATATTTGGTAATTTTGTTAGTTTTCTAATGTATGTAATTTCTTTATCCTATAACATTTAATTATTCTCTAAGATATATTTGCTAATCTCATATATTTTATATAACTGAGAAAGCCTTTATATCAGATCCTCTAATCTCTTTGAGAATACATATATTTTAAACTATTATTGTTTAGTAACTTTTCTTTTGTAATAATGTAATGATTATACATAGAACACAGACCTTGGACCAATACTGGAAATTGTTCTTCCTCTTATTGACTCTGTGACATTGGGAACAGTGTTTACTCTTTCTGTCCCTCAGTTTCTTCATTTCTAAAATACTTGCAGTATTATAATAACTAAAAGGTTTTCCTGAGATTCAAATGCCTTAAAGCATTTAGGAGAGTGTATTAAATACAGTAGACATTCAGTAAGTTTAGTTATTTTACAGTTTCTTAGTTTACTTCTGACTATTCTTAAGATTTACAAATCTGCTTTTAATTATACTATTTCTCATAATTTTAACATAGTATATACTTGCATTCAAAATTACCTTATATTGTTGTTGTTCTCTACATCACTCACTGAAATCTCCACAGTACAATCTGTAATGCTTCTCACAATGAAGTTCTGCTATTGAATTTTAGATACTCTCCCATTTGTTACATCAACACATTCTCTTCTCAACCCACTATCCTCCAAACATGGTCACTATCTAAGTATCACTCATATCATGATTTTTTTTTCCCATAGAATCAGTTTTAAATATATTTCAAGCCCAAACCATATGCTTTTAAAAATCTATATATTATAACTATAATATATCCTTCTCAGATGTAATGTTTCTTCTATCTCGTAAGGGCTATATTCTCCTTCTCTTTTGTTGCAGACTCTTGTTGCCTAATCACCCTAATGGTTTTTGTTGTTTTGTTTTGTTTTTTAATTCCTGAACAGGGAGAAATGCATTTAGGTCATCATGTTGAAATTCCTTCATTATCCTTTCTTTGCACCTGCCTATCACTGAATATTCCTCAATTATCTTTAGCTGGAGGGCTAATTGGTGAAAATTTGTACTATCCATTCAGTTATTCAGTTCACCAGAAGGTGGCAAAAACATCCTTTGGCCTCACTTCTGCATATGTCTAGCATCCCAAAGCAGCAGGACAGGGTTGTCCTAGAATTCACAGTAGCCTCAATAAGAATACTAGTGGACCATAGGGAATTGACTAAGGAAGAAGCCTAGGACCCACAAACTAGTGTGAAGGCTAAAACAAGCAGAAAAGTAGACATAAAATATAGACTAATAACCCTCTTAATTTAATATAAAAAAGTAAGTAAAGTTTCTCTTCCTCACATAAATATTAGTCACCATACTTCCTGATTTTTTTCAGGACAAGCTTGATTATTATCATTTAGTTAATATACACATTCTCTCTCAAGTCTCTCTGCTAGATGCAGT